>JAZKJV010002937.1:0-529706 GCA_037367405.1 Ottelia alismoides
TGTGGAAAATTCTAACACATGTGAAGTTCTTTATGTGGTTGTTTAAGAGGAGGAAGTTGTTAACGGGTGACAGATTTATACGGTTCGTTTAGGCAGTTGATCCCGCTTGTTATCATTGTCAGGAGGATGTCGAGAATGTGGATCACCTCTTCTTCAAATATAGGCATTCCTTGGAGGCTTGGGATTTATTTGGGAATCCCATTTTGGCTACCAATGGTGCTTCGACATTATGGGAGTCCATAGATGTGGATTGGCATGGTACAGAGAAGGAGAGGTCGAGCTGTGCGGCAATGATTTGGGCTCTATGGTTAGCTAGAAACCGGGCGGTATTTCAGCAAGATCATTTTTATGGTGAAAATGTTGTGGTGCATGCTACGGCGCTAGCTTGAGAGTTGGAGCTTGTAACTTCTATATTTTTACGTGTAAGAAGCATGTACGTTTTTTGGTGATTAAATGGTGAAGTTTTTGGACACACTCCTATACGTTGGAGATCCTTTTTCTTTCAAAAATATGAACTATCGGTATTAACATGATTGGCTACCGTGCACCACAAGTTTATAGATGGTTAGTTGCGAGTATGTGTGAAGGCAGGACAAGAACAAGCGATGAAATGTTTTAAAAGATTTGATTGTGGATGGATGATTTCTATATAGCCAATTTTATCGTGAGTACTCATAGAAACATGGTACCAGTTCAATTTGAGGTATGGATATGATATTATCTTCCCCAAGTGCTTTGTTTGGGACCGACGGGGTAACATCATAGATTACGCAATCAAATTGTGAACTATATGCAAGATGATCTAGCTTCTGATAGCTAATGATAATAGTATCTGTTAATTACGCAATGGCCTTATACTTATGTTTAGATTATATTTGGTAGTGTTTGTTGTGTCCGTTACTGGACCATTTGTTTCACGCTACTTTTTTTCCTCGGATCTCCGTCAGGTGTTGCATAGAGGACAGAGGAGGCGTACAGTTAGAAGCGTCGCTACCTGTTTCGCCGTCAGACCGCGAAAGCGTCGTCAAGGGGTCACGTCGCTCAGGAAGGAAGCAGGATCCCCCGCCACCAGCACTCGAAGGAGAATGTCTCCAGCTTCCATCCACGGCACCTTCTTCTGCCCTCCGCCGCCGACCCCGAGACTGAAGGCCTCTGCTTCATCTCTCGCCTCCGGGTTCTCCGCCTCCCTCACCGCTGCTCTCGCCCTAGGGTTGGGATGGGCCGGGCTGGGCCGGACCCTGAAGGGCCCAGGCCCAAGCCCATCTTAATAGTTCGGGCCTTGGGCCGGGTCTAGGCCCGCAGTTTTTGTAAATCTTCGGCCCAAGCCCAGGCCCGGCCCAACTTCTTCGGGCCGGGCTTGGGCCGGGCCGGCCCATCAGCACCTACTAGAAATCCTATTAAGATAAGATTTCATAGATTTTGGTTATTCCAAAATATTGCACCAACTATGTCCTGCAATTACTTTGTTTATACCTCGTGGACATGTTACAATTGATGCAAATGTTTGGATATGCTTTTTCCTAAATTTGGAAGAGTGAACTGTTGCAAGTGATATAATAAATTGGAGATCAGATTGAATGAGTTTTCTTAATACAATTGCATCTGAAGGAGACTCTAGATGTAAGTCTTGAATGAGTCTTATTCTGGTTTTATGCTCTATTTTTCTCGGATATCAAGTTTTTTTCTAGGTTGTCAAGTCCCGATGATCATCACGATGATGCAAACGGATCAGATGCAAAATATGATGCGGCTATAAAATATATATTGCCTATAAAATACAAGCATTGGTCAAATGATGCGACATTTATGCAACCTACTTGCGAATCTGGGGATCGTACACTCACAGTCACAGCCACAGGTGGGGGAACGTGGTTGTTCTGTTGGCGGAGCCGCTGATCACCGGAGCGGCGGAGCCTTGAGTTGGAGCGGCGGAGCCTTGAGTGCTGCACGACCGCGGCGGCGCGGCCTCTGGTAGGGAGAGGGAGGACAGGAGCGGCGCAGGCGCTGGCGAGGGAATGGGACCGGCGCTGGCGAGGGAATGGGCGCTGGCGCGGGAACTGGGAGCGGCGAGGGAATGGGAGCGGTAGGCGGCGACCGTGTGCCGGCAGGGAGAGGGAGGATGGCGCTCGCGATCGGGATGGGTTAGGGCAAATCCGCAAAAGGGTACGGGACCTCGGGTTCACGGGTTGGGAGTTAGGGCTAAAGGGGCGAGGGTCCTGGGTGGGTCTGGGTCAGATGTCGGGCCGGGCTACGCGGGCCCAAATCGGGCCAAATGTCGGGGCGGGCTCGGGCCAACCCTCGGGCTAATAAACGGGCCGGGCCTCGGGCCAAGTCGGGTTGGGCCGACACAGGCCCGAGCCCGGCCCAAATTAATTTTGGGCCCGGATTTTAGGCCCAGGCCCGGCCCATTGAACTATTGGGCTTGGGCCGGGCTGAATTTTTTGGGCCGGGCTACGGGCTGGGTCGGGCCGGCCCAGCCCAATGCCCATCCCTACTCTCGCCCTACATCTCCCCCAACCGAATATGTTCTACGGTTTCCCATCACTAGACCTTCCCATGTGGATCGAGAGAAATGGAAAAAAGGAAACCAACAAGAAGCTGGACCAGCAGAGAAAGGTTGTACTAAGACAAGTATCTAACTAAAGTTTACCCATATTTTTTATTAGGAGGTGAGAGTAGGTCTACAAAAACCTAGTCAAATCAAATTGCAATAAAAAGGAATTTGATTTCAAAATTGGAAATACTAAGCATGTAATCAAATTTGAAAAGAAAATCAGATCAAAAAATGTACAAAATCTTTATTAGAAACCTATAAAATCTTTATTGCAATCCCAGTGCAAAATTTTCCACTATATGAATAGTCCAAAAAAGGGTCAAATCCCTTTTGAGTATGTTCATGTAGCATTATATTTCATATGAGGTTGTTTACATGGCTTCACATTAATTATATGAAAATATAAGGAAAAGAAAATATAAGGACAATGAGGACAAGAGTAGGACATCTTTTTTTAGAATGGTGAAAATATTACGTATAATTTTAAACTTACGCCCATTTAGGATCTGGAGCGCTACAATCTGCACATACACGATTCTCACTCTTAAGCAAGAGATCTTTCAATCTCTTTGTGTTACCTGCATATGATAAAAGCAAGATATGAAATTCATCATGCTCCATTTGGATGTTTTAAATGACTTGTATGTTAGTTTCGATATAAAGAGCATTCACAATAAAGAGAATCCAAGAATCTATTAGTCTACGATAAATAAAAAGTATTCCTTCGACTACATAATGCTACATATAATGATGAAAGAATCTATTTTAGAATTTGAGATTTAAATACAACAATATACATTTTAATATATCATATCAACTGATGTTGGCTATCATCCTTTATATTTTCCATTGTAAGATATCTGGTGATATACTATTTGCATCAATGAATATCGTATCATCGAATCACAAGATTTGTAATGTAAATTACTCACCTCTTCATATATTGAGCTCATTTTGTCAAAAATTATTCCCATTTTGTTGATTTTTGTGTTCCATCTTTTTATTGATGTCGACGATATCGGATCCGTTGTGCATGATATCGCTTCCCACTTGTTGTTGATGTAGTTGTTCTTGCTTGGAGAAGCTTTTGAAGGTCAATTTATTATTATTTTTAAAATTTTATTGAAGTTGATTTACTAGGAGTTTTTAATATATGTATTTGTGTGCATGTGTACGTGTATCTCGGTGGATGTATGTATGTGTGTGCATGGGGTGGGGGGCGTGCATGTGCATGCGTACTTACATGTGTTCCTTAATTTTTTTACTGTTGAGGCTGCATTATCTGGTATTTATTTAGATCTTGGGAAGATGTTTTATACTTTTTTGATGGATTCGTTGATATTTGCCCGGATTTAGTGAAAATATCATTTATTTCTCAGTGATATCGTAATTATAAGCTTACCTTTCAAGCTTGGCTCATAATTTCTAAGAACATGATTTATAATATCAGTGCTCTATTTCTAGGTTTCGATTTTTCCAAGTGTTTAAACTACAATTTCTTGAATTTACTGAGAACTTATTAAAATAATTTTTAATAAATTTTCATGGATTTGGTAAGATATAATCTAGTAGTATTTATTTCTCTTAAGTATCGTAATTATGAGTTAAGATTTCAAGTTCTACTTGTATTTAAAAGAAATGGGATTTATGTATTTATCTGCTTTTTATGTTTTTTTTATGATTTTTTCTAGTGTTCTATTGTCTGTTTGTTTGTTTTTCAAAGTTCTTACGCTACGATTCTTCTATTCATTTAGATCTTAAGGAGATTTTTTTTATTTGCTCATATTTACTTTAAATTTAAATATGGTTTGTCTCCTAAAGAATATAATCATACGATTAGATATCAAGTTCAACTTGTAATTTATGAGATCATACTTTATATTGAATATAATTCTTATGCATTAGATCTCTACTTATTTTAAATATATATGTGTATAATATAGAGAAAAAGGATCCTACTCCATGGAGTATGTAACTTACCTACTCCATTTTCTTTTTTTTCAATTTTTTTTATTTTTTGGAAAAATGCTTACATAGATTTTCATAACTATATCCCTCTAATATGTCTTTCAAATTTCGTTAGAAACCGAGACTCCTACGACCTTCATCCAGACAATCATTTTTAACGGTCACAGATTTGTTGTATTTTTCCTGTTCTGGATGGAGGTCGTAGAGTCTTTGTTTCCAGCGAAATTTGAATGACATATTATAGGGATATAGTTATGAAAATCCATGAAAGCATTTTTCCCAAAAAAAATAAAAAAATGAAAAAAAAAAGAAAATGGAGTAGGTAAGTTACCTACTCTATGGAGTAGGATCCCTTTCCTCATGTATGTATGTATGTATGTATGTGTGTGTGTGTATATATATATATCTAATCAGCTTTAAAATGTGACTTTTCCTTAATAAATCCTAAGTTTAGTAAAATAACAAGAAGTAATAAATATTAATTTTGAAATTTAATGATTTAGTATTAAATAGTATTTACTAGTTAATATTAACTAGTAAATACAATTAAATATAAATATTATTATTTTAAAAGTTATATTTATCTAACCATATCATTGTTTTTTTTATTTTTAGGGTGTTTATAGTTAGTGTATTAGGGGCTAGTAAAATGACTGTATTACATTTGTATATTTGTTTCGTATGTGTGCTCATAGGTTCAAGAACCAAGTTCGTTGGCTAAATTTCTGCCTCCAGTTCAAAATCATCCAATTCTCAAAAGGGATTTGGGAGATAATACATAAATTTGTCACTACACCGTATGATAACGAATCTAAGCTCTAATGCAACTTTTGCAGAAAGAAACTGGGAAAAATTACTAGATTAAAGCATCTCCTGTTGGTAATAACATGAATGTTACAAGTACCCATATTACTCAAAGAATGTTAGAGAACTTATGAAGGACAACTTGGATGAGGAAACGAAAAAAGATAAAGAAAGGGTGAGAAGCAATGAAGAATTCACCAAGTTCATATTTGAGAAGGAGTTCAACACTTCATCGGATTCTAACTATGACTTTATTTATCCGAACGACATTGAGAATCTGATTGAGAAGAGGGGTACAAGATGACATGTACATAATAACGGGTGATGGAGTATGGTGGGAGGATTC
The DNA here is from genome assembly GCA_037367405.1 of Ottelia alismoides. Classification (NCBI taxonomy): domain Eukaryota; kingdom Viridiplantae; phylum Streptophyta; class Magnoliopsida; order Alismatales; family Hydrocharitaceae; genus Ottelia; species Ottelia alismoides. The sequence continues at coordinate 5,673 of JAZKJV010002937.1, forward strand.
TAAGGCTAGTATGTATATATGCATATGAGCTGGTAAAGATTATCAACTTTTGTATTACAATGAGATATATCAATAGACGCATCTAAGCATGTGAAAGGGCATAAATATCTGCTTAAGCTAATGAAGATGGTCATGCATTTTCACACCATGTTACCTTACCATCAATATTTTCAAATAATTTATTATCAGATAATGGCAAGATATACAATGTTTAGTGGATCAATTGAATGGAATTTGTTTCAAAATGTTGATCGATGTTCCCATGTTGAATAAAAACCGCAAACATATAATCGTGGTACAAAAATACAAGTATATGAGTTCGAAGCCTTTTTGGATGGTAAATCTCCTCTTCATAAAAATCAATCATTTCTAATTGTATGTGCTACATTTATGGGTATCTTATATAACCCTCTATATGTCAATGATCTTATTTTTTTTCCAAATATCGTGTCATATAGTTGAAGTGTGTGTTTTATAATTTATATTCGTGTATTATTTTTTCTAATGATCTTTCTAAAGAAAATATTTTTCTTCAAATTATATGCAACAAACATGTTATATACTATTTTTATTTTAACTATGTATTTCGTTTTCTACATAGACACTATATCTGAATAATAAATTGATACATTATTTTGGGGGTGGCATAGGAGTTGATATTGCATGGGTTGCATGCTTAATTCAATTTTCCTTTTTCTCAAACTAAAGAAAGAAACATTACCTAAAGCAAGAACAGTTTATTGTATTGTCAAACAGTTATCTTCTATTATGTGCTTCCAATTTTGTGCTTTCAATTTTGAATATTTTGAATTGCATACTGTCTTTTTCCCTAATAGGACAATAGCTATATTTCTTTGTGTCTCATTTCTCTTCTGATAAATATATTTATACTGATTAGAATATTGATTCAAATGATACAACTTTAAATACTCGTATCAATAATATTTCCTTCATATGCCTCAAAGATAACATAGCTATGTTTGATTTTCGAACATATGCATGATGGTGCGACGCATGGTAACCTACTAGTATATTGTTTAGTTAGTGACAAATGCCAGTAATAATTTCAATAAGATAGGTGAAATGATCGTGCCTTCTAAGAGTTATGATTTTTTTGATGTCGTGATGTATATTGCGTTTGACTTGGTCTTAAAGGACTTAGAGAAGCGAAGGTTGTAATAAAGATTGTTGATCAAGTATGAGTGGTCATCATATTATTTACAATCATTCGAAAGTTTTGTCATTGATGATGAGGATGTGTAATAGGGAATTAGTCAGCCTTGAGATATTAACACTTACAACTGAGTTAAAAGTGTGTCAAGCTTGAAACGTTACAACGTCATTTGAAAATCATTTGTAGCCAAGATGAACGATCTAAATTACATGAGGCTAGAAGAAGAAAAAAGGACAAAAAGTGGAATCATGAATCAACAGCATAACCGTTTTTTAAAAGATTAACGATGTGTACTATTGAGATGATGTGATGTACATAAAAAAATCATGGATCTAATTTTATCAACATTGAATATTTTAGATGGTGATAAAAATTGACTATGAGAGTGATCTAAAAATAATGTGGCACATGTATTGACAAACAATGATCAAAGATGTATGTTTATAAAGTAATATGGGAGATAGTTAAATATACAATTTTTAGTCTAAGATATATGTTTTTTGTATTTTTCAGACATTATCTCAAACCGACCTACAGATGCAAGCATAAATTTTGGTACTAATACTAAAATTTAGCATTCGTTCAAATCATGTTATAGACATTTTTGATAAATGAAGATGCACAAACAAGTTGCATGAAAGAGGTACTTAGTTAGGAAGTATGAAATAATATACAAATTATTTCGTTACAAGTTTAAAACTAAGTGCATGCAATGAAATATTTTTTAATGTAGGTTTTTGAATTCATTGGAATAATTTGAAGAATTATTATGGTCGATACATGAAGCAATACTCTTCTCGATAAATGTATATTATATGGTATTATCATTCGATTTAATTGGCTTTTTCTTTTGAACAACTTGACAATGGCTATTGAAGAACCAGATGCACCTAACATGTGACAAGTGACAATCAACTTATTATCAAGCTGCATTAATAAGAGAAAATGATAGGAATTGGAGCACATTAAGCATCATCCATTCAAAAAGAAAAATAAGTTGGAAGAAGACAAGCTCAATGATCTTCTCTATGTGCATTACAATTTAAGGTTGAAAATGTAACATGAGAAAAAGAGGCATGACAAGCAAGATTATATGCATCCCATTAACGTTAAGTATGTTTTCAAAATACTTGATGATGATGTACAAGAATATATCCTTCAGAAGTAGATAAATTCTAATGGTGTACCAATACATATAAAGGTCAAATCAAAATATAGGTCAATAAATATGTTCAATTGATGATAACAACATCGCAAGATTATGTCGAATGACAATCCCTCTAAGATGGTGGACATGATAAAGAGGCATGACATGGTGGAGATGATGATGATGGTGTAGGTGTCTCAAGTAGTGGTGCTAAACAAACATATTCGGGGAGTGGTAATGGATCATATAATAGGTGATTCGAGGAAGAACTGCAAGTAAATTGAGAATTTACAAAACAATGTGCAAATGCATACATGTAATTTATATGCACACATGTAATTTATGTCGAGTCCAAGACCTAGTCTTGGTATAGATTATGACACTTATCGTGATTATCAAAAACAATAGTAATGAAATATTTGATATCTTATGTCAGAATATTAAATATTGATATAGGATGAAATTTGAATTACATTGATGGAGCAACATCAAGCCCTTTAGGTTGACATGTATGTTGATACGAAGAGAGATCACATAGTATATTCATTAAAAATTTGCATGTGTCCTCCTCCTAGGACTCTATCCTTTGCCTGTGGATATGATTATGATGATCATTGATATCAAGACAAGCAGCAATACAGTGGTGACACTACTTATTTCTAGTCCCGTAATAAGATAAGCATTCTTTGGTACAGATTATGGAATCTCTCTTGACTTTTACTCAGCTTTGCCTCCTCCATCTGATTGAGTAATCACATAGATCATAACCTATTCCACTATCATCAGGAGGTTCTCGAGATCCTTCGCATTTTTGTTGTTCCACGTGCAGTATTGACTCTAATTGTGGTGCCACTTTTGCTTACAACATTCTTACATATGGATGAACATGCACGCGCACGCATGCATGCACGCACATGTGCGTCTATACACACACACATAGACACAATATGTAATAAATCATAAAGTTATATACTCCTACACATCACGATAGGATTATTATGAGTATGTAAAGACATCAAAAGGATCATGAGCGACAATAATAAAAGAGAAGTTACATATTTCAACCACAACTCTTGATTTGATCATCATTAACTCAAGGTTTTATTTGCTATATATGTGCATTTTTCCTTATTCTTATATTTTTATGGTTATCTTGAGTATTTTATCTATAATATATATCCTCAAGGTATAAAGTTCATGAATATTTTCTTTTTAGACTATTATTTATACACAATGTGTGATGTAATGTACTAAATGTATTTCCTTCATGCCCTATTAATGCATTAAATACGCCTTTTTCATGTCCCTGAGAGTGTGTATGTATTTTCCTTATAGATCTGAGGAGTGAGAAGACGTTCATACATGAGAAAATTCTTTTTTGAGCCAATTCTGAGATTTTCACCGATATCTGTGTTATATATTTTGATATCTCTTTCAACCCTACCGATATGAAATTAATGTCAATGTTTCACATCTTGTTCAACATGAGGTTGACATGAAATAGATAAGATTGCCATAAAATAAATAAGACGGTATTTGGTCCCACCAAATCAATTCCATAAATCTGATTAGATGGTTGTATATCTATTCTATTTCTATTAACTGCTATTGGAATCTATGGTATCACGCCACTCGTGATCATTACGACATCTATATTTGTTTCTCAATGGCGTTTATAGAGGACGATAACAAAGATGGTTACCATCAGCATCATATTCTCAAGAGAGAATCTCTTGTCCCGCTTTGTAATTTACTTTTCACTCGCTATCTCTATTTCATGCGAGCAAATCCTCGGCTGTGCGGCAGAGAACTGTTGTAATTGGGAGAATGTCGGAGCCGCTCGATCTTGATTGAATGGTTCGCACAAAATTCAAATTTTTGTGAATTTTTATTGTGCAAACCACTTGATCAAGATCGAACAGCTCGGGTGTCATCCTGCATTACCGCGGTCCTATGTTGTACAGCAGAGGATATGCTCTCCTATTTCATTGCTAGCATTTCGGTTTCGGATGAAACTAGCTCCAGGGTCAGTCTTCCGGGAAGAAAAAGTATAATTAAACTGGGCTCGAAAATAGGAAATTTCCAATGAAGGGGATACATATCCAATAAATTAACAAACTGTATGCGTTGATGAGGGATAAAATATGGAGACTAACGAGTAATTATGATGTACTCGTCAATCTTGTCCTGTAGGTCTCCGAAGGATATGTAAAGTGTAAGTACTCCGTACATGGGGACATAGTGGACGATGTATGATGTCACAATCTTATTCCATGATGACTTATTTCGAGATAAAAATTAAAATCCCATTATTTTGGATTGATCTCAACACGGTAATTTCGAGATCGTGTATCCTTCTTAAGAAAATAAATAAGGCATTTAAATCGGTCCATGACTTAACCTTAGCCATCGACCGCCGAGCAACGAAAACCAAAGCAATAGCAAAAGCAACATAAAATCATCGACGGGACCCCGAACGGTACCTGATGCGAATTTGGAGTGTGGACCGTCGCTCATCCTGCTTCCTCGAGACCTGTCCTCAAGCCACTGCACAAGAAATCCATTCCATATCAAAAACGTTAAAACAAAATCTGACAAATCGGTTTCCATTAACAACGTGTTCGAAGAGCAGCATGAGATCGATGCATTTCGGGAAGAATACAATCAGACGAAGTTGCGTCGCCAAGCATTGATCCCGTCGTGAAATCGGCGTTCGATGTTAGAGATGAGAAATGGAAACAGCACAATGCGGATCTCGAAGGTGCGGAAGAACGCAGATCTGAGAGAGGGGACCTGTGATCGGGGGAGGGGGCCGCCCGGTGGTGGTCGGCGGTTGGGGTCACGCCTGCCGGGAGGAGAGGAGAGTTGGAGGGGCCATGCCGATGGTGGGGTCCTTTTTGGTGGATGTCCTCTGATTTTGGACCCTTCCCCATTTATGGTTTCCTCTCTAGCCCTTATATTTTCGCAACTTTTACATTCCTACTCCGAAAAAACTTGCTAATAACATTTTAGCCCTTCCTCATTATCTATTTGCACTTCAACCCCTGTAGAATTTCTATAGTTTTATGTTTATGTGTGTTTGTGTATTTTAGATTCATGTATCAGACTGTTTGCTTTCAGGGCTTGATTGATATACAATAAAAATCTTTTAAAAGTACAATGAAGATATATAGTTATGGTTTGTCCCTCACCCACTCTAACACCCTATTCCATGGAGTTAGGACTAGTTGAGATGGTAAACATTTATCAAGAGCTCACTAGTATGAGTTGTGGCTTGATGAGTAGTATACTTATCTACTTGACTCGATATAGCTTAAGGTAACATCCAACTAAATACACTCAATAACCACATAATAGGTATGCTTTATGGAAACTCAAGAAAATATAAGGATCAGTAATTAACTTATAAAATAGAATACAAAATAAGAAAGAAGAAAAAACCGAAAACAATGCTTTAAGCAATGAATAAAATAATCACATAAGAGGGAGGACAATGCTAGGTGGACAGCATCGCCACGGTTTAATCAGCCAACTATACTCAACACGTGTTGATCGAGGAGTCATCTTTCCTAATGATTGGCATTGATCCTTGACCCAATATCGTTATGTAAGGTCTCGAGCCTAAGCCCGACCCATACTGGAAATTACTGACCCAGACAACTTGTTGGACTTGAGCCCAACTGGAGTCCTTCACCACAACCCAAAATGCTTAAGCACAGGTTTCTAGTAGTAGCTCCTACTACGTATAAGCTATTACCACAGTTTGTGATTACTATGTGTATGTTTGGGGTGCTACAATCACCCGCACCTTATATTCGAGTCATCCTCGTTGCGTAATGACTCCTGACCTATTCCCAGTAACAGCGGTAGCCTCACCTCTTGGGTAACCCCTTTCCTCCTAACTCTATGGTAGGGGGTGGCTCCACCTCTTGGACAGGCCTTTCTACTATTAGAGGGAAACCTAGTTCTGATACCATCTATAATGTTTGGTGCCCTAAGCTCAGTCCGTTATTGGGGATTACTGGCACATACAACATGTTACGCTTGGACCAACTGGAGCCCTCGACCACAACTCAAAACACTTAAACCCGAGTTTCTAATAGTAGCCCCTACTACTTATAAGCTAATACCACACTTTGTGATAAACAGATGTGGTATTGTGTTTGAGGTATTACACCTTTGTAAAACCCCAAAACAAAGTCTCACACCGTGGAACAAGAAGTTTCCGGGTGGGATAAATAGTGGCAAGATTACTACTTGACAACCCGGCTTAAGCATTTTGGGGGTGGTTAATCGGATCCACCTGGGCCCAAACCCAACAAGTTGTCAAGGCCAGTTTTCCTCGCTAACGGACCGGGGACCTAAGCTCGGGACGTTACAAATGGTATCAGAGCCAAATTCTCTCTGATAGTGGAAAGGGCTACCCGAGTGGTGGAGCCACCCCTACAAAGAGGTTGGAGGAAATGGCTACCCGGAGCGTGCAGCTGCCACTGTCACTGAGAATAAGTGATGTGTCATGCCATGGGGATAACTACTTGACAACTTGGGCTTAAGCATTTTGGATGGTTGTCAACGGGTCCATTTGAGCCTGTACCCAACAAGTTGTCAGGGCTAGTTTTCCTCGATAACGGACAGGGGACCTAAGCTCGGGACGTTACAAATGGTATCAGAGCCGAACACCCTCTGACAGTGGAAAGGGCTACCCGAGAGGTGGAGCCGCCCCTACAAGAGGTTGGAGGAAATGGCTACCCGGAGCGTGCAGCCGCCACTGTCACTGGGAAGAAGTAATGTGCCATGTCGCAACGAGGACGTTGCGAATATAAGTGGAGGAGGTTGTAAAACCCCAAAACAAAGTCCCACACCGTGGAACAAGAAGTTTCCGGGTGGGATAAATAGTGGCGAGATTACTACTTGACAACCCGTCTTAAGCATTTTCGGGGTGGTTAATCGGATCCGTATGGGCCCGATTCCAAGAGGTTGTCAGGGCCAGTAATGCTCCGTTAACGGACCGGGGACCTAAGCCCGGGACGTTACAACCTTACCATACTCGGCCATAAAACCTCCCCTCTTCATAATCTCTATTCTGGTAACACAAACCAGTTGTGAACCTTCCAAGGGGTTGCCTGTTTAGTTAAATGAAGTGCATATCATGCTAGACCTCTAAGTGAGGTAACGTCTATAAATAAGAATGTAGTAGATCCATGGAGCACATCACTTCACTCGTCATTCTTTCCATATTTGTGAGTAACAAACCTTGTCTGGTCCACCAATAGCAGTGGGAGATCTCTAAGAATTCGTAAAAGCTGGAGAGTTGATCAAGAAGTTGATCAAATAAGCATGTTTGTTGCATTAAGAGCTTCGATCAACTTGTTGACTTTTCCAAAGCTGAGATTTGTTGATGCGAGAATCTCAAACTATTCAATTGACATTTGACTTCGATTCCGTCTACAAATCTATCGCCAGTCATATCCTTATTCATGTTTATATTTACTTTCATCTTTCATCTTTTTCCCATCTAACAATTCCTCAAATCATGAATGTGAGCTTCAATGTCTTTTATTTCTCATATCCCACGTTCATTTGACTAGATCTCTTTAGAGATCTAATCACCATTCCCATGCCTTCATGTCATCTTCCTATGGGAATTTTACTCATCCACTCCTTCATATTGATTTCAAGCCTATTATAACTTCACCTAAAGATTCGATAACCTTAATCTCTTAATCTTATCTCGCTCCAAACTTTGCCAATTTATGTATTAGAAGTTTTATATGGTTTGAAACATTGATCTAAGATCAAATATAGGGTTGTTCATTGAGGATTCAAAGTGATTTGGTGGAATTTTTGACCCCTAATGAAAAGAGAGAGTAAATTATTGAGTTAGATTATGTTGGAGTTAGATCATTTGATTATTGATGTTGTGGCAATTGTTTTAAGAACATTTGCAAAAGGCATTAAGTAGTATATAGCAAAATATTGTTATTGATTGGAACTTGCATCACATGTCCAATAAACTTTCATTAATAAGCCACCATAGTGCAAATCATATCTTCAGGTATTCATCAAACTTGCAGCAAAGCTCAAGGTGACTCTTCAAGCAATAGCTACATTGAACTTCAAGCTATACAGCATCTAGTATCACAAATCAAAATTAGGTCATCATGTCATTAGTCAAGGTGGCACTCCACCTTAGCTTGCCCAAAGGATGATATTTGTATAAAATATCCTCGGGGGTAAAACATTTACCTTGGTGATTCCTTCGTCTAATAACTACTTACAAATATGATTTATTTTCAGCATTATATCCTTATTCTTATATACTCTTGTAATGATTTTTCATTTTGTTTTTCTATTTTTCATGTATTTATTTGTCCAATGATTGCAATATTTTTTTGATAATTCCTCTGGGATGCTAATATTAGAAAGAATTCATAAAAAATCATTCTTCCATGGATATTGCATTCTTTAAACTTTTCCTTTTTATGTTTCTAAAAATATTAACTAGATATAATTCCTCAAATTTAGAATTCCATAGGTCATTCTCTAAAAATATACTTTATATATTTTCTAAAATATTAGCTATAAATAATTCCTCAAAAAGTATGATTTTGTAGACAATTGCATTCTTAAATTGTTGCTTTTAATGTTTTCTACTAATATCAAGTTCTTTTAAAAAAAGAATTGAAATTTAGAAATCAATTTCATTGAGTATATTCCTTAAATTCATCAAAAAAGTGTATTCTTATATTGATCTATTGTACTACTCTTATTGCTTATTCTCTATAATTAAATTATTATAATCGTTAACTTCTAAAAGCAAATCTAATACTACACTAGAATCACTTAAATAACTCTAGTAATCACATAATAAATCAGATAATCATACAAATATTATAGGACATAATACATTGTTATTTCTTATCATTAAAATTCATAAAGAAATATTAAGGAATTTTACTCTATATATTTTTTCAAAGACCATATCTTAAATAAGTCACTTAAAATAAATGCAAGAGATAAAAATCAAAAGTGGTAAAATTTCATAAAATAGAATAGGATATTATTACATAATCAACATTAAAGTAAAATATATTTTACTAGTATTACAGTTTGAAAAAAAACTTGAAGAGTACTTAAAAACATTAAAAGAAATAAAATGGTTTATTTTATATCATTGCTTACTTGAAAACGTAGACCATCATTATCACTTTTCTTAAATCTCATAAAAGATGGAGTCATTTGATTTTCAAAATTTATTTACGAATCACTCGTTGGAAGCATCCAATATTTATTCCTCCATCATCCCAAAAGTCAAGGGAATTAATGGTACTTTCACATATTTAATTTTCACAATTCTTATTTTCATGATTCATTGACATCAAGTGATCGATCACCTCAAGTCAGTTGATCAGTCACTTAGGCTCTTCTATTTTTAAGCACTGGAGGATAGGGTGATAGTTCAACTCGTCAAAGTTGTTAATCACTTTAGCATTCTACCATGAACCAATTGCACCTGTATGGTTTATTAGCATGTCTTGTCTACATTTTTCATTTCTTTTAACTCCAAAACTCATGTAAAATTTTGCCCATATATTTCCCATATAACAAAGTATTAGCCTAAATATCTTACAAGAACATTAAGTATTTAAAAAATCATTATAACATGCCTATAATCAATCACTTTTAGGTATCTAATCAGTTATTATTGATTTCCTAGAACCCTACCAATTTTTATATTTTTTTTTAAGTTTCAATCAATGTTGTGATCTGTTATATGGTGTATGACGTACCCAATTTGGTTCATTGATTCTAGGAGCTATATAATTCTGATTTTTTTGGAAAAAAATTATTTCAAACTCTATGTGATGGTCTTTTCTTATTTCACCAAAATGTCCAAAATAATTTGGAATTCTGGAGGAAAACCCCATGTCTCCAATATGCATGACATTCGACTTAATATTAACCATCCATGACTCTTATCAACAAATATAATCGCACACAAGCATACACACATATATAAGGATCCTAAGCAAGCATATAAACCATTTTAACTTAACATGAAAAATGACTTTACCCTATATCTCTTTTAATTATTTTCCATTAGGAATATGAACAACTAAAATCAACCATGCCAAGAGAGGAAAAAGATCCAGCTAGAAGGGTGTGGAGCTCCATAGAACATGTCACATGGCTAGATCAACTGTGTCGAAGCCATATGTACAAAAAGCCACTGCAGAGTCATACACGGGAATGAACCATACCTTTTATACAAATGACTCATGTGAACTTGTGTCATTTAAAATTGTGTTCCTGTGTATCATATGATCATTGCAACTGTCCACCATAGGAACCCACATTTATCCTTCTAACCGTCACAAAAATAACATAAGAATAGGATAATCGGATTTGTCTTTCTAGCTTAAGAACCATGTAGAGGACAGTGAGGGGAAGATCCTCTTAAAAACGATGATTATCTACTGCTTCAACAAACTCCGATGATCCTTTGGTGGAGTCCCTATGAGGTCGAAGGTGGAGGAAGGTGGAATGGTTTCTTAGGGTTTCAAGTTAAGCACGTAGCAATCAAAATTGGTTATATATGGCTCTTTATTAAATTTTAGGTATATCCCGATGAATCATGTCCAAAATTCACATCACTTGACTCTATCTGATCCCCTTTCACTTAAACTAACATATTTATCACTGCTGGTGTTTGATTTCAAAAAGTTTTTGTTGTATTTGATTCTTGAGATGATGTTACACATCTAACAATGTATTTGCATCATTTAAATTTAAAACCAATTATTAAGAATTTATATGGTGTGACCTGCATCATGATCACCACTAAAATCTCCAAAATTTATGTCAAGATGGGGGTTTCACACTCCCTTCCCATCGCATACGAGACCCTCTCCTACATAAGGTAGTCTTTACCACGATGGTGTAAAATAGAAATAGTGTCAAGTGCATTCCTCTTGCTTCAAAAGACAGGGGGACCTTGCCGTACCCAGGTTTCGGCGATGATGTTGTTCCTCCATTCCAAAGTGTTGATTAGGAAGACAAAGCAAACATTGCACATAACTCAATCGCCTTCATATCTCAATTAGTGTAGGATGATCAAGACACACATAGTTTTTTTACTAACTCCGTCTAACTACACAATGATCCCTCTCATTCCTCACCAGGTATGCACCCCATATCCCTCCCTCCTCTGTGCTTTTCATTGCATGATAAATAGGAAAAGTGTGTATCGCATTGACGATTTGAGGGTTAATCCAAACGAGCTTTTCCATCTTTAAAAAGCTATAGCATGCTATCGTCTTCTCCTTTGAGGACTCTCCGCAAATTAGGTCTTTATTAAGGAGGTATGGAATTGGAAAAAAAGACACTATATATTGGCACTTGTCTCTTAATATTGTTTTAATATATTAAGAGGCCCACCCAAACTAAATACACTCCACAACCTTCAACTAATAGAGTATATTAATGTCATGGGGTTAGGATATCTATACAAGCTAAATGTATTCTACCACCTTTAACCGATAGATTATATTCATTCATTTACGTTTTAGGCAATCTGAAGTAGAAATCTTGATGCGGATGCTAAATTGAAGAAATTTGATTATTTCGCCCGATGTTAAAATCTCCATTGCTTATCTCTTGATTGGTCGGTACTCATCTCATCAGTTAGTGAAATTTACCTGTAAAATTTTCACATTTCATGTATGAAATCTAGAGTTATCTGTGGTCTGAATTTGGACTCTCATCACATGCAATTCATCCTCAAAAACTCCTCATTTAAGCATGCAAATCACTATTAATCACCCCATATTTTATCATGAAATCAGTGATCTAAATTTAAGCACAAAAATGCATTCAAATTACGCAAAATCCTTTCATTTCATTTTTTTATCAACATGAAATTAGTGCATATCAGTGTGTTTTAGGTTAAAAAATGTATGTAAATCCCCCAAAATTCTGTTCTGATTTAACATGATATTCGTGCATAACAATAGACTGGTTTTAGGTCCTAATCCATACAATTCATTCTCAAAATTCTATCATTTAGACCTGCAAATTACCATCAAATCCTCAACTTTTAAGCACGCAAATCTGAAAATTTTAATGATCTGAAGTTGGGTCTTGATTGGTACTAATTTGTATGCAAACATTTCAGATTTCTCATAAATTCCAACATGAAAATTGTAGCTATTTTAGGTCTGAAATTTAATCTAATTCATGCCATATTATCCTCATTTCTTTTGATATAAAAGGCATGAATAACAGCAAAACATTGGTCTAAAACTTGATCGAAATTATACTAATTTCCCCCTCCCCCAAAACTCCCAATTTTGCAAATGAAAGCAGTAGCAATTTAATGATTTGAATTGGATCTTAAATACATGATAATCACTCTCAAATCTCCCAACTTTACTCATGAAAATAATAGCAATTTAATTTTCTGAATTTAGATCTTATTTGCATGTCAATCCCCCTCAAATCTCCCAATTTAGCTCATGAAATTCTAGTTTAACAGTGGGTTGTTTCTAGTACAAATAGGCATGCCATTCTCCCTAAATTACTTATCTTAAATTATGAAATTAAGAGCTAATTAACATATCTAGAGTTCAGTCAATTTCATCCATCATTACTTAGTTTCTTCAAGAATTGAAAGAGGAAAAAAATATGTTGAAAAAAATTTTCATGAATGGCAGAAAAGAGAGGGATGGATTATATCATTGGATCTCCAAAATTGGAGATATACTTGCATGCAAGAGAGGGTTGCAGTTGCAGCTATAAGCAGCCAGCAAGGAGTTGCTCTCAGCAACTACAAGGGGTTGTTGCAATAGCAACAACTGCTTTCATAAGGGTGCAGTAGCAACTGCTTGCTCCTGCAGCGGTCGGCAAGAGATGCAATTCCTTGAGCAGCAGCTCCAGCTAAAGCAGGGCTCCATTGGGAGGTTCTCAACTGAAATTCTTGAGAGAAGAGAGAAGATAGGTGGTTTATATAAATAAAGAGAGGGAGCTTTGTTTATTGACATGTGGAGGAGGGTTTGGGGCCAATTGAAGAAAGAAGACAAGGCCAAGTCGGGGTTGATGTTGTTTGCTAGAATAAAAAAATAATTTAACTTTTATTTTTTAAAAACCATTATCTCTCTCTTGTTTGGAATACCAAAGTCAATCGTTTTTGCACCTCGAATCTCCAATTTTGATGTACAATATCTCATTTTGATCATCAATGCATGATGATCAAATGATATAATTTCATACTTTTCTGATCCGAAACGGATACGGAAATTGAGGAATTACGGTTGTGATTTTTGATCAAATTTTGTAATTTTAAACGTCAAACGACCTCCGATCGATGAACGGTCGATTTCGTTGGTCTTATTTCGTCGAGACAAATTTTCTGATGGTCTCGATTTGTTTTTTGACTCGGATTTTGCGTCGCTGCTTCTCCGATGGCACACTTTACGATGCAATCGATTTTTGATCGATTGATCTCAAACAAATTTTTACTATGATCTATGGACCGATTTAGATTATTTAATATTGCTTGAATATTAATTGATCATTCATGCCCTTAATCGGACCAGATTAGGTTTATTCGAATCCAGATGTCACGTGAGCTCTTCTGTTTTTTAAGCACTGGAGGATAGGGTGATAGTTCAACTCATCAAAGTTATCAATCACTCTAACATTCTACCATGAACCAATTGCACCCTTATGGTTGATTAACTATTCTTGTCTACATTTTCCATTACTTTTAAGTCCAATACTCATGTAAATTTTTGCCCATGTATGACCCATATAACTAAGTATTACCCTAAATATCATACAAGAACTTCAAATATTTGAAAAAATCATTATAACATACCTATGATCAATCAGTTTTAGAGCTCTAATATATTATTGTTGATTTACTGGAAACACCACTGTTTTTTATGTTTTAAAAATGTTCAATTATTGTTGTGATCTGTTATATGGTGGATGTTGTCCCCAATTTGGTTCATTGATTCTAGGAGCTGCACAATTCTAATTTTGTGAAAAAATTTTATTTCAAAACACAAAATGACTTTACCCTACATATCTTTTAGGTATTTCCATTAGGAACATAAACAACTAAAACCAACCATGCCAAGAGGGAAAATCGATCCACCTAGAAGGGTGTGAAGCTCCATAGAACATGTGCATCGCAAGATCAACTACATCAAAGCCATATGTACAAAAAACCACTACATAGTACCATACCTTTTATACAAATGACTCATTTTAACCTGTGCTATTTAAAATTGTGTTCATATGTATTGCTGTGATCATGACAACCTGTCCACCATAGGAACCCACAGTTACCCTTCTAACCGTCACAAAATACCATAAGAATAAAAGAACTCGATTCAACTTTCTAGCTTAAGGACCATGTAGATAGCAATGAGGAAAGAATCCTCTCAAAAAATCATGATCATCTATTGCTTCAACGAACTCCAACGATCCTTAGGTGGAGTCCATATGAAGTTGAATGTGGAGGAAGGTGGAATGGCTTCTTAGGGTTTCAAGTGAAGCACATGGCAACCAAAATTGATTATATATGGCTCCTTATCAAATTTTTGGTATATCCCGATGAATAATGCCTAAAATTCACATCACGTAGCTCTATCTCGATTCCCTTTCATTTAAACTAACACATTTCTCACTACTAATATTCGATATCAAAAAGTTTTATTATATTTGATTCTTGAGATGATGTTACACATCTAACAAGGTATCAAATGCATCATTTAAATTTAAAATGAATTATTGTGAATTTATATGGTGTGACTTATATCATGATCATCACTAAAATCTCCAAAATTTATGTCAAAATTAAGGTTTTCACACTTCCCTCCCATCGCATAGGAGACCCTACCTACATAAGGTAGTCTTGACCATGATGGTGTAAAATAGAAACTAGTGTCAAGTGCATTCCTCTTACTTCCAAAGATGGAGGATCCTTGTCGTACCCAGGTTTGGGCGATGATGTTGTTCCTCCAATCTAAAGTGTTGATTAAGAAGACAAAGCAAACATTGCACATAGCTCAATCACCCTCACATCTCAATCAGTGTAGGATGGCCGAGAAACACCTAGTTTTTTTACTAACTCCATCAAACTACCTAATGATCCCTCCTATTCCTCATCAGGTATGCGTCCCATATTCCTCCATCCTCCAGGCTTTTCATTGCATGATAAAAAAATTCGTATCACATTGATGATCCGAGGGTTAGTCCTAACAAGCTTTTCCATCTTTAAAAAGCTATATCATGTTGTAGTCTTCTCCTTCGAGGACTCCCCACAAATTAGGTATTTATTAAGTATGGAATTGGGAAAAAAGGACACTATATATTGGAACTTGTCTCTGAATATTGTTTTAATATATTGATAGCATGTGGTTAGGAGGCCCATCCAAACTAAATATACTCCACCACCTTCAACTAATAGAGTATATTAATGTCATAGGATTAGGAGGTCTACCCAAGCTAAATATATTCCACCACCTTCGACCAATATAGTATATTCGTTCATTTACGCTTTAGGAAGTATGAAGTAGAAATCTTGATGCAGATATTAAATTGAAGAATATTAATGATTTCACTCGACGTTCAAATCTTCATTGCTTATATCTTGATTGGTTGGGACTCATCTCGTCTAAATTGTTGTCAGTTAGTGGATCATAACTATTGGTTGATCCCATACTTATCTTATCATCTTCATATTTTGATTCTACGACCGTCAATATATATGAACCTCCACATATTTGTGAGAATCCGCACTTACTATCTATTTTATTTTCAACTTCTTAGCACTCAGACCTTCTATATTGTTAGGACATTTTGACATGGTTTGGACCTCACATGAGTACCTCTCTTGTCCCACTTATCTCATTTTATTGATTATAATGATTGGACCTTCAATTCTAAGCCGGTAAAAATTGACTTGATCTAAAAGGAAATACCTTAATCAATGGCTTGATTAGATTGTATCTTTTGTGGTGGTCATATGATGGACTCATTCTCAAGTTTTTTAGTACATTATCGAAGACTTACATAACCTATATCAGTGTTTCTCCATATCTAAAAAATGTGAAAGAAATACAAAAAAGGCTGAAGTAGGAGACTGATGAATCTCCATTTCATCACCTTTATTCTTTCATTTTGGCTTTTAAACCCTAGCTAAATGCATGAATGCATCATTAATTTGTCAAAATAAACGATCATTAATTTGTCGAAATATTGTATGTTTATTGTATTTATCGCCAAAATAAAAAGAATAAAGGAAAGAAAAGAAAAAGAGCGAAGTGTCAAGGACACTGAAGTGACCTTTTCCCATGATACTTAGTCATCATGATGATTTAGTCGACAAGCAATAAAGTAGGGGGAGATAGGGAGGCTAATTATACAGAAAATGTAAAACGAATCACTCTTTACGTTTTGGGACCTATTTTATTCTTTACTATTTACACCCCAAATAATGGAACTTTGTACATAAAAGATGTGTATAATAATATATAGAAAAATACAACATTGATTTCACACAAAAATAATATACAGTGTATATTTTATACACAAAATAAAATTCCAAAAGCCAAACTTCACAGACCCATATCTCCCAAAAAAACTCAAAATGCATCAAAATCACCTTTAATTGTACATATCTTTTAGTAAGCTATTTAATGAAGGTGGTTTCATATTTTTTGGAGTTAAGGTGTGAAAGTGAGGTTTTGGACCCTTATTGTATAATATACCCAATTAAAATAATCATTTTATTCATTCTTTATTATTTTTATAATTTTATATTCTTATAGTTTTGTAAATATTATTTGTAACATATGTACATATTAAAATTGGAATAAAAGTGCAAAGAAAATACTAAAATAAAATATGTATATAAATTATATAGATGAATATACAATAACTATACATATATAATAAATACTCCTATTTATTTAAGTGTATATAATATATCAAAAAATTATAACAAAAATATATTTAAGTATATAACATATTTATCTCCAAGATATTATTTGTATTCAAATGCTTGGTTGTCCTTATCATAAGATCTAGATATTACGATGGATGGGAGGATTAAGAGTGCGATTAAGGAAAAGATTGTTAGAAATTTTAAATCTATGACCTGAGGATGGTTTTAAAAATTTAGTATGTGTTTGTTTACAGATGATGTATTTTAGAATCAAATAAATTATTTGGATAGAACCCAAATCTCAAGATTTTAGGGTAAAAGGGGGATGTGTGGTAATACCAATAGCTGCGAGGGTGATGGAGAGATGCTGGTGACGTTGGTGAGTCTAGAACCAGTGTCGTTGTCGACGACGGGGGAGAGCAGGAGCTGGTGGTAGGGTTGGCTACTGGGAGGGTGGTGTTGTCAGTAGTGGAAGAGAGCATGAGTGGGAGACTGGAGCCGATGACGTTGGAGAGAGCGAGCAGAAGTGGGAGGCTGGAGCCTGCGGCGTTGGAGAGAGCGAGCAGGAGTGAGAGGCTGGAGCCTGCAACGTTGGAGAGAGAGCAGGAGCGAGAGGTTGGAGCTGGCAGCATTGGAGAGCAGAAGCAAATGTTAGGATTTTTTTCTCATAAGTGACGAGGGGAGAGAAAGAATTTGGGAGAGTACAGAGGAGGTATGGTGTATGCAATGGGCATCTCAAAATTGGGATATTTAGAACAAAATGATGAAAATTTTTATTTATTATATTAAGTTATGTATCATGTGTGAGGATTTTACAAAATATATACTACATTTATTTACATATATATAATGCTTTAACCATATCATATATGTGTGTGTCGAATCGAATCGAATTGTTATCGAACGAATCCAAGTGAATTCAGATTCGATTCATTTGTGAATCGAATCCAAAAGTTAAATTCAAATTCAGTTCATTTTATTTCGAATCGAACTTTTTTCGAATTTTTATCGAACGAATCTTAATCGAATTCGAATGATTCAATTCAATTACTGTAAGAGATACGGATGTAATATCAAAAATTGAACTTCTGTAATTACTGAGAAGTCTGGATAGAGTGCAAATTCATCAAAGATCTCTCACGTGAACTGCTCACGGGCTCCGCTCAGTAGTTCCTATGTGCAATATCTGATTCTAACGAGAGCAGATATGCAGTTTATCCAACGATTTACATAACGGATCAGATTAGATCGCATCAAGCAATCTCGTCCGTTGAGCTTCCCCACGCGTGTCCTCGATCTGCGGTGCTGGAATTTGGCCTCTTGCTGCTCTTCGTGTTCTCGTCGAGGCGGCGGAGATTTTCCTCGCCGGACGAAAGACGGCACAGTTGGGTGATGGTCTCAATGCTGCGGCTGACGCTCGACGGATGCGGATCGATTAACTGAAGACGATGGTCGTTCTTGCGTAGGAGGTCGGATCGACATCAACGACGATGTCCTGAGGACTCGATGCAGACGCTTCATGTGGACGAGGTCACCTACCTCCTCGGTTCACCCGATTCTGAGGAGAAGGGGTTGCTGCTCGATCTTGCTGATGATGTATGCCTTGTTTCTTGACGCTACGCTACTCATCCCATCCCGTGGTGAAGAAAGTTCGATCAATGATTCTAGCTTACAAGATCCATACCTTCATCACAATGATCGGATTTCTAGCCTACAAGAAGGATTTCTCCCAAAACAATGCAGCGAGTTATGTCCAAAGGCAAAGCAATATCGGCCTCATTACTTCCAATTTCAATAAGAATATTACGAGCCAAATGCTAGCGTCAGAAGTCAAACTTTTTTTGAAGTGCCAATCAACAAAATCAACTCAGAAAGAATGACTAGCGAGCACAGTAAAAAAGCTTGGAGATGAATTCCAACTCTTGAATTGGAAGAGAACAAAAGAATCGGATCTAGTTCGTTGGAATAAATGAGGGTGGTCAGATTTAGACAGTCTTCGAATTTGGGTTATGGATAAGGAAGGTGGGGAAGTAGCAGAAGAATAGGACTCGGAGAGGAGAAGCAACAGAGGGATAAATGAGCTTAGAGCTTCAAAGCTCTAGGATCTTGGCCTCAATAGACCGGCGGTTCGGAATGCAGTGACCAGTGTTAGGATTAGAGTCAAATCATGTTGTTAGGATTAGAGTAAATTAAGATTAGGAAATCTAATGGGATTGGACTCCTAATCCTAGTAATTATTGGGTTATATTTTATTTATAATCCTATTGAGAATAGGACATGGAGTTGTAATTGGGCTTATATAGAGGGATGGATGGCATTGCCTTCATATCACTACAAGAACAATGTAAGCCCTATATAGAAGGGAAGAGAGAAAGAGAGAAGAAAGAGATGAGAGAGCGAGAGAACAGAGAGAGTTGTACTCATTCTAATTTATAGTGATCTTTCTTTTCCGGCGGTCGCGAGGGTTATCGACCACTGTTATATCTCTTTGTTCTTTCTTTCACGTGCTTCTGTGGTGGTGTTCGATTGTGCATCTGCATCTGTATCAGGTGGTTCGTATCCAACAACCAGTATCCGAGAGAAGTCGATATCGACGGGTCTTGTTCCCAACAAACGGACGTTAGGTGGTTAGGGAGAAGGTGGCTGGAAGTTCGTTTGTTCGGCCTCGATGGAGGGAGAAGAGAAGAAGCGGAAACGAGGAGGAAGAAGAGAAGTGAAAGGAAAAGGCTTTGGTGCCAACCAATGGGTTGTTGCCTCGTGGATTACGGTGGTGACAAGATGTGGTGACAAGACCACTAGAAGACAAAAGTATTTGACCAAGGGTTTTTAATACCTTATTAAATCATGTAATAAAGATTTATTAGTGGGGTGATAGTACAGTATGCCCACCACCCAAAAGACCATGGTTCAAATCCTCCTTGTAGGGTCGCGTTATGTAACCAATATCCAGAGTAAAAATAGTCGGATCCTACATGTTAAAGACCTTGGATAAGCCCAAAGTTCAAATCCATTCATGTTGTTTGTCTCCTTTTAGGTCGATCATATGCTTTCCAACATCATATAGCAATACTCTCTGGTTATTATATTGTTTCCTAAAGAAAACGACCATCGAACGGAATTCGATATGACATCAATATCTCATGAGTGAGATCATGTCTCTCATCTCAACAAGTGCGAACATGTATGATTACTTTGAAATATCATACATCTTACATACCCTTCTATACATACAAGTTCGACATTATATAAATGGTATCTGGTCATCAACCTATTGGTCTGTCAAATATATAAACTCAGAAATATATAAGTATATCTAACTCTTATCGGAGGATGTGTGTGTGTACATTATTTATGCCATATGAGTATTTAGTATCTCGATCTCATGGAGTTAACTCTTTAATTGAACATCTATAAATATTTATTCATGTGCAAAGGACCTACATCAAGAGTATCAGTCAAATATAAGTCTTTAGAGAAGATTTACATCTCTTCTCATACTGGAGATCCTTCTTAATTATCATGATGCAATACAACGTGTGTCCTCGATCTAAATCTTTATATCGATAAAACTACATCAGCCTCTATGATCTAACTCTATATCGTTGGTATATCAGTATCGACGAGATGGAGATACCAATATATATACATATACATATATATATCCTTTTCCAGGATATCGATCGATACATCGCCTTATTGAGCCATATCACTCGAAAATGATAAGTTTCAATGCAATATTTCTTGGATGTCAACTGATATCGTCGATATATATTTATATCATGATATTACTCATATAAGCTTGATTTCACTACTTATTATCTACTCCAATTATCAAAATACATAATGTTTTATATATTTTATTTTATTTTTTTGGGGGGAGGGGAGAGTGCACATGATCCCTCTAGCCCCCCTCCCCCATCCTCACTGATCAAGGCAGCAAGACCCTTGTATGGTAGGGTATGGTGTGACTTCGGGGTGCATACGACGGTTCTTCAACCGTTGGAATTAGCCCCCTTTAAGAAATGGAGATGAAATAACTCTAATGTTGTTCACGTTAGAATCGCAGGTCTTGAATATATCTCAACAGATATCAATTAACAGCCAGCTTTGACAGCCAACGATATGTGTGATATAACATGTATTGGTGTGCTAAATATATCTCACTCTTTCATATAATTTTATATTTCTATGTTATTTATTGTTCTAAAAAGTAGGATGATCTTAATTCGTGAGAAAATATTTTTGTATCATGTTTGAGATTTGTATCAATATCGTCGACATATCACGATATATCTTTTTTCCATACGTACCTATATGATATCGATAATTCAAACGTGCTCTTAGATCAATATATTATATCAAGGTGGCCACATTTCCTAATCATATTTGTATAAAGAGGCCGCATTAGTGCAATATTTAATATTTTATTATTTCATATAATCGAGTCATCATAATAACATTTATTTCATAATGGATTAGAATAACATTTATTCCGTAATGGCTCTCCAGAGCTCACATGTCCAACAGAATCTTTCATAAAATATTAGGTCCAATTATATATAAATATATCGCATATATTCACATTAATTATAAGTCTGAAAACACAAAGAAAAAATCTTGTTCACCGAGTCGTTTTAAGACTCTAGCCATGGAAAAATCCATTTTCTTGGGCATCCACGGTCAAAATCACGCAAAATAAATTTTTTAGTATTAGGGTACTTAGTTTATGACTTATTTTGTATTTTTAACATGTAATGTGACTCAAAAACAGTAGGAAAAATCAAAAAATGATATACCAAATTTTAAATTGTGATCGGGAGTTTGTGGGCACCTTCTATGTTTGAATCTTCATATAGATGATGCCAACTTTTGGCATGGCGCAAGGAGAAACCGGTGCTGACAGAGGGCAGTGATGAAATCAGGGGATTGATCGGGTGGTGGAGATCAAAGCGACAGTGGACGGTGAAGATCAAGGTGCCAACGGGCGTGTGATCGAATGGCGTACAAAGTGCCATGTGGCAGGCTATAGGCGAGGCGCTAGCGGACGGTGCAGATGTGAGATGGGCATGAATCAGACGGTGGGGAACAAAGGGCGTACGTGGAGATCATTGGACCGTTGGATCAAGAAGATATCCAACGTCCAGGGGCACGGGCGGACATGTCAAAGGGGCCGGGCCACGTGGCTCAACCAGCAAGGGCCACGTTGCCCAATCAGATTATTCGAAAGAAGAAATTGAAATATGAAGTGTCAAATGGCCGAATTTTGAGAAAAACTCAAAACATGAAAGTTGTAGATCTCGATGAGATCTACAAGTTTCATGTTGACCAAAAAATGGAGACGAGATCATTTGAAGATAGAAAATATTTTAAAGGGTGTTTTAAGGCTAAAACACCACGTATTTTAATTTTGACATTTTTTGTGATTTTTAATTTATTCAAGACTCTGATAATTACAAAACTTTATGTGGTTTTTATTGACGTGCCTTTAAGCAAGGGGGTTAAAATGGGCAAATAAAGATGATGAAATCGAGTTTCATCACCAGCCAAGTCATCCATTGCAAGCTTACAAAAATTTATCTTTGAAGCTCTTATTGTATTTTTTATCCTTGTATATACACTCCGACATGCATTTTACTTTTCAATCAGGCCTGTCCACTTTTGGAGATTCTGGATTTTTCTTTTTTTTTTAAAGCATATACAAGGTGCAGCATGTACATTAAGGAGTTTTCCTCTTGAGCCAGCAGACTATCCTCCTTTGAAGCATTATTGCAACCCCACAACATCCTGTCTTTAGACCTCAACATCGCTAGACCATGTTGAGAGACACTTCCTTCCCTAGAGGAAGATGAGAGGTTCTGCCTAGATGTACTACCCTTGTATGATACCCCAAGCCAAATGATTCTGCCTCCTCACTACCTCATCCATGAAGAGATACATGTAGAGTGCTTCTCCAAGATAGGGCACGATCTGAAAGAATCATGCTTGTGTTGTTAAATGTTCTACTTAGACTAATCAAGATGACATGTGAACATAGTCTTATGGACTCAAAGAATTAAGTCACTAGGACCTGAAAAGTCTTAACTCCATTTCTTATAAGGTTCCTCTAAAATTAAGTGGATTAAGGCCTAACTAAGTTCCATTCTTCAATTTTATTCCAGAATTAGTTTTAAATGTCAATACTATCCTGGAAATGCACATGCAAATGCAAGAAAATATGAACAATGCAAAGAAAGTTTTTTTTGAAAAATGATGCACATGTGAAAAGAACATTTTTTTAAATATTTTTCTAATTTTGAACTTTTTATGAATTTTTGGAGAAAAATGCAGATGTAAAAAAGGTTTTTTTAAGTATGCAAGTTTTTTTATAGATTTTTGGTTTTGTAGTTTTTTTGAAAAAGGAAAAAGGTTAGTAAAATATATACAAGTATATACAAGAATTGTTTTGTTTGTTTTTGTTTTTGTTTTGTTTTTTTGTCTTTGTTTTTGTTTTTTTGTTTTTTTTTTGTTTTTTGTCTCTTTTTTGTTTTGTTTTTTTGTACCCGTGGATTTTCCAAAATTATATACATATCACCCAAAATAATTATCTTAAAAAGTACGAGTTTATGTCTAAAGTATATATACAATATATACGACACCCCCTATACTTAGCTCGAACTATGTCCTCATAGTGATCGGATTGCGGCAAAGGAAGACATAACTCGTGATAAGTATAGAAAAGTGAAAAGACTCCTATGCTACAACGACTCAAAGAAAAGATAAAAAGAAGAGAAGTTGATGATCCCCCCTATACTTAGGATCAGGTAATCCTAAGTATATAAGATTGTACAAAAGGGGAAATGATGAAGAGAATGTACATACTCAAAACAAAAAGATGATATGAACAACATCACCCCCTATACTTAGGGTGTGTTTGGATAGTGGGTTTAGGTGGGTTAAACTGTTGCATGTAACCCATTTTTGAGTTTTGGTGTTTGGATAGAGGGTTAAAGTGGGGGTGGGTTAGAAGTTGGGTTTATTGTGATATGATTGTATTGAAGTTTGAAAAAGTGAGTAGTTATTGTGATGTGATTGTATTGGAGTTTGAAAAAGTGCGTAGAAGTGGAGTAGTTTATAATTTTTTATATGATATGAAGGTATAAGATATTATTTTTTTATGGAAGAGATGGAATAAAATTAATTTTTTAATATTAAAAAAGGTAGGG
Source organism: Ottelia alismoides (assembly GCA_037367405.1). Lineage (NCBI taxonomy): Eukaryota > Viridiplantae > Streptophyta > Magnoliopsida > Alismatales > Hydrocharitaceae > Ottelia > Ottelia alismoides. The sequence goes on from JAZKJV010002937.1 coordinate 30,149, forward strand.
CCACTTGGAAAGAGAAAGAATGGGGTAATGGGGGTAAACCCCTAAAGGGGGATTTACCCCCCTACCTGAACGACACCTTAGGGTAGAGTATACCTAAGTATAGGCAACAACAAGAGGATGAACATGACGAATATGAACAACACAAATCATTCACCCCCTATACTTAGGGATAAAGCACATCCTAAGTATAGCATATATATACACACACACACACGGAAAAGGAGTGAATGATAAAACGGAAGAAGAAAGATAAGATCATTTTATATTTTACATGGGCAAAAGCCAAAGTCGGACACAAAGAAGCAAAATATGGACTAAGTTTCAATTTAGACAACCAAGAATATATGTTCATAAAGAAATGATTTTTTATTTCTTATAAAAGAAAATAAAAATAAAAAATAGGCACATAAATGAATGCAAAATGCACTATGAATAATGTGTATTTCGAAGCATAGGTTTAAATATCTATTTGATTTCGAGCTCAAAACACAACAAGAAAAATGGGTGAACATGTTTTTTTGAGTTAAAATAAATTAAATTATCAAAAAAATTCTAGATATATTAAAAACCGATTTTAGAGAAAATAAGAATAAAATGCGAAAATTAGGTAAAAGATAGAGTATCCAACTTCCTCTTTATCTATAGAATACTTAAAGGTGATATTTTTACAAAAAGTGATTTTTCTAAACATGATGTTATATATGTGTGTGAAATATATATATATTTATTGGTGTTTTAAATTTATTTACAATAAATTAATAAAAAAACAAAGATCACGGAAATAACTAGAAATTTCAATACATGAAAAAGGCTCAACGTAAGTTATAAATACAATTACATCGTGTACAATAAAGGTTCCAAATTCTACTTTTCACAATAATGTCTTCTCAAATCCCAAGTATTTCTAGTGTTTAATATATTTTTCAACTTAAAGTACAACGGTTGATAGACTCCATTTGGAGTTCGCATATACAAGTTATGGGTGTGAAAACATATGTATTTTAGAAATTAAGGTATAGTTATTTTAGTGCATTTACAAGGTGGTTTTTTCTACTATATATTTTCATATACTTGTATTTAGAAGATATAGAAAAAAATTAAGTCACAGGGAGTTAAAATACCTTATAAATAATTTCTGAATTATATATATATATATATTATAGTTGGGGGCAGGGAGCATGCACCCTGGGTGTGTAGGAAACTCCCTGCACCCACCCCATTTTTCGACTATTTTTTTTATTTTTATTTTGAAATAAAAGTTGGGAGATTTACTTAATATTTTAGGGGAATACGTGTTTCAAGTTTCATGCAAAACAAACATTCCTAGCATGTTCATCTAGACCATGGTTGATTTCAGCAATTCTGAGACCGATAAAATTTGGTAGTCTTGATGGAGATGATAGAAGTCTCGAATTAAGTTGAATTTGGAATGACAACATGGTGATACATGATGATCTAAATCCTCCAAGGTTTCATTTAAAAAAAATCAAAAAATAATGAAAAATTAGGCCGGGTGTACGGAGTTACCTACACCCCGCCGAGGTAGGCTCCTTTTTCCCTTATAATTGTATAACATATTTGAAAAGCAAAACTCGGCCTCTTGAGTCATAACCCCATAACTTTTATAACATTTTTATAAATTATCATAAGACTTTTATAAATTTGTATCAATTGGATTTTTAAAGGTTGATTTATTATTTAAGGGTTTTTTTTATAAGTAGAAATCAGTCTGGGTTGCAACCGATATAATAAATATACTTTAGGTTTTCTTCTATAATTTGACACCAACTATGTCTTCACAATGAAAAAATAATTTGTGATAAATAATTCAAGACAAAAAGCGGGGAATCGTTTATATATAAAGTAACATTTTGCATATATTCTCAAAGACATTATTTTCAATTATTAATTATTTTTGTCTTCTTTATCTTCTCCTACTTATTAGTTTATCGTTCAAGCTCATCTAACTTGGTCCTTAGGTCAGTGTCATAAGTATATCTTATAGTTTATTTATTCATCATTCTCTTTGTTGTTGTTTAGTGTTAAATTCATTGGTATACATTTTATATAGTCGGTTTTTTACATTTATTCTCCTCTTAACTTCTACAATATCAGCTATGCCCCTTCCTTTTTGGAATATCAGTTGCGTTGCTACCTTCTTGCAGTTTTATCACTTGTGCCCTTCGAGTTAGTTGTTGTACATCGACGTCCCAAACGGGTGTTAACTTTTAGACACAAGGGTAATTAGAAAGAATACTGACTATTTTTAAAATTTCTTTATCTTCTCCCTCTTCTACTCCTCATTATCCTCTATAAATATACTGTCTCATCCTTCGCCCCCACCTCCTTCGGTCTCCTTCGTCGCTGTCGCAAGCCCTCTAGCCCCCTATTTCGTTGCCCCCTCCTCCTCTGCCCTCTTCCTCTTACCCCCCACCTCCTTCATCCCCACCTCTTCCATTCACTCCTCCTTCTGCCCCATCTCCTATGGGCCTATATTCCTTTTTTGCCCTGAGATCTCCAACCCCTAAATATGAAATCCCTCAAACCCCTAATCCTCCAAATACACCGACATCCCCAGTCCCCCATCCTCCCTATCACGAGGCGGGGCGAATCAATGAGGTGTTAACATCAGGGTCGATCCTAAGGGTGGTTTTCATGTGCAAAGGCATAGGATCCATCAACTTTAGGGACTCGTCTTTATGGTTTTCATGTGCAAAGGCATAGGGTCCATCAACTTTAGGGACTCGTCTATACATGTGATTTAGTGTCTTTACTTTTGGAAATATCTTCTTTTACATAAATTATAGAGTAATATAGTTTAGCTGATGGTATTAATTATATATGGTCCACTATCATTTCATCTTCATCCATCTACATGTTTGTCTAAACACAAAACCATCATAACCTTTTACCTTTCAATCTTTCATTCGTAAATCCGACAGTTTTTATTATTGTTATTATTGCCATTTGGTTGATAGAATTCGGTGAGAAGTTCCATTTATTATCACGTTGCCTTACCTCCCCCTTGTACCATTTACAAAAGAATATGTACTCCTTCCATGCTTTTGTCTAAAAAAGGTTCATTTTTTTCTTTTGTATAAGGCCCGTGAAATGTCAGGAACAATACTGATTAACATCATCCACCATTATCCGGTAGCAAGGATAGAATATAAAGCACGGAAATTTAAATCTGCCATGGTTTTTGGCTACGTGAAGGACTACGAGTTTGTTATTATATTTGACGCGGATTTTAAGCAGAATCTAAATTTCCTGAAGCTCATTGTTCTTACAGTTAAGCATATATCAAGAATTCGAGGCGTATAGATGTTTAATATAAGATTGCATTGCATGATTCTTAGCGGCGTCAATTGTAGGACAATCCGGAGCTCGGATTGATCCAGACACGATGGAGTTTTATAACTTTGGCGAGAATCTACTGACGAGGCATCAACGCATCAACATGTGCTTCCATTTCGAGGTCGAACAGCAGTTTAATGGAGTCTTCTTGAATTTCTTTGGGTTCAACGGAATGGCAGGAGTATGGAGAAACAAGACATTTGAGGAATTCAGAGGATGGCTCGAGAGGACTATGGTAGAGGATATGGATATCGCAGTTCACGCTCACCTGAGTGGCTGGAAGCCTGGAAGTTCATCTTTCTTAATGATGTCAGGGTATTTTTTTCGCAATCTCAGATCTCCCGAAACAATCTTAAATCTCAGTGTTAATATATCCAGATTTACAACACTTATTATCATCTCTTCCCAGGTACTTTCTGAAATTCTGGAGTCCTACCGCAAGCAGCAGCAGCAGCAGTATAGAGGAGCAGTATAGAGGGGCTGGCGGGAGGAGGAGGTCCGGGGCGGAGGAGGAGATCCGTGGTGTAGGAGGTCGGAGTGGAAGGTGGGGGAAAGGAGGTGGTTTGAACAATTATGATCATCTTAACAGCACCTTGGTTTGAAAAAAAATATTTAAGGTACATGTGATAAAAGTATATGCATAATTGATATTCCAAAAAGGAGGACATAACTGATATTGCACAAGTTAAGAGGGGCACAAGTGATAAAACGTTATATATTTTAGTAGAAATTGATATTAATGCATTATGTGTTTAGCAAGGGATTTTAGACAAAATAAAAGACAAAAAAAAAAGAATATAGGGGTTTTCATGGGTTGACTAAGGTTAGGCTTTATTGGTAATATACAAAAAAAATAATTTTTAAACTATTTTTCTTGGATTAGGTTACTATTATAGAAAACATGGAGTTGGTTTCATATCAGTTGGAGTTGATGTAAATTTTAAAAATTGATGAAGTTAATAAATGCATAGATAGGTTAATATATACATATAAGAGGCTTTATGTTTTGTTTTATTTTGTCATCTTCTTTTTATTTTGTCTGCCCGATTGGTGTGCCACGTCTCTGGGGCTAGGTGGAATAAATAAGATTGACATCGTATTTATTTCTTATTTCCGTGTTTAGTGTATAAATATGATTGGTTTTCTATTTTTGATATTTCAAGCAATACTTTGAAACATGTATTAGCAAGAATTCTATGTTAATGCATAAATGCAGGTATTTGTTAATGCATTTAGCTTAATTTCCATGTATTTGGTATGAAACTCAGGTTAATCAAACATCATCGGCCTACCCTGAGCAATGAATCTTTTCGATGATAATCACCTCTAGCCTTTCGTGATGGTGGTGAAGAATAATGTCGAGGAAGGAGGTGTCATTGGAGATGTTGAGCTCGTTTAGGTCAGGGTAGAGAACGAAAACTATGGCTAGGAGGGAAGGAATCGAGATAGAGAGGGTATGTAGTCAAAAATGCAAAGGCACAATTGAAATAGATTATTTCTTAACCATATCATGGTTTGAACAAATGGGTTTTTGTACCAAGATCCCCGTAAACTTTGCTCATTTGACAACAATACTTAACTTCGTTTTTACCCCATGACCGCAGCAAACTTACTCTGTCTTGTGCAACAAACTTTGTCATCAACTTAACTGTTGTTGAGTTAATATTAGTGAGTTAATCTTGAGGTAGTAATCAAACCCTACAAAAATTCAATAGGATTTTCACTTCATCTCTTCTTCTTCCATCCTTATTTCTTCTACCTTTTCATCTCCCTTTTAAGTCTTGGAGCAAGCCATGGTGCACGGCAGTACCAAGAGTGGCAACTGTCGTAAAGCCATTGACGAGAAGCTTGCTGAATAGTTTGGAGTGGATATGCTACCTGCTTGTGTGCAAGGAGGGGGATGGAACCGCAAGCATGGTGGGGATCGTTGTCAATGAGAGAGGGGGAAGGCAGAGGAGTGCTTGGAGTTGCAGACATTCTTGATATAAGGCTTTGGGGGAGTCTTAAAAGGACCCACACAAGTTTTTAGGTCATTGACGAAGCAGTCATGTTCGACCCTCATCAGTCGCTCGTAATTTTGTTGGAGAAATTTTATTTGGGAAGAAAAAGGTGAAAGTAGGGAGTACTTTTTGTATATTTGATTTGTTGTCAAGGATAGATAAGATGTTTTATAACGGATTCCGTTGAAGTTAATGGCTAAGTGGATAGAAAATGGAGCTCATATCTTTTGGTGTGAGTTGGGAAATTTTGCAGTGGTCATGGGGTAAATATGAGGCTTCATGGTGTAAAAACCCCTTGAACAAAACATGATTCAGTTTATCTCACATATTAGTACTCCAATGGCACACATAAGTGCGACGTAAGACATGTACGATACAAGTGAAATTCAAAATAGGTAGGAGCTTACGAGTTAATGTAAAAACTTAGGAAGGCACAAACGTTAAAATCCCTAAACAAAAAGGATAATGAGGAAACAATTTACTTCTAAATCAATAATTGCATCGTAACTATCACTTATCCATTATTATTTTTAACAAAACGAAGGTAAAACATAGCATAACTACCCGTTCTCTCATCTTAACCCTCGTAATTGAATTCAACAAATCGAATATATGTGATGAATAAAATTCGTTATTCCTCTGTATTTCTCACCCTTATGATCCCTCATTCAAATGGCATCTTGACGAGTGATCACTGATGAGCATTAAGATGAGATAAAAGATACGTATGCATGATTTATCTCTCATTCTTGTTGGTTATTTCTAGAGGTAAAAAAGGGATTGTAAGTATGGATATGGTGAATGATTTAATCATGATGACATAATCCGGGATACAATTTATATACCCGGCGATGATGAGTTATCCCTTGTCTACTATACTTCGGATTATCTGTCTTGGGTATGTTTGGTAGATATGGTAAAAAAATTCTAAAATGACTAAATTAGTTGAATAAACTAACAAACGGTTTAATTGTCTAGGATGGGGAGAATGTTAAGAGTTTGGATATTCAAAACATGTATTAATTAAAATATAATTAAGAGTAAATTACACAATAGTCCCCGAACTATACACCTGATTTCAAAGACGTACATGAATTTTAAAAAGTAAAAATGTGGTGTGATACCCGATCTTTAATATTCATCTGAAAGTGGTCCTTAGCTATTGAAACTTAGCCGATGGTTTGGTCTTTCTAACTTAAATCACATCAGCTCAAAATCACATTGAAATAAATTTTGAAGATCGGGTAGCACGTTGTTACCTTTTAAAGTTCAAGTATGACATTGAAGTTGGACGTATAATTCCGCTTCTGTGTAATTTACTGTGTAATTAATTTTTCATTTGGGTATTGATTGACGCACCTAGCGACTCGGGTTAAGTATGCAAATAATCAAGGATCGTTGTCACCCAAGTCAATAAGCGCAATTAACGAGAAAATAAAACCACTTAAGGAAAATCAAATAATCAGAACATGTAAGCGGTTCGCTATTTTTATTTACCTGGTATGGACACCATGGTCGAACACAAGGAGCACGAGAAAAGTACGAAGTAGTCAAATTTCAAAAAAAAATATTTTTTTAGCGGTTTTTAATTTTTACAAATGTTTAGTTTTTGAATAAAGGCAAACAAACACAAAAATAAAATAAAACAAACACAATGATCTTTTTGGATTTTTTTTTCCAAAATGATAAAAAAATAGTCAGCAAATTAGAGTAAAAATATTTTTGGGTTTTTTAAAGTATTTTTGATAATTTTCCTGGATTTTTCAAATGGTTTTATAATTTTATAAAAATCAAATAGTGATCAAAACTCACAATAGTGCACAACCAGGATCAAATTGTAAATTAAAAATATCTAAAAAGCCCTAAGGTCCTGATTAGCAATTTTATGATAAAATAGAAATAAAAAGCTACAAATAGGGATTAGAAATGGAATTTTTGGAGTTTTATTTGATTTTATATGATTTTGAGAAGATTTTCGTTGTTTTATATTTTTAGAGTTTTAATAGTGAATTTTCAAACAAAATTAATACAGAAATTAAAACACACTAAACAGTAATTTTTATGCAATTTTTAAAGTATTTTTAGAATTTTTGTGATTATTATGAGGCAGACAGGGACGTTTTTAAGGGTTTTTTGAATTTTTAAAATAGAAAATGCAAATAAATCAATGCACCAAAATTACAGTAAATATTACACACTAATAAGAGCTAATGGTAATTTTTATGTAATTTTTAAGTTTAATTTAATATTTATTAATTCCAATATAAAGCATGTAATTAATCACAATTCATAGGGACATATTCGTAAATATTTTAGGTTTCTAGACCAGACAAATAACACAATATAAATCTCCGGGCTAAATATGCAAATAATCCATGCACTACACGTGATCCAGGTTCACAGGGGAATAATTACATATTTAAAAACTTAACATTCAAATCATAACAGCATAAAGGTTCATGATACAAAATGCAAATAACCCCAAAGAACACGTGGGGACACACGCGACAGATTCGGAAGGACTAAAATGCAAATACCACAAACTACGAGGTCCAACAGTAACTGTACTTAACTACACGTTTTATTTAATGGACTAAATATTATAAAAAGAAAGACATGCATAGAAGAAAAAGAAATATACCCAAGCAAGGGTACGTTGCGCACGTTGAGGCTAACACTAGCGTACGGTTCTGATCGACCGCAACTGCAGGATCTGAAGGTGCAGAGAATGTCTGGGGTGTATGGGGCAGATGCTCTGATCCAATGGCCAAAAGGATGCACGGTCTGGCAGCTGTGATGTAATATGGCAGAGGTAGGTCTCATCCAATGGCGGAGAGAAGGTCTGCAAGAACTCACCTCCAACGACCTTCAGTCGAGCATCGGAGGGGATCCGACATTTCGATGAAGGATCTGAGGGCTCTGGCAGGATCGTGGAAGTGGTCTGCGTTGAACGAGGGGCTCCGATGGGTGGGAGAACGGTCGGATAGGCTTGACGATGAAGGTCCCACTAGAGCAGCCCCGCCTGAGCAGCTGGAGGTCATTAGTGGTCTTCTCTCACGCGTTTGTGCCTGCAAAGGGTAGATGGGACTCGGGGTTATGCTCTGATCCTAGTTATTGCTTGAGAAATTAAGGAGAGCGATGGGAATGGAGCTTTGGGTCTCCAACGATAATGGGAGGTGGGGGGTGAAGACCCGACTTGATCCTGCTCCGAGGAGCAGGATTCAAGGGGAAAGACTGTGTCGGAAGGTGCGGTGAGCATCGATGGTTCGATCAATGCGGACGAAGGGGGGTAACGGGGCTCCGACCAGCTGTTCGGAGCAGATGAAGTGGTGGTGACGATGAAATGGTACTATGAATCAAACAAGGAGGTACGGAGGATAAAATGGGTACCTGAAGGTTCAGATGTGTTCCTAGACTTCAGGCAAAGGTGGGCGTCGAGGTCTTGGCCTCAACCGAGCTACGGTTGGCTGGGAGGCTTCTCGCGGCAGTTCCCCGGCCACGAAGGGAGCTTCAAGCCTTCAGGCACCTCCGATGAATCCTAAGTGACTCCTTCAATGGTTGTCACGGCGAGGAAGGTGGCTCAGTGTCTGTGGTGGTGTGAGGGAAGATCTAAGGTGATGTAGAGGCTGGAAGAGAGGATTTATAGGCTGTCCAGGTCTAAGAAGATCGGGCCATACGCAGAACCCTAGGCAGATCCGGCTGCGCCTAGGATCCGCGAGAATCATGGATCATGAGGCTTCAATCGGGCACAGGAATCAAGGCAGAAGGTGGTCGGGTTTTGATGAATCCACATTTCATCATCTTTATTCTATCATTTTGGCCTCAAAAACCCTAGCGAATGCTTGAAAATATCATTAAATCCAGCATTTTAGCATTCATGCATGTGCATGTAATTAGTGTATAAAATACTGTAATTAAAGCCAAAATTATAGAACAAATAAAAGAAAAGAAAAAGAATAAAATATTGTAAATATTTTATGACCTGAAACCCTGAGACCTAGGCATCTTGATGGTTAGGTCGACAAGGAATAAAGTAGGGGAAGATAAGGGTCAAAATACAGTATAAATACCTATTCATTTCATTCATTCTTTATTCATTTTGTGACCTATTTTTGGTTCCACTTTTTATACCTCAAATAAAAAAACTTTGTACATGAAAGTTGTAGATAATTAAATAAAGAAAAATACAAATTTAGTTCACTGAAAAATAATATACAGATAAAAAGTTATGGTCTGAATAAAAACCCAGAATCCCAACTTCCCAGACCCGTATCTCACAACTGAAAACTCCAAATGCAGCAAACTCAATTTAATTGTATATAGAATAAAATAAGCTATTTAATGGCGGTGGTTTCGCATTTGGCAGAGCTACGGTTTGAAAGTTGAGTTTTGGACCCACATTGTATATCTGTACAGATTAAAATATTCAATTAATTATTTATCCATTATTTTTGTAATTTTATATTTTTATAATTTTGTTTATAATAATTATGTACATTAAAATCAGAATAAAAACCTAACTAAAACTCAAAAAAAATATACATGTGTATAAAATACATAGATAAAATACCTATATACAAACCTGCATAAAATATACTTTTATTTTATTAAATAAACAAAACATTTCAGAAAAATAAAATAAAAATATAATTAAGTATATAAAAGTATTATATAATTTTATAAAATAATAAATATAATTAAAGAAATTAAAAATACCAAATAAAAATAAAATACTAAAATATATAGATATTATACCTATAAAGGGTACAAAATTAAACTTGTAAAAATACACCTCATAAAAATAATTAAAAATCAGAATAAAATACCTAATAAAATAATAAATATGTTTTATTTAATAATCAAAATTTAATTAATTTAATAGCTATTTTAAATTAATTTTACAAGGATTTTTTGCCACAGAAGTTTCTGGTTAGTCCACGTGGACCAACCAGAGGGCTCCGTTGGTTGACCTCGGTCAACTCTGTGACCGAGGTCTGAACCTTGTCAGACTGTGGTTTTGACCCATCTTCAATCTTTTTTCGAGGCGCACCCTTTCACTATTCCGTATTAATTTCTTCACAACTTTTGTAGATCTATTATCAATGATACACGCCCAGGGATTTGCTTGGGCTGTGGAGCATCGACGCAACCGCCATTGCCTCGTTCTTCTTGCCACTCGACCACCTGCACAAAAACGCCATCCGACTTCCTCTTCCATTTGGAACAGGTTTTGGGCGCCAAAAACTTCCAGGTGAGGGTCGAGCTGAAGCTCCGGTGACAGGGGAGTCTCCCCCCATCTCTGTCGAGGTGCGGCGAAGCACCTAAAGCCGTGTTCCAATCCATCTCCGGCGGCTGCGCCGCCGTGAGGTCTACCTCGGGTCTACAGCCCTTGAGGTCTGTTTTCCTTCTTTTTCTTGCTTGTCTTTAGTCCTGGTAGCATTAGGATGCCCTACGCACCTTCCATTTCACCTGAGATTCATCCAAGGACCTTCGCCTCCACCTCACCGGAGCTTGCTCCGGTGAGCTCCTATTTCACCACCCTCTGCCTTATTCCGCAGCCAGGAGGGGCGAGGCACTTTGCCCTCGCCCTCCTTAACTCTTTTTGCAGGTATTTGAGCCTTCAAGAGCGACAGGGGGCATTTTGCCCGTTCATCGGTGGTACCTGGGGCCTCTTGGCTTCCTCGACCTCGCTGGTGAACACCGAAGCTCCTCTGACCTTTTTGAAGCCCCCAGTCGAACCAGGGACCTTCCAGGAAGCCTCCTGGGCAATTTTGAGCGATAACTCGCGGTGGAGGAGGGAGATCTGGGCGTGGAAAACTCGCCTCGAGGCGAGTTCTTCCCTGTTCCTCGTCGACCTCTTCCTGTCGTCCGATCAGCCCTTGATCTTCTAGGACAGTAGTGACCGTAGGATCGTGCTCGTCGTCGGTCGTCTGATCTCCATCGATCATCTAATCGCGGCCGTAGGCGCGAAGCGGCATCGTGCGTTGGAGCTCCGACACGTGGTTCAAGTGATAGATCTGCAGCATTGGATCAGCGCCCGCCGTGGGTATTTTGCAATCTCACCCCGGCCATTTTTGTATTAGTTTATTAAGGATTTAAACTTTCATCTGCATGTTATATTTTTGTAATATTTACATTAAGTCCCTCGTACTTTTCCATATTTACGCCTAGGTCCTTCGCCACGTCACCTCGCGTGCCTGTGCGCGTGAGGGGACGGGGCATTTTGCAGAGGGACCCTCAAGGATCTTATTATTTCTATTTAGTGCTCAAATTTCCATAACATGAGTAATACTTTTGGTGTATTTTGCAATATACCCCTCAGACTTTTCGTTAATTGCATCTGTACCCCTGCCAGGCGTGTGTGCTTGCGCACGTGCGATTGGTGTTTTTGCAAGGGTACTCCTGCGGGTTTAAATATTGCTGCTTCGTCCATTAATTTGCATATTTAGTTATAAAGTTTGTGTAAAAATTGCAAACGTGCCCTAGAACTTTTGACTATTCGCATTTATACCCCTACTAGGCTTGTAATTTTTGTATGCCTTGTCTATTTATTTCACGCATCATATTAACTCCAAAAATTACCAAAAAAATCACATAGGCTCCTGTTAACTTGCACTTTCATGCCATCATTTTTATTTTGCATTTTTATTGCATTTTTATATTTATTAAAACTCAAAAACATGCATTTTAGCTACTGACTAACTTAGAAAATACCAAAAAAATATTAAAACACCTTAAAAATTCCAAAAAAATTACCTACTATTTTATTATACCCTAGTGTCAGTCCAAAAACCACTAAAAAATTCAAAACCAAAAACTTAGAAACAAGAAAATACCCTAAAACTTCCAAAAAATCTATAAAATCATAGTAAACTCCGAAAAATGAAAACTCAGGTTCTGTAGATTCCTTATTTTATTACCTTTATTTTAAAATTAGTTTGGAAAAATTTTGTGGCTGTTTGATATTTCTCATTCATATTTTTAGTTTCAGCCAGTAATTTATTCATTGTTTTCTTGTATTTTCACTTTTAAAAATACCAAAAAGATTATGAAAAACCCCCAAAAATCACAAAAATAGTAAAAAGTATAAAAAGACCAAAAAGATTTTATTTCCTAATTTTTGACTATTTTTCCTTATTTTTATAAATATTCTAGCACATCTTTTCTTATACAGTTTATATGTTCTAATATTGAAAAAGAAATTAAAAAAATAGAAAATATAAAAAGAAAATAGAAAAATCAGAAAATTAAAAATCAAAACACAAAAGTAAAAATTAAATAAAAAATTAAAAATTAAAAACCCACAAAAAACATTTGCATTGCATAGTGTAGATAACACATCACATTCACACACACACACACACACACACACACACACTTTTTGATCTATCCTGCCTTGCTCCCTGTGTTCGAACTCTCTACGTACTTGCATCTATACATATTTTATGTAGAGTTAAAAATAAATTTTAACTCCACTTTCTGCTTGTCATTGTTTGATTGATTAATCGTGGATTAATTGTTGATTTTAGTCCAGGATTCATTGCGGGTCGCAGCAGCGACTCGGTTGTCTCCTCTTTGTGTGAGACACTATTTAGACCCCGTGAATTTTGGCTAAATCAAATGGTGCCGTTGCCGGGGAGCAACAGCGCGTAGATCATTTTTTCTTTGTGATTGTGATACTTGTCTATATTTTTGCATTTCTATTTTTGTTTTTTATTTGAGATATATTGTTGAGCTATCTAACCCCCTCTCTTGTTGATTTTGTGCGAGGTACCGCGGACCGAGGGAGGCGCTTCACCTGAGGTGCCGACGCACCCACGTGGAGTCAGCTCTAGCCAGCCTAGCACCGAGGAGACGAGAAGAGAATTTTGAAGACAGTGCTCCACTTTAGTTGCATTTTCTTTTTGTAGTATTTTTTTTGTAATTTAAGTGAGTGAGAGACTTAATTTGTAATAATACAGGTACCCCCGGACACTTGAACATTCGAGCCTAATTTCCAAGTGATTGTTCACTTGGGGGCTCGCCGCGGCTTTTTCGTGTTTTTCATTGCTTCTTTTTATTTGTTTTCCAGTTTTATTTCCTTTCTTTTGTGTGATTGAGCCCTTAGTTTTAGGAGCTGCTTGCGATAGATTAAGGCCAAACACATTAATCACCCTTGCATGCTCCTATAGTATCGTTTGGACTTAGTCAAATTTAAACAGTTGATTCATCATCTTCGATCCGTCGCGCCGCGAGCTCACCCTGCCAAGTGCTTCTCCTGAACTCGATTTGTCGAGAGGACGAGGGGTGAGCCTAGACCAGACTCTAGGGTTGAAGATCGGTGACCGACTTGTGGTGCTTCCCGCTAATAGCAATTTCTGAACTTAGGGCGATTTCATCGGCTTTGTATTTGCATATAGATAGGTTTCAATTCTGCTGAGCATCTTTGCATGTAGAGTACTGGAGGCAAGGTGAGCATTTCTCTTTAGCATACATCATCATTTTACCGCTTGCATTGCTTTTCCACTTCTACCTCTGATTTTGCCAACCTAGGTGCTAAGTGAAATTGACTCCTCGTTAGGCTCATGCATTTCTCACTAAAATCCAAAAAAAGTGATAATCAATAAAATTGGGACTGTAATATTACTTGACCCTAACAAAAAACCTAAAAGGAAAAACATTCTCTTGGGGTGAGTAATCCCCTCATTGTCTTCGTTTTACTTGCTCACGCACACACTAAGGTTAGTGCCCAAATCCCATTTTCAGCCCCCTAAGTATTTGCAAAATTTTTTGGACTTCTCACCTAACTCTAAAACAAACAAGATAAAAAGGCCGCATTTTGCGGTCTTGATGAATCCACATTTCATCATCTTTATTCTATCATTTTGGCACCAAACACCCTAGCAAATACCTGTAAATAGCCTTAAATCAAGCATCTTAGCATTCATGCATGTGCATCCAGACAGTGTATATTATAGAATAAGTAAAGAAAAGAAAAAGAATAAAATATTGTAAATATTTTATGACCCAAAACCCCCGAGACCTAGGCATCTTGATGAATAGGTCGACAAGGAATAAAGTAGGGAGAGATAAGGTCAGAAACACAGATATAATACCTATACTTCCTGTTCATTCTTTATTCATTTTGGGACCTATTTTTGGTTCCACTTTTTGCACTTCAAATAAAGAAACTTTGTACATGAAAGTTGTAGATAATTTCATAAAGAAAAATACAAAATTAATTTCACATAAAAATCATGTACAGACAAAAAGATATGGTCTGAATAAGAATCCAAAATCCCAACTTTCCAGACCCGTATCTCACAACTGACAACTCCAAATGTAGCAAACTCACCTTTAATTGTATATAGAATAAAATAATCTATCCAATGGCGGTGGTTTCGCATTTGGCGGAACTACGGTTTGAAAGTTGACTTTTGGACCCTCATTGTATACTTGTACATATTAAAATATTCAATTTATTCTTTATTTATTATTTTTATAATTTTATATTTTTATTTAAATCAGAAGAAAAACATAAATAAAATACAAATAAAAATATTTGTATATAGTCAACACATTGGTACATTACCTATATATATACCTATACAAAACATACTTGTATTTTATTAAATATACAAAACATATCAGAAAAATAAAATAAAAATATATTTGTGTACATAAAAGTATTTTATAATTTTATAAAATCATAAATAAAAATAATAAAAATAAAATACACAAAATAAAAATAAAATACTAAAATACATAGGCATTATACCTATATAGGGTTAAAAAGGTGACTTATAAAAATATAACTCCTAAAAATAATTAAAAATCAAAATAAAATACTACATAAAATTCTAAGCATTTTTTATTTTATAACTTTTAATTAATTCGGCCATTTATTATTTTTAATTTAATTAATAAAATGTTTTTCCAAGGTTTTTCCTGGTTGGTCCACGTGGACCAACCAGGAGGCCAGGACTGTTGACCTAGGTCAACAGTCTGACCTACCCCCTGTAGCTCCTGACAACCTCGGTTTCGACCCAATTTCATGGATTTTTCGTGGCCGAAACTTTCATCTTTTTGTGTTGCAACCTTCTGCAACATTATTCCTCGATCCTCCCTCTAGCTCGCCCATGCTTAACCTTGGTCGTCGGACCCAAGATTCGCAAGATAGGCCTTGATCTTTGGACCCCTGTCACCTCGGGTCAAACCACATATAACCGACCCCCTTCTTTCCTTTTGAATTCGAGTCCCCTTGGTCCACCCTTCAGCGCCATCATCGTGCTCCTGAGCTCCGTGGAGGTGACAGCTCCACCGCCAGCCCTTCAGCTAAGGCGCGCGAAGTCGAGGGAGCCTCCACCACCTCCGCCAACAGCCGGCGTCGAGGTACCCTTTTTTCCTCTGGTTCCGGCCATCGAGGGCATCCCCCCCGCTCATTTCTTTCTTGCTTTTAGTTCCTGTTAGCTTAAGCTTCAAAAACCCCAAAAAAATTCCAAGCTTCATCGCGTATTTCGCCACTCCAAGCATCATCGCCGGAGCGCACCTCCGGCCACCGACGTCCACTTCCCCTCGCGCGTAGATTAGTTCCACCCCAGGTCCAGGCACTTTGCCCTGGGCTCTCTAACGCTTTTTGCAGGGTCAAAGCACGTTGACTCGCGCCTGGGCGCGTTTTTGAAGCTTGCCGGAGCTCAGTCGAGCTCTCCAGCTCCGCCGACCACCTGCGAGCGGCACGGCCAACGCCGTGCACTTTTGGTGCCCCCAGGAGATAGAGGACGACCCCAGGAAGCTCCAGCTCGCTTTTGAAGCCAAATCGCTCGCCGGAGACGGAGCTTGACCTCGGCGAACCTCGACTCGCCGGAGTTCGTCCCTGTTCTTGCTCCGGGCTTCGCCACCGTTGGATCGAGGAGGAGCTCCAGACAGATCGTGGACCGTCCGATCGTGAAGACCCAGCCACCGTCGATCTCAGCCGAGATCTGATCCCAGACGTCCATGAGCGAAGCGACATCGCCCGTCCATCAAGCGCCACGTGTATAAGTGGCTTGCCATCAGCCGTCGGATCACGCGCATAGGGTATTTTGCATATGACCCCTTGCGCTTTTTGTATTTATTTATTAGTATTTAAACTTGAGCCCGTAGTGTAAAAATTTTTTAATATTTGCAGAGAGACCCCTGAACTTTGCTTATTTACACTTAGGTCCTTCGCCACATCACCTCACGTGACCTGTACACGTGAGGGGGTGGGCATTTTGCAAGGATGCCCTCGGTCTTTTGTGTATTTCTTTTGAGTCCTGAAACTTTCGTATCAAGTGTAAACTTTTTTGGTGATTTTGCAAGTAGGCCCCCTGGGTTTTGAAATATTGCATTTTAGTCCTCCCAGGCGCGTGCAAGTCACGCGCCCTGGTGGGTAAATTGTTTGTGTGCCCAGACGGTTTTTGTAATTAATATTTAGTGCTCTAAATTGAATATTCAGTGTATACTTTTGTGGAAAATTGCATGTATGCCCCTCGAAGTTTTAGATATTGCACATATACCCCTGCCAGGACCGTTTAATGTTTGGATGTTTGTTGTAATTATTTGACCCATCATTTCAAGTCCAAAAATTCCACAAAATTAGGGTTAGGCTCCTGTTACCTTGAACTTTCACGCCACCATTTTAGTTTTTGATTTCATCTTATTTTTATATTTATTAAAAATCAAAAACTTCCTTTTTGTGCACTGTCTAGCTTAGAAAATACCAAAAAAATATTAAAACACCTCTAAAAATTCCAAAAAAAAACTACCTACTGTCTATTTTATCATCTTTTAGTGTCAGTACAAAAATCATTAAAAATCTCAAAAGAAAAACACTAAAAATTGAAAAACACTCAAAAACTTCAAAAAAATATATAAAGTAGTAGAAACCTCCAAAAATCAAAATCTCAGTTCCTATTTGTCACTTATTTTGTTCTTTTTATTAGAAAAATAGTGTGAAAATTTTGAGTTACTGGTTGCTATTTCTAATTTACATTTTATTCCCAGCCAGCCTTATTTCCACTGTTTTCTCTTATTTCAGTATTTAAAAATATCAAAAACACCTTGAAAAACCCCAAAAAATCACAAAAACAGTAGAAAATTATAAAAATACCAAAAACATTTTATTTCTGAATTTTTGAGTATTTTTGCACATTTTTATAAATATTTTAGCTTGTCTTTTATTATATTGCCTTAATTCTCCAATATTGAAAAAGAAATAAAAAAAATATATATAATATAAAATATAAAAATCAGAAAATTAAAAATCAAAATACAAAATTAAAAATTAAATAAAAAATTAAAAAATCAAAAACCCACAAAAATTCATTTGCTTGTTTGCTTAGTGTAGACACTCCACACATCACACACGCACTTTAGCATTTTTGCTTGAACTACCCTGCTTGCTCCCTGTGTTCGAACTCTCTACATACTTGCACCTATACATCTTTTATGTAGAGTTAAAAATAAATTTGACTCCACACTTATTTTTCATTGATTGATATTTGATTGTGGGTTCATTGTTGATTAATTACGGGATTTTGTAGTGGTCAAGACATCGACTGTTGATTCGCCTTGTGAATCAATACGACCGCTCTCGATCTCCGCGATTATCAAATGGCGCCGTTGCCGGGGAGCAACAGCGAGTAGTTCATATTTTGTTTGATTGATTGTGTGATTGTTATCATAGCATTTTTCATCTCTTACATTTTGATATATCTTGTTGAGCTATCTGACCACTCTTCTTTGTCTTCTTGCGAGGGACCGCGGAGCAAGGCGGATCGCCTAGGTGACCCGACGCATCCTTGGGAAGCGGAGCCAGCTGTTCTTTAGCCAAGCCGGCAGGAGAGAGCAAGGAGTGAGAGAGAGAGTGATTAGATTAGTTTTCATTTATTTTTGGTGAGAGAGTGATTCATTTAATTTGTAATAATACAGGTACACTTGGACTTGGACACTTAGACATTCGGGCCTAATTTCCGGGTGTTTGTTCACCCGGGGGCTCACCGCGGATTTTTATCGCGTTTTTATCGTTGTCATTTTCCGGTTTTGTTTTCATTTTTCACTTTCTTTTGTGGATTGAGCTCTTAGTTCTAGGTCTGCTTGACTCGATTAGAATAGGTCCAAACACCTAATTATATTTGCATGCTCCTATAGAATCGTATTTGGACTTAGACTAATTAAATAGTTAGCTAGTATCTTCCAAATCCACGCGCCGCGAGCTCACACCCGAACAAGCGCTTTCTCCTACCCCAAATGTGTTGGGCAGAGGAGGGGTGAGCCTAGACCGGACACTCGGATTAGGAGTTATTAGTTAGCTTGTGGTTCTTCACGCTAGCAGCTGCCTGTTCTAGGACGATTTCCGCTTGCATTTCGCCATATAGCTTAGGTTTAAAAATTCTGCTTTGCATCCCGCATGGAGAGAGCTGGGATTCGCTGTAAGTCCTCTTACTTTGCACGCATCATCTAGGCACAAAGGTGAGATTTCCACCTTGGTGTCGACTTGCACGGCTTTTCCGACTCTATTCTCCCTCTGTTTTTGGAACAAAGTAGGATAAAGGAAAAATACAAAAAAAACGTTAGGCGCTTGTTTGAATTTACTCAAAAGAAGCGATAACACCAAAAAAAATTAAAAAAGGGACTGCTAAAGAAAACTTGACCAAAATAAAATCGGTAATTGGATTCATTGCTTGGGGAGAGTAATACCCTCACTTGTCTTCAGGTTGCATGGGAAGGTTTCCTTCCAAGTGAGGCGAGCGCTTCGTAAGGATTAGAGCCAAAAACCCAACTTGTGGCTGCCTTGTGTATCGCCTGGATTTCCGAAGTATTGGCGCTACTATCGTACGTAGTCGAGTAGGACTTGGTCGCCATTGGTGACTCTCTATTGTGAGAGCACCGACCTTGTCCGAAGTACCGAGCTTAGGCCACGCCTTCACGGGTGTGTCTGTCTCACCGGCTGCGTCCGAGTAGGATCTTGCACGCTCACGGGTGATTCCGTTGCGAGCGAGGTCCGAAGTATCGGTTTCGCCTATCGGCTTCCTCCCTCTATTTCTTTGGCTGAGTAGGGATCCAGGAAGGGTTACAAGGACCTCAAAAAGCGCAAGTTACAGGTTACACAGGAGGAGGACAAGTACGGGGATACTTTCCTGGCAGTACTCTCGCTCCTATAGGCGTAGCGCTTTAAGGACTCGTGAAAAGATAAATACATGAAAACAAGCTAAAACTGACAAGATAATAGCCGATCCTTCACGGCTTCACGAGTTGAGTTGGTGAACTTACCCTTGCTTTGTGTTTGATTGTTAGATTTATTAAGGTCAAGATCAAAAACACCGCACAATCGTGCACAATTTTGTTGCATTTTATCTTCTTCTTACCTTGCATTTTCCCTACTCCTCTCGAATAATCAAGATGATGGGACGGAGATCTCTTAGGCCGACCTTGTCGGCACCGCTATCTAGCACTCCTCCTTACTCATCTAGGAATGCCTCGGAGAGTCCGCTCTCCGAGCCCGAGTTCACATCCACCATGTTCCCCCTCGACCCCCCTTCCCATTCTCCTTCCCTCAGTCCAATCATTTCAGAGTTCAGTGAATCACAGAATTCAGCTCATTCAACAGCACCTGAAATGGCCTCTTTTGCATTTTCAGAGAATCCAGTAATGGCAGACAGAGGCGAGCACCCAGATGACCACGATCACCCTCCATTCATAATCGATCAGGTGGCCATCAACAATTCCTTGCTAGCATCCCTGGAGACTATGCAGAGGCAGATCCGAGACCAGGGCACATTCATGGGTGACCTTATGAGAGAGATCGCACAGCTGAGAGAGAACCGACCTGGAGGAGGCGGTGGCGGAGAAGGAGGAGGACCTGATGCAGGAGGAGGCGATCCAGACGGTGAGCGACCGCCACAGACCATCATGAGGGAGCTGCACAACCCAGCTTCGTCCCTCACTCACCGGTGGATCAGACTCCCGCCAATCCACGGAGACTTCGAGCTTCGGCACCACACGATCCAGCTTCTTCCCAAGTTCCACGGGCTGCCGACCGAAGAGCCGCACCTCCATCTCCAAGAGTTCGAAATGATATGCAGCACTATCCACGATCGGTTGTTGACCGAGGACACTACCAGGATGATCGCCTTCCCGTTCTCATTGGTTGATCGAGCCGCATATTGGCTCAAGCATCTAGGGCGATTCGTCGATACTTGGGCAGATCTCCGGTCCGTATATTTGAAGAAATACTATCCCCTCGGCCGGACCAACGCAGCTCGAGCCATGATCAGCAACTTCGTCATGATCCCAAATGAACAGTTCCATGAAGCATGGGATCGATTCAGAGAGCTCATAGACCGGTGTCCACATCACGATATCTCCAAGCCCCACCTGGTGCAGAGTTTCTTCTGTGGGCTGACACCGGAGCTGCAGGGGCTTGTGAACGCCTCTTGCGGAGGATCATATTTCTCTAAAGGTGAAGACGATGTATGGGCCATCTACGAAGGTATGGCAGAAAACTCTACAGTGATGACCCAAGCCAGAGTCTACACACAGCAAAAGCCCCCGCAAGGAGCGGGATCATTTCAGAGGATTGCTCGCATCGATGCCGGTCCCAGCGCAACGTCGGTAGCCGCAGCACAAGCCGAATCAGCAGCAGCCGACATGGGCATTATCAGTGAAAAGCTGGACCGCGTGGAGATCCTCGAAAAGAAGCAGAACCAAGGTCTAGCCCAGATGGACCTTCTCACCAAGACAATGAGTGACCTGAAAACTCAAATTCTCTGTATTCAGGAGGAACATGCCCATTCACAACAGCCTCCCAGGTCACAGGTTGCTTCCAGCAGCAACAATCCCAACCAGGCCTCCACCTCATACCGCCAGGTGAACCATATCCAGGCGGAGCCGGTTCCATTGTTGCAATACCATCCAGAGCAACCGCCATCTCACGAGACACAGATGGTGGTGTATCAGCCGGAGCAGCCACTGGCAGTTCTTCCTCCACCTTCCTTCGAGCAGGAACTGTTGATGGAAGTCAACGGGATTTGGTATGACCGATACCCTCAACCCGCAATTCGTAGGGATCATCCCGGATTCCGTTGGGGTAATGGTGGTTCCTCATCCCAACAGCATCCCCCTGCTCAAGGACAGCAGAGCAGCCAGCCACATCAGCAGCAACAGCCCCAGTATGCCCAGCCACAACAATACCAGAGTGGTCCTCGTCCCGCCTATCAGGGACAACAGTGGAGGCAGCGTCAGCCGCCTCAGCAGTCTTATCACCAGCCTCCCCCCCAATTTCAGCAACAACACCAGCAGCAGCAGCCCCATTTCCAGCAGGGACAGACGTCCGGTTCTCAGGGTCCAGCCTTCGATAACCCTGCTCTTGATGATCTTGCCCGCTTGCTATCTGAACAGCGAGCATCTTTCAGGCAAGAAATGGATGAGTTCCGGCAGGAAATGCGGGACATCATCAAAGGCAAAGCCGCCATACCCGCTCAGATCGAACCTAATCCTAATAATTTAAAAAGAAAATCTGAGCAGGTAGAGTCCACAGAGGATACCTCTCCTAGTGATTATTTGAGTGACATGTCTTATTCCTATTATGATGCTGATTTTGTTACTACTAGGAGCGGTAGGATGCCAGCCGGCGGCGCCTCTTCTGAGCGACAGCCAGATGCAGAATCAGGAGCGCCAGTGGAGCAGAGGAGCGGTGCTGATGCCGCTACAGATGATGTTGAAGACGGTGGTGCTGATGCCACCAATGATGGAGTCCAGGACAACGGTGCTGATGCCGTTGTGTTACCAGATGCAGACGGTGGTGCTGATGCCACCATTTTGGATGCTGAACCAGAGCGCGGTGCTAATGCCGCGAAGACAGGTGCTAGTGGTGGTACTGAGGCCACCACATCCACTTTTGTTGAGCCATCTATGATGTTGCCACATTTTGTATCTAGAGACTGTGGGAACAAAAACAAAAACAAAAATATGAATAAAGGAAAGGTTTCTGTTCAAATTACGAATCCATATGTGGTGAATGATGATTATCGTATGGACTCTCCGTCTTCACAGGCACAGGGACCGATTCCTAGTCCTCCATCTGAGGAGGCCCCTACAATCCCCTTCCCTGAGGCACTCCGCCGAGCGAAGGGGAGTAAAAAAGAAAATCCAAAAAAGAGTCAACAGGTAGAGTTCGGCAACGAGATGATTGACAGATTTCATATTCAGCTGACTCTACGAGAAGCATTTGAGCATATCCCCTTCTTCAAGAAGAATTTGAAAGAAACTACTACTGTCAGAAGGAAGAAGAGGCACAGAGATCAAATCCATATGCTCACTCATGACACTTGCTGCGCCATTCGGAAAACATTGCCAGCCAAGCGACCAGACGCAGGAGCTCCCTATGTCAGATGCGAGATGCAGGAGCAGCAGTTTGATCATACTCTATTAGACAACGGCTCTTCAATTAACCTCCTTCCGGCAGCCTTACTCAAGCAGTTCGAGTTTGGCCCTCTTCTTCGAAGCAGAACCGTCCTTCAGTTTGCTGATAGGTCGATTAAGAGGCCGAAGGGGTTATTGAGAGACGTGGTCGTTACCATTCAGGGCCTGCAATTCCCTGTGGACTTCGTTGTGTTGGACATGGAGATCCCTGAGTAACTGATGCCCCCATCATCCTCGGACGTCCATTCTTGGCCACAGCCAAGGCGGTGACCGACCATGACAGTGGGAAGGTATGTTTTCGCGTAGAGGGCGAAACCATACAAATAGAGACGATCGACGAGATCAGAGCCAGAGAGGCAGAATGCTCAGAACAGTCCAGCGAAGCCGAGCAGATGACAGAGGAGGAGCTAGACATCCACCAGGTTTGTGATTTTGAGATGACTGATGATGAATCCAATTGGAAAGACCCCGTAGCACCGACCCTCGCCATGCCTACAGATTCACTGTATCTCAAGCTCATGGCAGTCGAGAGCCGGGAGAGCACATCCCTGGATGAGGATATTTCTGAGGCTGACAGTGTTGTGATGAGTGGTGCTGAGGAATTTCAATCTTGCTCATCGTCTTCTGATCCCTCGGATTCAGACATAGACTGGGATGACTTTGATGACTATTTACCTTGTCTGATTCCTACTGAGCCAACAACCATGACAGAGTGCGAGCCAATGCAGTTTATTGATGATCCATCAGGCCGCCCTTCGTCAGAAATTCATGCAGAGCGAGAGTTCTCACATGCAGACCTGGTAGCATTTACACAGACATATCAGAAGCCAGATCTGCCACCTCCCAGTTGTCCAGAACGAAAACCTCTGCCGCAGACAATGAAGTACAGATTCCTTGCTGGAGAGCCAGAAATGCACCCAGTCATTATCTCAGCAGATTTGACTGGAGAACAAGAATCTCGTTTGATGGAGGTTCTTGAAAGAAACCGCAAGGCAATCGGTTGGAGTATAGCTGATCTCCAAGGGCTGAGCCCAAATCTTTGCTCTCACCACATTTATCTTGAGGATAACGCTAAGCCGTCGCGTGAGTTCCAACGACGGCTGAACCCGAATCTTCGAGACGTAGTCATGAAAGAAATTTCCAAGTGGTGGAGCGCCGATTTCATCTATCCCATCTCCGACTCCAAATGGGTAAGTCCGTTACATGTGGTACCCAAAAAGACGGGTATCACTACAGTTGTCAATGAGTCTGGAGAGGAGATCGCTACCAGAGTACCAACTTCTTGGAGGGTCTGTGTGGACTACAGACGATTGAATGAGGCCACCAAGAAGGATCACTTCCCGCTTCCCTTCATTGATCAGATTATCGAGCGGTTAGCCGGGAAGAGTCATTACTGCTTTCTTGATGGGTACTCTGGATATAATCAAGTGGCCATTGCGCCCGAAGACCAGGAGAAAACGACATTCACCTGTCCGTTTGGGACTTATGCTTTCAGACAGATGCCCTTTGGTCTATGTAACGCTCCGGCGACATTCCAAAGGTGCATGTTGTCCATCTTCTCGGATATGGTGGGTGACTGTTTAGAGGTCTTCATGGATGACTTCTCGGTCTATGGCGACGGGTTCGATGCTTGTCTTGACTGCCTAGACCGTGTGCTGAAGCGCTGCATTGAGGTCAATCTTGTCTTATCCTGGGAGAAGAGTCATTTCATGATGACTCAAGGGACGGTCCTTGGTCATATCGTCTCCAACAGGGGCATGGAGGTCGATCCGGCTAAGGTGGATATCATCAGAAAACTCAATCCGCCGTCCAATTTACGTCAGTTACGGTCTTTTCTGGGGCATGTCGGTTTCTACCGACGGTTCATTCAGGACTTCAGTCGAATTGCCCGACCGCTTACCGACTTGCTCACCAAAGACACCGAGTTTATTGTTAATGATAAGTGTCTTGAATCATTTGAGACTCTCAAGAATATGGTTGTCTCAGCTCCTGTCCTTCAGCCGCCCGATTGGTCTCTCCCATTCGAGATCATGACGGATGCTTCAGATTTTGCCGTTGGGGCTGTGCTTGGACAGAGGAGGGATGGTTTACCGTTCGCCATTCACTACGCCAGCCGGACTTTGGATGCCGCACAGCGGAATTACACTGTAACTGAGAAAGAGATGCTGGTCGTAGTTTTCGCTCTTGATAAGTATCGATCGTATATTCTCGGATCTAGAGTGACCATTTATACTGATCATACCGCCATCCGGTACTCAATGGCTAAGAAGGATGCCAAAGCACGTCTCACCAGATGGATCCTTCTACTCCAGGAATTTGATATTGAAATTAAGGACAAGCCTGGAGTCAAGAATGTGGTGGCGGATCATCTCTCCAGATTGGAGAATCTTGAGGAATCTGAGCCCAGCGCACCTATCACTGAGACATTTCCAGACGAGGCGATCTTGGCTGTCACCTCACTCCCGTGGTATGCTGACTTTGTAAACTATCTTGTTGCCAAGACAGTCCCTCAGGGTTGGCCCAGGCAGAAACTTGAGACCTTCCTAGCTAAGGCCAAGTTTTACCATTGGGAGGATCCCGTCCTTTATCATGAAGGAGGGGATAGTATCTGGAGGAGGTGCATTCCTCAAGAAGAGCAGCATAGCGTCCTCACATACTGCCACAAGCTTGAGGCAGGAGGACATCATTCTGGAAAAAGGACAGCACAGAAGGTGCTTCAATCCGGCCTATGGTGGCCTACTCTCTTCAAGGATTCTGATGAGTTCGTGAAGAGATGCACTGACTGTCAGAAAATGGGAACCTGCGGACAGAGAGACATGATGCCCATGCAACCCATTCACTTCTGTGAGGTTTTTGATGCATGGGGGATTGATTTCATGGGCCCATTTCCTAAGAGTCAGGGATTCGAGCATATTTTGCTCGCTGTAGATTATGTCAGCCGATGGGTTGAGGCTATCCCCGCCCGAGCCGCAGATGCTAAAACCATTTGCAAATTTTTGAGGAAAAATATCATTTCACGGTTCGGTGTACCTAGAGTCTTGATTTCAGACGGGGGGTCTCACTTCATCAATGACAAAGTCAGGGCCCTTGCAGACGAGTTCGGCATTGACCATCGGGTTGCCACTCCTTATCACCCTCAGACTAATGGTCTTGCCGAAGTATCGAACAGGGAGATAAATACTATCTTGCAGAAAGTTGTCCGCCCAGACCGAAAGGATTGGTCACAGCTTTTGGACTCGGTCTTGTGGGCTTATCGGACTTCTTTCAAGAATCCATTGGGAACATCTCTCTTTCGTCTCGTCTATGGCAAGCCGTGCCATTTGCCAGTGGAAATCAAGCACAAATCTTTTTGGGCAGTTACCGAATTGCTTCTAGATCCCGAGAGTGTAGGAGACCAAAGAAGAGCAGAATTGGCAGCCCTGGAAGAATTGAGAGATACAGCCTTTTCCAACAGCCTACAGTACAAGGAAAAAGTGAAGACATGGCATGATTCGCATATCAGCCATAAACAGTTTGAGCCAGATCAGAGAGTATGGTTGTTTAATTCCAGGCTGAAATTATTCCCAGGAAAGTTGCAGAGCAAGTGGAAAGGACCGTATGTGGTCAGGAAGGTACATGACAATGGCAGCATCGACATATCCGAACCGTCATCTTCTTCTACCTTCCGCGTCAATGGTCAACGCTTGAAATTATATCTTGATCATGATCCACCGACCATTGACGTTGCCCCCATTCTTCTGGTATGAGATGTGTCCTTGGACTCTCATCATCTACGTCTCATACATGGTGATCAAATCTATCTTCCGCTGTACAGATCCATCTGTTTATTACTTTGTTGTCTGTCGATTTATTTTCTTATTTTCTTCTTTTCTTCTTTTTCTTTTCTATCTTCTTTATCTATCAAAAAGGTGTCGCCCTTGTAGACAGTTTTCCATACTTAGGACGTACTTTGTCCTAAGTATAGGGGGGTGTGCACCCCGAGTTATTCTATTCCTCTCGATCCTCTCCATTGTCTCCCCTTCTTGTCTATACTTAGGGATATCTTACCCTAAGTATAGGGGGATACAACTCGAGTACGATCTGTTCATTCCCACCCTTGACCCTCCCTGCCTTGTGTACAGTCTGCTATACTTAGGATTATTTGATCCTAAGTATAGGGGGGACGGTCAACTTCTCATTGATTCATTCATTCATTCATTCTTTAGACTTGCCTATACTTAGTACGAGTTATGTCTTCTCTTTCCTCTCCGATCTATGAGGACATAGCTCAAGCTAAGTATAGGGGGGTCGTATATACTACGTATATACTTTAGCCATAACTCGTACTTTCGTATTTTCTTAATAATATGGCTAAAAATTCTTTAAAATTCATTAAAAATCCTTAATAAAAAGATGTGGTTATTCCTCAAATTCTTTTTGTATTTTACTGATTAATAAATCAGGTGAAAATGTTTTTTGCAAAATGTTTGAAAAATAGTTTGAAAATCTTTGTGAACATCTATTGAAAACTATTTTGAAAATATTTTGTTTCGTGTTTTCAACCTGTGTGAAAAATGTGTGGATTGTAAAATTTCTTTTTTTGTGTGAAATAAAATGTTTGAAAAATGATTTGCAAATGGTTTGAAAAATGGTTGCAAAAATGTTTTGAAAAACCTATATATACTGTTTTGAAAGCCTTTGCAAAATGTTTTCAAATGTGTGTAAAATGTTTTGTAAAAACTATTTTGGACTATAGTTTTCAAAAATTGTGTGAAAAGCTTGTGTCAAATAAGTTTGAGGAATATACACATCACACAAAAATCCACTATATATATATATATATAAAAATTGACCACTTACCCTGGAAATTCTTAAAATCCACTTCTTGTATATATAAAGAAGCACTCCCGTGTACATATTTTCACCTAGTTTTTAGCCAAAATCTTTTTGCTTTCGAAAATTCCCAAAAACATTTGCAAAAATTAAAATCCAAAAACATCTGAAAAATCTTTTGGAAAAATACAAAAAAAATTGCATCTGCATGCATCATCTTTTCAAAAATCCATAAAAAGTTCAAAATCTTGAAAATTGCATCACAAAAATATTTTCTGCATTGCATTGCATAGCATTCGCATTTTTCGGATTGAGTTTGATAGTTGAACGAGTCTAAGTAAAATCCGGAGATTGGAGCTTGATTGGACCTTATAATCTACCTAATAACAGGAACCTTATAGGAACTTGGTTTGAGGTACTTCAGGTCTAGTTGACTTAATTCTTTGAGGATCACGGGACTTGGTTCAATGGATTCTTGACTGCCTAAGTAGAATATTTCGGAGCACACGCACGACTCTTGTTGATAATGACCTAACTTGGACACCTGCACCTTTCACATGGCTCAACTCAGTTGGAGTGGTGAGGGGATTGGATTTGCCGGTATGAGACGCACACAAGTGGAAACATTTGTCCTCCTCTAGGGAGGGAAGTGCACCCCAACCCGTCTAGTGATTAGGAAGTCTAAAGACAGGAGGTTGTGGGTTGCGATAAAGCTTCAAAAGAGGGATAGTCTACTGGCTCAAGAGGAAAAACTCCTTATGTACATGCTGCTGTATATAGTATTCAAAAAAAAATGTTCAGGCGTGTACAAAAATAAAAAGCCTGCAAGTACAAAGTCAATAAGCAAGCTTGAGTTCCAAAGTCATATCATGTGAGCCTGCAGCAGGATGACTTGACTACACTGGTCTTGCATCCAAGGATAGGTAGCTACACTGGCTACCGTCCATTCTTCTCTTCACCCCCTCCTCTTGAGCTGGTTGCCACTTGAACTTAGAAGGGAATACCCCGCTCCTCGAGAATGGAGTTGCTGGATTGGGGAATCATTGGGTTGTTGTACTGGAGAAGTTAGTCTCTTCGTCATTCTAGTTGGGGAGAGCCACCATCACTTACACTGTACAAGTCAGATTCATAGTCGTAAGAGTTTGCGTATGAGTTGAAGTATTTCTGACCTAGCTATTGAGGAGACTTGGACAGAGTTTTGGGATTCTCAAGGACTGTTGGATTTCAAACACGGTTCTCACTAAGGTTCCGCCCGCACTAAAATTCCAAAGGTCCGACTTAAGCTCCAAACTTTGATTTTGCGAAGACAAGTTTGATCATCAAATTAAATCCAAGTTCTTCTTTTTCTTTTCTTTGTTTTTCTTTTTGCACTTATTGCATAAGTGTTTGCTAGGGACTAGCAAAGGTAAAGTATAGGGGGATGATGAATCCACATTTCATCATCTTTATTCTATCATTTTGGCACCAAACACCCTAGCAAATACCTATAAATAGCCTTAAATCAAGCATCTTAGCATTCATGCATGTGCATCCAGACAGTGTATAAATTACTGTAATTAAGGCCAAAATTATAGAATAAGTAAAGAAAAGAAAAAGAATAAAATATTGTAAATATTTTATGACCCAAAACCCCCGAGACCTAGGCATCTTGATGAATAGGTCGACAAGGAATAAAGTAGGGAGAGATAAGGTCAGAAACACAGATATAATACCTATACTTCCTGTTCATTCTTTATTCATTTTGGGACCTATTTTTGGTTCCACTTTTTGCACTTCAAATAAAGAAACTTTGTACATGAAAGTTGTAGATAATTTCATAAAGAAAAATACAAAATTAATTTCACATAAAAATCATGTACAGACAAAAAGATATGGTCTGAATAAGAATCCAAAATCCCAACTTTCCAGACCCGTATCTCACAACTGACAACTCCAAATGTAGCAAACTCACCTTCAATTGTATATAGAATAAAATAATCTATCCAATGGCGGTGGTTTCGCATTTGGCGGAGTTACGGTTTGAAAGTTGACTTTTGGACCCTCATTGTATACTTGTACATATTAAAATATTCAATTTATTCTTTATTTATTATTTTTATAATTTTATATTTTTATTTAAATCAGAAGAAAAACATAAATAAAATACAAATAAAAATATTTGTATATAGTCAACACATTGGTACATTACCTATATATATACCTATACAAAACATACTTGTATTTTATTAAATATACAAAACATATCAGAAAAATAAAATAAAAATATATTTGTGTACATAAAAGTATTTTATAATTTTATAAAATCATAAATAAAAATAATAAAAATAAAATACACAAAATAAAAATAAAATACTAAAATACATAGGCATTATACCTATATAGGGTTAAAAAGGTGACTTATAAAAATATAACTCCTAAAAATAATTAAAAATCAAAATAAAATACTACATAAAATTCTAAGCATTTTTTATTTTATAACTTTTAATTAATTCGGCCATTTATTATTTTTAATTTAATTAATAAAATGTTTTTCCAAGGTTTTTCCTGGTTGGTCCACGTGGACCAACCAGGAGGCCAGGACTGTTGACCTAGGTCAACAGTCTGACCTACCCAATGTAGCTCCTGACAACCTCGGTTTCGACCCAATTTCATGGATTTTTCGTGGCCGAGACTTTCATCTTTTTGTGTTGCAACCTTCTGCAACATTATTCCTCGATCCTCCCTCTAGCTCGCCCATGCTTAACCTTGGTCGTCGGACCCAAGATTCGCAAGATAGGCCTTGATCTTTGGACCCCTGTCACCTCGGGTCAAACCACATATAACCGACCCCCTTCTTTCCTTTTGAATTCGAGTCCCCTTGGTCCACCCTTCAGCGCCATCATCGTGCTCCTGAGCTCCGTGGAGGTGACAGCTCCACCGCCAGCCCTTCAGCCAAGGCGCGCGAAGTCGAGGGAGCCTCCACCACCTCCGCCAACAGCCGGCGTCGAGGTACCCTTTTTCCTCTGGTTCCGGCCATCGAGGGCATCCCCCCCGCTCATTTCTTTCTTGCTTTTAGTTCCTGTTAGCTTAAGCTTCAAAAACCCCAAAAAAATTCCAAGCTTCATCGCGTATTTCGCCACTCCAAGCATCATCGCCGGAGCGCACCTCCGGCCACCGACGTCCACTTCCCCTCCGCGTAGATTAGGTCCACCCCAGGTCCAGGCACTTTGCCCTGGGCTCTCTAACGCTTTTTGCAGGGTCAAAGCACGTTGACTCGCGCCTGGGCGCATTTTTGAAGCTCGCCGGAGCTCAGTCGAGCTCTCCAGCTCCGCCGACCACCTGCGAGCGGCACGGCCAACGCCGTGCACTTTTGGTGCCCCCAGGAGATAGAGGACGACCCCAGGAAGCTCCAGCTCGCTTTTGAAGCCAAATCGCTCGCCGGAGACGGAGCTTGACCTCGGCGAACCTCGACTCGCCGGAGTTCGTCCCTGTTCTTGCTCCGGGCTTCGCCACCGTTGGATCGAGGAGGAGCTCCAGACAGATCGTGGACCGTCCGATCGTGAAGACCCAGCCACCGTCGATCTCAGCCGAGATCTGATCCCAGACGTCCATGAGCGAAGCGACATCGCCCGTCCATCAAGCGCCACGTGTATAAGTGGCTTGCCATCTGACGAGCGCTCCCGCACCCTTAGTTAATTCGGGCAAATTAATGGTCCAAATCAATTTTAAGTTGTTCGTTGCAGTCGGATACGAGAGGGCTATCAAAAACCACTTAAGTCAGATGTTGGTCAATTTTAAGCGGTGATATTTTTTTACTTGGTGGAGTCCAAGGTCGATCACAGGGAGGCAACTGTCTCCTTAGGTTGATTACAACAATTTACAAGTGTTTGATATTCGGGGAACAATTTTTTTGGTATTTTTTTTATTTTCAATGCAGACACATGCAAAAATCCAGCCAAGTTGAGATTAAATCAATTTAAGATATCAAATGAAGTCCAAAAATTATGAAACTTGGTCAGATTATGAAATGGAATGAAATTAAGCTACACTAATTTTTTTGGAATTTTTCGACTCAAAATAAATTTTCTGTGAATTAAACAAACAGACAGAGTGATTTTCAGTGTTTAATTTTTAATAAATACCAAACCACAATTTCTCCAAGAACTAAAATTATCCTAGGAAGGTCTAATGATCAGGAACCTAGGAAAATTGACAGAACTTAAATCCACTGTGAAATGAATTAATTAAAATTATTTAAAGGAAATCACTCAACTATTTATTCAGGCCTCTTTATGCGTGCAAATGACATGAAATTTTTATGGAGTGTCAAAAATAATGTCCTTAAGCTACTGTGAATTTTTGGTGATTTTTGAAGGCACTGATATTTAATTAAAAATCAAAAGGCATCACTGGGCAAAATATGTCACAAATGAACCAATTAATTTATTGATAATTCAATGAAGCCAACAAAAATCAAACACGTGTACAGAAAGATAGAGGACAAAATTCTCAACAACTTGCAATTTTTAGAATTTCAAAATGATGAAAAATGCATGCTATGGACACATGCAAACACAAGGGTATAAATGCAATACTGGAAAAATAAAATTTCAATAAATAAACGTGCTGACAGGGACGAAAATGCAATTACCAATAATATGCAGGACGTTTATGCAATTTCTCCACGAATCACGTGCGCCTCACGTGATGTCTGCTTCACAGGGACCTTTCTGCAATTCTTGAAACCTCCAGGGGTGTTGGTGCAATTAACCCAGGCCGCACGTGCTCCTCACGTGGGGCGGCCTAGGTTCGGAGGGCTTCGGAGGCTCGGGTTTGCTTCGGATCAGCTTTGGAGTACCCGAGCCTAGGCTTGGAGGCCGAGGCTCGGATAGGGCGACGTGGCGGCCTGAAGGCCCTTGGATCAAGATTGATCCAAGGGTGGTCGGTGAAGACGCGTGGCAGCGGATGAAGCGTCTGATCCGCGGTGAGATCGACGGTCGAGGACGATGGCGGTAATGGTACGCGTGGCGGGACGAGGGCCGTTCGATCTGAGGATCGAAGGCTGCTGCTCCTTCTCCTTCAACGGGCCTCCGCCGCCTGCGGAGGAGATGGCTGCGCTCCGGTGAGGGCTGCTGAGCTCCCGCCTCGACTGCCAGGCTCCGGTGGTGAGCTTCGTCAGCTCCCGCCTAGCTCGGAAGACTCGGAAGAGGACGGCGAAGCCTCCGGTGGTCTCTGGATGGCTGGAGGAGGGCTGGAGCTCCTGATCGATGAAGCTCGAGGAGAGCTCCGACGAGGCTCCGGCCAGTGATGGATCGGGTACCTGCAGAGGTTAGAAGAATAGCCGAAGCTTGTGCGTGTGATTGTGGAGAAGGTGAAGTGAACTGTGAGGCCTGCGGAGAAGGGGGTGGTCGGGTGACAGAGCTCCGGCCAGGTGGCGGAGCTTGCAGGTCGATGGTGGTTGTTGTGGAGTGAACGGCGATGCGGAGGGGTCAGCGAGGATGAGAGCTCCGTCGCGGAGCTCGTCGGAGTGTCGAGGAGGCGAGGAGATGTCCGTGGACGGCGAATAAAATCGGAGATAAAGCAAGAAAAAGAAGAAGAAGGATGAAGATCGATGGAGGGAGTTACCTGGGATTTGGAGCTCGGATTTGAGCTCCAGGGTCGTCGCTCGAGGGATCGGTAAGGTCCCGAGCTCGTGCAGCTGCTCGGAGGAGTGGCTGCGACACGGCGGAGGGCCGAGGATCTCGCCGGAGAAGACGCGCTGTCGTCGCTCGACAATTCAGCCTATTGCTGTCACCAATGGGAAGCTTGGAGCTCGAGGGGTCTCTCTGGAGTGGCGGATCCGGATGAAGGTGGCCGGAGGTGGCGTATTTATAAGATGGAGGTGACGGCTGGAGTGGGTAAGTGGCGAAGTTGGAGGCTGTCGTGGGGCGAATATGGTGGAGGTGGTGGCGATTGAGGGTGCTGGCGAGGGAGAGGGACGAGTGGGGAGCGTCGTGGCGAGGTCAGCGGCTGGAGAAGGTGGCTGGAGTGCGGCCAAGAATAGGAAGGGGCAGCCCCTCCCGCAAGGCGGAGATCGTGGGAGAGAGGGGGTGCCCGAGGTAGGAGACGAAGTCTCCTCCGTTGGATCGTGTGATCCAACGGTGGAGATTAGATCGTGGTGAGCGGGTGTGATTAGATCGAGGGGCGGCGATCTGAGGGTCGTGGAGCCACCACGTGGCGTGATGTGAGCTAAGCGTGTGCGAGCGGTGTGGATGAGATTAGGGTTTAGATCGGAGGGTCGAGACTTGCTGGAAGATGGGCGGTTGAGATGGAGAATTCAAGTCGCGATCGAAGGGCGCAAAGCGCGCCACGTGTCGTCATGTGGGTGCGGCGCTAACGGATGGTGGAGATGAGGAGTGAGAGGTAATCAGACGGCTGAGGGAGTGCGCGCACGTGGTCACAGAGGGACCGTTGGATCTGAAGCTTGATCCAACGGTGGGGGGCGAAGGCGGATCAGACAACGGGCAGCGGGCCGCGTGGCGCAATCAGAGGGCGCCACGTGGCCTGCTGTGAATAGCTGGAAGGGAAAACACGTGTAGAGAGAAGAGGAGGCCGAATTTGGAAAAACTCAAAACATGAAAGTTGTAGATCTAGATGAGATCTACAAGTTTCATGTTGACCAAAGACGGAGATGAGGTCAAATATGGTACATAAATACAAAGATACATAAATATACATATGTAGTATACAACATGACCCAAAAACCCAAGTTTCTCATACAAGCTCCAATTTCAATGAAATTAGTCTCATTTCGAAGGTCTTTTGATATATAGTATTCTAAGAGAGAGTAGACCTAATTAGGGGTTTGTATGAGGGCTTGATGTGTGTTTTAATGTACAAGGACTCTCAGGACAATTGGGCTATTTTACAAGGGTGGTTTTTGGCATTCTTCCCTATATTATTAAGGAGTATACACATATATTATAGAGAGGAAGTTATTTGATGAAGAAGTATTTTACAGGGGATTTCTGGCTTCTTATTTAAATGCAAATGAGCTGCTAAAATGCATGAGTTATGGATGCATGCATGAGTGTTATTTATGCAAGATAAAAGGAAATATGCCTCTATTTTCTCGGGAACAAGGCTCTATTTTTGACTTTTGATGTGATGAATCACAGATTCATCACCATCAGCCGTCGGATCACGCGCATAGGGTATTTTGCATATGACCCCTTGCGCTTTTTGTATTTATTTATTAGTATTTAAACTTGAGCCCGTAGTGTAAAAATTTTGTAATATTTGCAGAGAGACCCCTGAACTTTGCTTATTTGCACTTAGGTCCTTCGCCACGTCACCTCACGTGACCTGTACACGTGAGGGGATGGGCATTTTGCAAGGATACCCTCAGTCTTTTGTGTATTTCTTTTGAGTCCTGAAACTTTCGTATCAAGTGTAAACTTTTTTGGTGATTTTGCAAGTAGGCCCCCTGGGTTTTGAAATATTGCATTTTTGTCCTCCCAGGCGCGTGCAAGTCACGCGCCCTGGTGGGTAAATTGTTTGCGTGCCCAGGCGGTTTTTGTAATTAATATTTAGTGCTCTAAATTGAATATTCAGTGTATACTTTTGTGGAAAATTGCATGTATGCCCCTCGAAGTTTTAGATATTGCACATATACCCCTGCCAGGACTGTTTAATGTTTGGATGTTTGTTGTAATTATTTGACCCATCATTTCAAGTCCAAAAATTCCACAAAATTAGGGTTAGGCTCCTGTTACCTTGAACTTTCACGCCACCATTTTAGTTTTTGATTTCATCTTATTTTTATATTTATTAAAAATCAAAAACTTCCTTTTTGTGCACTGTCTAGCTTAGAAAATACCAAAAAAATATTAAAACACCTCTAAAAATTCCAAAAAAAACTACCTACTGTCTATTTTATCATCTTTTAGTGTCAGTCCAAAAATCATTAAAAATCTCAAAAGAAAAACACTAAAAATTGAAAAACACTCAAAACTTCAAAAAAATATATAAAATAGTAGAAAACTCCAAAAATCAAAATCTCAGTTCCTATTTGTCACTTATTTTGTTCTTTTTTTTAGAAAAATAGTGTGAAAATTTTGAGTTACTGGTTGCTATTTTTAATTTACATTTTATTCCCAGCCAGCCTTATTTCCACTGTTTTCTCTTATTTCAGTATTTAAAAATATCAAAAACACCTTGAAAAACCCCCAAAAATCACAAAAACAGTAGAAAATTATAAAAATACCAAAAACATTTTATTTCTGAATTTTTGAGTATTTTTGCACATTTTTATAAATATTTTAGCTTGTCTTTTATTATATTGCCTTAATTCTCCAATATTGAAAAAGAAATAAAAAAAATATATATAATATAAAATATAAAAATCAGAAAATTAAAAATCAAAATACAAAATTAAAAATTAAATAAAAAAAATTAAAAAATCAAAAACCCACAAAAATTCATTTGCTTGTTTGCTTAGTGTAGAAACTCCACACATCACACACACACTTTAGCATTTTTGCTTGAACTACCCTGCTTGCTCCCTGTGTTCGAACTCTCTACATACTTGCACCTATACATCTTTTATGTAGAGTTAAAAATAAATTTTAACTCCGCATTAGTTCTAATTCATTGATCTTAGTGTGGGTTAATTGTTGATTAAACACGGATTTTGATTGGTCGACACTTCGATTGAGTTCACGCTTTGTGTTGAACTTAAGACCATCGAAACTTGAGTAGGTGAATTGAGGGTTTTTTATTTATTTTCATTTTTGTTTGTGATTGTTTTGTGTGTGTCCTAGATCACCTCTGCGCATTTATGCCTTCCTCTTCGCTCTCTTGACTTGACAGTCATGCTCCCCCGAATCATTTCCTTTTGATTTCTAGATGGACCCGTGGAGCGCATTTTATTCGGACTTTGCGGATCCCTCGTTCACTCCAGCCGGTCCACCTCCCTTTTATCAGGAGGACCCTCCTCTAGGTTTTTCTGATTTTTGTACATATCCGCCTCAGCCGCAGTATCAGACCTCGGACTTCTACCCACCTCCACCCCCATCTGTATATTATCCACCTCCACCTGCACATCCACCTGAGTCTGACCTGTTGGAGTCACCTCCCTCGATCTCTGTGAGTGATATCTTGGACCGAATGATGGTGTGCATTGATTTGCTGAATGATAATCTTGCTGTCTTGAGGAATAATCAGATTAATGCTCCTTTCGTCGGGGATACGAATTTACTTGTAGGTGATCATGGGAGCTTGCAATCGCCAAAAATACAAAAAATGAGAAAATTTTAAAAACACAAAAAGAGTTCGGGAGACACTTGGTTGATTCAGATTGTGAGGAGAGAGTCCACCTGCCAGAAGCCTTGACCACACATCCATTCACACCTAGTCTCACCTTTGACCCCGAGGATGCCGCTGTACAGACTGCTCTTTGCGCACCTCGTGTATATGTTGATTCCGACTTCCTCCCTTGTATGGAGGAAGTCCAAAAATTCAAAAAAATGTTATCTGAACCCGAAGTGGTGGCCGCTATTCATGAGATCATCCGTGCCCCACTTCAACAGGCCATGACTGATTTATCTGCTCCTCTTCCCAAGAAGAGAAAGCGGAGGAGCAGATCTGAGCGTCACATTCTGACCATGGCCACTGCCCACGCCATCACACACCGTCCCATTCCTAGAAAGAAGAACATAGCTACACCTTTCAGCACTTGCACCATCTCTAACTATACTTGTGATTACACTCTCCTCGACGGCGGTGCTTCGATTAGCATATTACCCTTCTCGATGGTACAGTCTCTTCACTTAGGGCCTCTCAAAAAGACCAGGATGATCGTTCAGTTTGATGACGGATCTATCAAGAGGTCGAAGGGTATCCTTGAAAACGCCGTCATTTCTATTCAGGGCACAAGCCACCATGTTGATTTTGTCGTGTTTCCCATGGAGAGCGCCCCAGGGGAGCCGTCTCCAATCATCCTAGGACAACCATTCCTCGCCTCTGCGAGGGTCGTTATCGACTATGGATCAGGAGAGATTCGCTTCCATCCTGTTGACGAGAGTGAAGTGTCGATCACCGCACCCACAGTTGACCACAGACCTGCACTTGATGCACCTTCACCGATTCTAGCTGACTCCGAGGCCTGTGACCGATCTGATGCTATTAGATATGTTTGCTTAGCGGCCCCTGATGAGACCCGAAGGATCCCCCGAAAGGGGAGGAAATTGGAAAGCATAGACCTCGCAGTTCCTCCTCCTGGTGTGTGGCGGTGTGTTGATGAAATCCAAAGCATTTACGTTATTGATCCCATTGAGCGGCGGGCAGATACCAAGACTAGACAGGACAGACCTGGTTTGACTACTTCCACTAATAAGTCCGTTCCTGGTCACTCACAAGTAAAAACGATTGAGGTCGGTTATGATGCTGCCATTTATTTTGATAAATTCAGGCCTCTTGTTGAAGACAAGGATTCAGGTGAGAGTCTTGAGGACGAACAGAGTTCGTATACTTCCACTGATGACTTCGTTCCTTTTGATTTTGACCTGGACGAGACCTCACAGGACGACTCCGATTACACTTCTTCCGAGGATGATGAGTTTGTCCCATTTCACTTTGATATCTGCGAGACTTCCAAGGCTAGACCTGACCACACTTCTTCCACTCACCAGTCTGTGCCTTCACACCATAGGACAACCAAGGGAGAACCTAGCCATACTGCTTCCATTGATCAGTTCGTCCCTTTCTGATTTGATTCCACTGAGGGCTTTCGCCGTGTCGACCCTAACAGGCTTTCATCCACTGTGGATCCCGATGTCGACATACACCACACCAGATCTATCCCTCAGCGATCTCGCAAGAAGGTTAGCTTTCGGCCTTCTTGATCATATGTACATTCACCTATGTTGTACATTCTCCTTTGTTCAACTCTGTCTCTCCCGTATTACTCGTCCACCCATCCTCGTGTTTGCCTTGCTTAGGACGTACTTTGTCCTACATATAGGAGGGGTGGACGAGCCGAGTGTTCATTCATCGTTCTGTTTCATTACTCATGTTGTTGCCTATACTTAGGGCGTCTTTTACCCTAAGTATAGGGGGAGTGGTGTGTGCATCCTCCGATCTCTTCTCTCATCTTTTGATCTCTTTTCTTCTTTTCTTATTTTCTTCTTTTCCTTGTCTATCTTCTTTATCTATCAAAAAGGTGCCGCCCTTGTAGACAGTTTTCCATACTTAGGATGTACTTTGTCCTAAGTATGGGGGGGTGCACCCCGAGTTGTTCTATTCTTTTCGATCCTCTCCATTGTCTCCTCTTCTTGTCTATACTTAGGGATATTTTATCTTAAGTATAGGGGGAGATGATCTGGGTACAATCTGTTATTCCCACCCTTGACCCTCCCTGTGTTGTGTACAGTCTGCTATACTTAGGATTATTTGATCCTAAGTATAGGGGGGACGGTCAACTTCCCATTGATTCATTCAGATTTGCCTATACTTAGTACGAGTTATGTCTTCTCTTTTCTCTCCGATCTATGAGGACATAGCTCAAGCTAAGTATAGGGGGTCGTATATACTACGTATATACTTTAGCCATAACTAGTACTTTCGTATTTTCTTAATAATATGGCTAATAATTCTTTAAAATTCATTAAAATCCCCTAATAAAAAGGTGTATTGTTCCTCAAATTCTTTCTGTATTTACTGATTAATAAATCAGGTGAAAATGTTTTTTTTTGCAAAATGTTTGAAAAATAATTTGAAAACCTTCGTGAAAATCTTTTGAAAACTATGTTGAAAATATTTTGTTACATGTTTTCAACCTGTGTAAAATGTGTGTTTTGTAAAAATTTATTTTCTTTGTGTGAAATAAAATGTTTGAAAAATGATTTGCAAATGGTTTGAAAAATAGTTGCAAAAGTATTTTGAAAAATCTGTATATACTGTTTTGAAAACCTTTGCAAAATGATTTTAAAATGTGTGTACATGTTTGTAAAATGCTTGTAAAAATTATTTTGGACTAGAGTTTTCAAAAATTCTTTGAAAACTTGTGTCAAATAAGTTTGAGGAATACATACATCACACCAAAATCCATTATATATGTATAAAATTGACCACTTACCCTGTAAATTCTTAAAATCCACTTCTTGTATATATAAAGAAGCACTCCCGTGTACATATTTTCACCTAGCTTTTAGCCAAAATCTTTTCTTTTCAAAAAAAAATCCCAAAAACATTTGCAAAATTAAAATCCAAAAACATTTGAAAAATCTTTTGAAAAATACAAAAAATGCATGCATCATCTTTTCAAAAATCCATAAAAACTTCAAAATCTTGACAATTGCATCACAAAAATATTTTCTGCATCGCATTGCATAGCATGAGCATTTTCGGATTGAGTTTGATAGTTGAACGAGTCTAAGTAAAATCCGGAGATTAGAGCTTGATTGGACCTTAAAATCTACCTAATAACAGGAACCTTATAGGAACTGGGTTTGAGGTACTTCAGGTCTAGTTGACTTAATTCTTTGAGGATCACGAGACTTGGTTCAATGGATTCTTAACTGCCTAAGTAGAGTATTTCGAAGCACACGCACGACTCTTGTTGATAATGACCTAACTTGGACACCTGCACCTTACACATGGCTCAACTAAGTTGGAGTGGCGAGGGGATTGGATTTGCCGGTATGAGACGCACACAAGTGGAAACACTTGTCCTCCTCTAGGGAGGGAAGTGCACCCGAACCCGTCCAGTGATGAGGAAGTCTAAAAACAGGAGAGTGTGGGTTGCAATAAAGCTTCAAAAGAGGGATAGTCTACTGGCTCAAGAGGAAAAACTCCTTATGTAAATGCTGCTGTGAATAGTATTTCAAAAAAAAGTGTTCAGGCATGTACAAAAAAAAGGCTGCAAAGTATGTACACATGTTGTAAAGTCAATAAGCAAGCTTGAGTTCCAAAGTCAAATATGTGAGCCTGCAGCTGGATGACTTGACTACACTGGTCTTGCATCCCAGGATAGGTAGCTACACTGGCTACCGTCCATTCTTCTCTTCACCCCCTCCTCTTGAGCTGGTTGCCACTTGAACTTAGAAGGGGAATACCCCGCTCCTCGAGGATGGAGTTATTGGATTGGGGAATCATTGGGTCATCATGCTGGAAAAGTCAGTCTCTTTGTCATTTCAGTTGGGGAGAGCCACTATCACTTACACTGTACGAGTCAGATTCATAGTCGTAAGGGTTTACGTATGAGTTGAGATATTTCTGACCTGGCTATTGAGGAGACTTGGACAGAGTTTTGGGATTCTCAAGGATTGTTGGATTTCAAATTCGGTTCTCATTAAGATTCCGCCCGCACTAAAATTCCAAAAGTCTGACTTAAGCTCCCAAACTTTGATTTTGTGAAGACAAGTGTGATCATTGAACCAAATCCAATTTCTTCTTTTTCTTTTCTTTCTTTTCCTTTCTGTACTTATTGCATAAGTGTTTGCTAGGGACTAGCAAAGGTAAAGTATAGGGGGATGATGAATCCACATTTTATCATCTTCATTCTATCATTTTGGCCTCAAAAACCCTGGCGAATGCTTGAAAATATCATTAAATCTAGCATTTTAGCATTCATGCATGTGCATGTAATTAGTGTATAAAATACTGTAATTAAAGCCAAAATTATAGAACAAATAAAAGAAAAGAAAAAGAAAAAAATATTGTAAATATTTTATGACCCGAAACCCCGAGACCTAGGCATCTTGATGGTTAGGTCGACAAGGAATAAAGTAGGGGGAGATAAGGGTCAAAATACAGTATAAATACCTATTCATTTCATTCATTCTTTATTCATTTTGTGACCTATTTTTTGTTCTACTTTTTATACCTCAAATAAAGAAACTTTGTACATGAAAGTTGTAGATAATTAAATAAAGAAAAATACAAAATTTATTTCACTGAAAAATAATGTACAGATAAAAAGTTATGGTTTGAATAAAAACCCAGAATCCCAACTTCCCAGACCCGTATCTCACAAGTGAAAACTCCAAATGCAGCAAACTCACCTTTAATTGTATATAGAATAAAATAAGCTATTTAATGGTGGTGGTTTCACATTTGGAGGAGCTACGGTTTGAAAGTTGAGTTTTGGACCCACATTGTATATCTGTACATATTAAAATATTCAATTTATTATTTATCCATTATTTTTGTAATTTTATATTTATATAATTTTGTTTATAATAATTATGTACATTAAAATCAGAATAAAAACCTAACTAAAACTCAAAAAAAAATGCATGTGTATAAAATACATAGGTAAAATACCTATATACATACCTGCATAAAATATACTTTTATTTTATTAAATATACAAAACAATTCAGAAAAATAAAATAAAAATATAATTAAGTACATAAAAGTATTCTATAATTTTATAAAATATAATTAAAGAAATTAAAAATACCAAATAAATAAAATACTAAAATATATAGATATTATACCTATAAAGGGTACAAAAGTAAACTTGTAAAAATACACCTCATAAAAATAATTAAAAATCAGAATAAAATACCTAATAAAATAATAAATATTTTTTATTTAATAATCAAAATTTAATTAATTCAATAGCTATTTTAAATTAATTTTACAAGGATTTTTTGCCACAGAATTTTCTGGTTGGTCCACGTAGATCAACCAGAGGGCTCCGTTGGTTGACCTCGGTCAACTCTCTGACCGAGGTCTGAACCTTGTCAGACTGTGGTTTTGACCCATCTTCAATCTTTTTTCGAGGCGCACCCTTTCACTATTCTGTGTTAATTTCTTCACAACTTTTGTAGCTCTATTATCAATGATACACG
The DNA here is from genome assembly GCA_037367405.1 of Ottelia alismoides. Taxonomy (NCBI): domain Eukaryota; kingdom Viridiplantae; phylum Streptophyta; class Magnoliopsida; order Alismatales; family Hydrocharitaceae; genus Ottelia; species Ottelia alismoides. The sequence goes on from JAZKJV010002937.1 coordinate 72,555, forward strand.
CCCAGGGATTTGCTTGGGTTGTGGAGCATCGACGCAACCGCCATCGCCTCGTTCTTCTCGCCACTCGACCACCTATACAAAAATACTATCCGACTTCCTCTTCCATTTGGAACCGATTTTGGGTGCCAAAAACTTCCAGGTGAGGGTCGAGCTGAAGCTCCAATGACAGGGGAGTCTCCCCCCATCTCTGTCGAGGTGCGGCGAAGCACCTAAAGCCGCGTTCCAATCCATCTCCGACGGCTGCGCCGCCGTGAGGTCTACCTCGGGTCTACAGCCCTTGAGGTCTGTTTTCCTTCTTTTTCTTGCTTGTCTTTAGTCCTGGTAGCATTAGGATCCCCTCGGCACCTTCCATTTCGCCTGAGATTCATCCAAGCACCTTCGCCTCCACCTCGCCGGAGCTTGCTCCGGTGAGCTCCTATTTCACCACCCTTCGCCTTATTCCGCAGCCAGGAGGGGCAAGGCACTTTGCCCTCACCCTCCTTAACTCTTTTTGCAGGTATTTGAGCCTTCAAGAGCGACAGGGGACATTTTGCCCGTTCTCCGGTGGTACCTGGGGCCTCTTGGCTTCCTCGACCTCGCTGGTGAAGACTGGAGCTCCTCCGACCTTTTTGAAGCCCCCAGTTGACCCAGGGACCTTCCAGGAAGCCTCCTGGGCAATTTTGAGCGACAAATCGCGGCGGAGGAGGGAGATCTGGGCGTGGAAAACTCGCCTCGAGGCGAGTTCTTCCCTGTTCCTCGTCGACCTCTTCCTGTCGTCCGATCAGCCCTTGATCTTCTAGGACAGCAGTGACCGTAGGATCGTGCTCGTCATCGGCCGTCTAATCTCCATCTATCATCTAATCGCGGCCATAGGCGCGAAGCGGTATCGTGCGTTGGAGCTCCGACACTTGGTTCAAGTGACAGATCTGCAGCGTTGGATCAGCGCCCGCCATGGGTATTTTGCAATCTCACCCCAGCCATTTTTGTATTAGTTTATTAAGGATTTAAACTTTCATCTGCATGTTATATTTTTGTAATATTTACATTAAGGCCCCCGTACTTTTCCATATTTACGCCTAGGTCCTTTGCCACGTCACCTCACGTGCTTGTGCGCATGAGGGGATGGGGCATTTTGCAGAGGGACCCTCAAGGGTCTTATTATTTCTATTCAATGCTAAAAGTTCCATATCACGAGTAATACTTTTGGTGTATTTTGCAATATACCCCTCAGACTTTTCGTTAATTGCATCCGTACCCCAACCAGGCGTGCGTGCTTGCGCACGTGCGATTGGTGTTTTTGCAAGGGTACTCCTGCGGGTTTAAATATTGCTGCTTCGTCCATTAATTTGCATATTTAGTTATAAAGTTTGTGTAAAAATTGCAAGCGTTCCCTGGAACTTTTGACTATTTGCATTTATACCCCTGTCTGGCTTGTAATTTTTGTATGCCTTGTCTATTTATTTCACGCATCATATTAACTCCAAAAATTACCAAAAAAATCACATAGGCTCCTGTTAACTTGCACTTTCATGCCATCATTTTTATTTTGCATTTTATTGCATTTTTGTATTTATTAAAACTCAAAAACATGCATTTTAGCTACTGGCTAACTTAGAAAATACCAAAAAAATATTAAAACACCTTAAAAAATTCCAAAACAAAATACCTACTGTCTATTTCATTATACCCTAGTGTCAATCCAGAAACCACTAAAAATTTCAAAACCAAAACCTTAAAAATTATAAAATATCCAAAAACTTCCAAAAAATCTATAAAATCATAGAAAACTACAAAAAATGAAAACTCAGGTTCTGTAGATTCCTTTTTTTATTACCTATATTTTAAAATTAGTTTAGAAAAATTTTGTGGCTGTTTGATATTTTTCATTCCTATTTTTAGTTTCGGCCAGTAATTTATTCACTGTTTTCTTGTATTTTCACTTTTAAAAATACCAAAAAGATTTTGAAAAACCCCCAAAAATCACAAAAACAGTAAAAACGTATAAAAAGACCAAAAAGATTTTATTTCCCAATTTTTGACTTTTTTTCCTTATTTTTATAAATATTCTAGCACATCTTTTCTTATATAGTTTATATGTTCCAATACTGGAAAAGAAATTAAAAAAATATAAAATATAAAAAGAAAATAAAAAATCAGAAAATTAAAAATCAAAATACAAAATTAAAAATTAAATAAAAAAATAAAAATTAAAAACCCACAAAAAAACATTTGCATTGCATAGTGTAGACAACACATCACATTCACACACACACACACACTTTTTGATCTATCTTGCCTTGCTCCCTGTGTTCGAACTCTCTACGTACTTGCATCTATACATCTTTTATGTAGAGTTAAAAATAAATTTTAACTCCACTTTTTGCTTGTCATTGTTTGATTGATTGATCGTGGGTTAATTGTTGATTTTAGTCCAGGATTCATTGCGGGTCGCAGCAGCGACACGGTTGTCTTCGCTTCGTGTGAGACACTATTTAGACCCCGTGAATTTTGGCTAAATCGGGTTTGAGCATGAAAATTTGGAGAAAAAGCTTCAGCGAAAGATACTCGACCCGACCCGGTCTGGAAGGGGACGTTGACCAGGATCAACAATCCAAGGTGGACCAACCAGAATCAAGGATATACATAAATAAAAGAATAATATATATATAGTAAATGCCTTTAAAAATATCTAAAATAAAAAATGTTTATTATTTTTTCAAACTATTTTTCTATAAATTTTAGTTATTTTATGACAAATAAAATTATGTTATGTAGAGTATATGGTATTATATACATGTATAATATACCTATGTATTGTGTACGAATATTTTTATTTTATTATTTTTACATCTATAATTTTATTTTATATTTTATTTATTTACAACATGATTTTGGGAGTATAAAATCATTTTTATTTTATTTTTATAAATTATTTAAGGATATAAAATAAATAATGAATGTGGATGCACATGTGTATTTTTTACAAAGGTTTGATGATTTTATTTTTATCTTTATTTTATTTTTCTGATTTTTATTTTATTTTTATATTATTATTAAGCTATATACAAGGGTGTAAAAGAATAAAATAATTTTGTTTTATCAAAAATAAATAGGTAAATAATATGTACAAGTATAGGTGATATATACATCTCACATTGAACTCTTATCTCTCTCTGCTTATTTTATTTTACGATCAGGTCAAGACTTGACCTTCTCTTGGGGCTTGGGTCACTTTGTATTTATTCTAAATACATCATTCTTTTTCTTTTATTCTTTTATTTTTACAAAATACATGCTAATTATGCATTATTAAAACATGCATGAAAAATGCTAAGTTATTATATATTTACAGGGTGTTTTGCCAAAAAGAAGAGCTAAAATAATAGAATAAAGAGTGAGAATCATGGATTTATCACCCCCCTATCCTTTAACTTTTCTAGTCCCTTAGCAAACACTTATTTGAAAAAGAAGTGAAAACAAGAAAAAGAAAAGGAATCAAGGCTGATTATTAAACTTATCTTTATTAAATTGGAGTATGGAGCTCAGTCAGACATTTGGATTATTAGTTTGGTGAAACCTTATTGGGAAATTGGTTTAAGACTCAACGACCTCTAAGTTCCACAACTCTATGGTCGACTCCTCAATAAATCAGGTCAGAACAAGTCTACATACGCAAACTCTAATGACTATGCATCTTTTCTTGTACTGCGTAAGTGATATGTAGCTCCCCACCTCAGAAATGACAAAGAAACAGCCTTCCTCAACGAGGTAACTCTGATTCCCCAGTCTAGCAGCTCTTTCCTCAAGTAGCGGGATATTCCCTTCTAAGTTAAAGTTCAACTAGCTCAAGAAGAGGGGAAAGAAGAGAATGGACCGTGGCCAGTGTAGCCATGTATCCCTTGGAGCAAAGCCAGTGTAGCTAAGTCTCCAGCTGCAAGCTTCCATGAGATGAAAAGATGGAATACATAAGCTTTGCTTATTCACTTTATACACTCCGGCAGGCATTTTGTTTTCAATCAGACGTGTCCTCTTTTTTGGAGTATTTCTTGATTTTGCACATTTTTTTCAATGTGCACATATACCACATATTTACATGGTGCAGCATGTACATAAGGGGTTTTTCCTCTTGAGCCAGTAGACTATCCCTCTTTTGAAGCATTATTGTAACCCACAGACTCATGTTTTTAGACCCAATGCTACTAGACTAGGTTGAGATGCATATCCCTCCCTATAGGAAGACGAGAGGTTCCGCCTAGAAGTACTACCCTCGTATGCTATCCCAAGCCAAAGATATCTGCCTCCTCACCACCTCATCCGTGTTGAGCTACGTGTAAGGTGTGTGTCCAAGTCAAGCCATTGTCTTTAAGAGACGTGTGTGGTTGTTAAGTGTTCTACTTAGGCTCATCAAGATGGCATGTGAACATGGCCTAGTGGACTCAAAGAATTAAGTCACTATGGGTCTGAAAAGTCTTAACCCCAAATCCTATAAGGTTCCTCTGAGTTTACATGGATTAAGGTCTTAACCAAGCTCTATTTTCTAATTTAATTCTAGATTAGATTAAATATTAATTATGATTGAGAAAAATATACAAGTAAATATGTACAAAAAACTTTTTGAAAACTTTTTCAAAATATGCATTTTTTATGAAAATTTTTTAATGCAAGGAAGAAGGGAAGTTTTGTAAAATATTACAAACATTTACAAACAAATTTTTGCAAACTTTTATTTTCCTAATATTTTTCAAAAATATTGTACTATATACATAATTTTGATACCAAAATATTTACAAAAAATTTTACAACCAAAATATTTTTACAAACACGTGTACAAAAATAGTTTTTACAAAGCATATTTACAAACAATTATGTACAAGAAAATTTTTAAAATTTTTGTGATTTTTAGTTTTGTGATTTTTAGCCATATTATTTTATTTACACACTCACAAAAAGTACGAGTTATGGCTAAAGTATATATACAATATATACGACACCCCATGTACTTAGCTCGAATGATGTCCTCAGAGTGATCAAAGAGCGATGAAAGGAAGACATAACTCGTGCTGAGTATTAGGAAGTGAAAAGAAAGGCTATACTGCAACGACGAATAAAAGAATATAATGAATAGAAGTCAGTGATCCCCCTATACTTAGGATCAGGTAATCGTAAGTACATAAGTCTATACACAAGAGGAAAATCGAGAGTTAGGTTGTACATGGTTTACCTACCCTATACTTAGGGTAAAATATCCCTAAGTATAGGCAGCATAACAGAGGTAAAAAGAAATCGAACAAGTAATCACAGGTCTGATACCCCCCTATACTTAGGGTAAAGCATACACTAAGTATAGCACAATTATAAGATGAAAATGGGGTATTAGAAAAAAAGAATGTGTGATATGGACAACTGGATCTATATAGCTACGGAAGAGAAGTGATAATAAGGTATGAGATGCAAATGATGTGAGTCAAAGACCACATCTCATACAAAATGAATAGGGGCAACGTTAACGATCAACAGATCATGATCAAGATATGACTTCAGGCACTGATCATTAACTCGAAAGGTGGATTCAGATGACAACTCTGATATATTAATGATTCTGTTGTTGTGCACCTTTCGGACCAAGTATGTGTAGATATTGAGAATCCTCAAGCGCATCACGGAAGCGTGACGATCGTATCTCATACGATCGGGGCGACTAGTCGCACTCTTGAAGCGTGGTTGTGGTCGCGAGATCCCAAACAAGAGATCCTCTTGTCTCAAGTCCGATCCACGAAGAACGCACTTGCGGGCACGATATTGAGTCTCGTTCCTCCTGCAATCCTCGATGAAGATCCAAGCAATGAATCCCCTGATTTCATCAAACGAAATCCGTCGTCTTCCTTTAGAGCAAGCAGCCCCAAAGAGGAAGGAGATCCTCGAGTTGTCGAAGGCGAATGCGAGAGTCTCCCCTTTCTCAACACAAGATGGGCGGCCACCTTTTGGAGGAGAGAAAGAGAGAGGGCGAGAATATGAGAGAGAGAGAGAGAGAGTTGTAGGCGTGTACAACTCTTCATGATGTGTGTTTCAAGAAAGGCTAGGCTAGCCCTCCTTTTATATTAGTTTAGGATCCAATGGATCTCAATCCATGGGACACATAGATCCAACGACCATGCTTGGTATATGTAATGATCAATGGCTAGGATTATTGTTGGTTAAAACCAACAACATTTATTTATAATTAAATTAAATATATGTTGCAACATTATCAACACATTTTTAATTTAACACAAATAAATTAGTTAAGAGATTAATCAATATAATAAAATGGAGAGAATATTGCCTCCTAAAAAAGGGGCGTCACCCATGACTTTTTCATGGGTGACGCCACCTCTAAATTGGTGGCTTTTATCTCCTTTTTATTATATCACATTTTCTCTTAATAATTCGTAATAAAAATAAACACAAAAATATCCACCAAATTAATTCCAAATTAATTTGTGAATATTTCAATCATGCCATTGAAAATTACGTGAATCATATTCACATCCCAAACTAATTTGTAAATTGCATTTTCAATTAATTACTTAATGTAAATCCAATTCACATCAGTAATTAACAAATGCTATTTACATAGTTTCTCTCTCTCTAATATATTATAAATCATATTTATAATATATATGATTAATATGGATAGTGCTATCCACATTATTCACATCCATGATAATTAAATCACATTTAATCATCTTGGATCTCTTTTCTCATTTGCCCGAATAACATGAATCACATTCATGTTATTCATATCTTTGATAATTAAATCACATTCAATTATCTTAGATATCTCTTCTTATAATATGAATCAAATTCATATTATTCATGATAATTAAATTATATTTAATTATCCATTTTCTCGATGCTTGGATACAGAATTCATCAAATGAATTATTCTTGAACTCCTTCAAGAATAATGTGCTTTGTCCGCAGATACTTGGAGATAAGGATAGGGCGATTGTATTGTTCCACGTATAGTGACTTGGATATTAAGATCACATCTCAAATCCAGATCTTGGGTCTCTCATAGATGCCTGATTAAATCAAGACCGCAAATCTAATCTTCTTATTGCATCCGAATCACATTCATATCAATGTCCAACATTTGGACCAAGATCAGATTACTTCTCTAATGAGATGAGTCACTAAAATCCAGACCCGTTTCATCACTCCCTAGTAATGGAAGCGTCATGGTTATACAATCGTTTATGATCACATCACCCTCAGGTACTCCCAACACCTATACATCCTGCATACTGGAAGACCCAGAATAAATCCAAAGTATTAGATCAACTTTATACTGTCTACTTCAGGATTTTATCAGTAAGTTCTCATTTGATCATTGGGATTTGGTATCGATCATATACTTTCCAAAAGCATATATCATACCTAGGTCTTGATCATATACTTTCCAAAAGTATATATCAAACCTACAAATTCAGTCAAGCTTCCAAAGCGAGACGACCGTGCACGGAATTTGATTCTTCCCAATATCTCATGAGTGAGCTCATGTCTTCCGGTTCAGTAATGAACATGTATGATCCCTTTGAGAGATCGTATTACTCATATGCCCGTATATGCACACCAGCGCGCCGGTGTATAGACCTTGGTTAGGTCATCAACCTATCGATCTGCCAAATGTACATACTCAGACATATAGTAATACATCTGTCTCCGGTCAGAGGATGCGTGCCTATGCTGTGACAGCATTCAACATAGGACTTAGGTTATCTCGATCTCGTTAAGTCAACCCATTGACCTAACTAATCTGACACCTCCGAATCACTATTCCCATGCAGAGGACCTGCAACAAGAGGTCGGTCAGATATCAACCTATATGAGAAAGGATTGTCATCTCCTACTCAGGCTGGAGATTATCTCTTAACAATCATTTGATGGTGCTTGATGAGTCCCCAATCTAACTCTTTAGATATTCATCCAAGCACCAGCCTCTATGATTCAATAATTGAATCAACGGCTGTATGATCATTAAGATAGCCATGGTACATAACCCTAATTGTAAAGAGGGACCTATTAGGCAAATTATTTATTCTTCATTTCAGATCAGGGAATTATATACGCAATAACATTTATTGCATAATGGCTCGCCGTGGGCTCACATGTCCAACAATCTCCCACTAGCCCAAAGAGCCATTAATGGGCTAATCATTTAAACCCACACTCATGTGACAATCATAGGCTATTTAGAAATAGCTAGGTAAGCTGATCAGTCACTCTGTTCCCAAAAGACTATGCCAAGTTCCTTTACGGTGCTTGCATATCCCCAGTAACAGTGCTTGCATCCAATGCGAATGTTGCATCTAATGCAACCAATACTCAATCTCGATAAAGCAATTATAGTGTCATTGACACTATTGCTTAATAATTATTATAACCAGTATTTCCATAATTCTTATCAGAATACCCTTATTCCTGGAGATCACTATCTCATAAGGTATCTACAGTTATGACCTTTGAGATCTCTATATATAAAGTCTTAAGCTCTTGAAGATAAGACTTAGAGATCACTATCTCTAAAGCCTTGTCATCTTTGAAGATATTGTTATTACTGTAATCAAGTGTTCTTTCTCTATAGTAGGATTAGTAACAGTTTACTACTCCCACTGCATGGCAGATATCTAGCTTTTGTACACATTTAGCATGCACTTACTTCTCGTAACTGATGCACAAGTGCAAACAGTTCTAACATTCACTTCCTCAACTCTTTGATGTGCTATCCCTTTAGATAGGTCAGTACCAAATTTTAAGGTAAGAAAGCCTTTCTTGGAATTTCCAGAAAAAGGGAACATGTCCAAGGTGCACTACAAATGTGACAGTCCCAACACCCTCTTTTCTTTGCTTCGGAACACCTTCAGAGCTAAGATCTAAGAGGTATCCTTGAAATCATATTTCAAGATATGGAATAGCCAGTCTATAAAACACTTATTATCATCATTATATCATTCCAAATGATTAGGATATTATCTACATTTAGCACGATGAGCACAATAGAACTCCCACTAAGCTTCACATGGTTCATCAAGATTCTATTTGAAATCGTAACATTTATGATTTCATCAAATCTGATGTTCCAACTACAAGAAGCTTATTTGAGTCCATAGATGTAGTTTCTTTAGCTTTCACACCTTACTTTCCCCAATCATGAAGCCCTGGGGCTACTTCATGTGAATATCCTCAGAGAGGTATTCTTTAGAGGAATGCAATCTTGACTTACACCCTGAAGATGCAATAGTCAAGTTGTGTAGCTAAGGCTAGCAATATTCTGATGATTTTAAGCACGGTTACCGAAGAGCAAGTCTCATTGCAAGCAATGTCTTCGCTTCCGATGTGTAGCTTATGGCTACGAACCGAGCTTTGAAGGTCTCTACCTTCTCATCAGGTTCCCTCTTCTCTTGAAGATCCATTTGTACCTTAATGGATCTAACCCTTATAGGTGGATCCTCGAGGGTCCATATACAACATTTGTATATAGAGTCTATTTTAGAATTTATTGCTAATATCCATCTTTCCATGTCATAATACTCAGGAGCTTCATCACATGAAGTCTGATCATTGTCAGACTTAACTGACACATGGAATACATCCTCAAACTCATTTTAAGAGGTATTAGTGCTTCATCTTTAAATGTCCCATTTAGTTTCCGATTTCAAGAGTCTCATTATCTTCTCAAGATTAAATGAGTTCCTATACTTCATTTTCATCTTGATTTTCATCATTAAATGAGATCTCTTAGGAATCTTAGGGTTATAAATTAGGTATCCAATACCATCCTTTATTTTCCTAATGAAGTAGCACTCTTTAGTGCTTAATTCCAGCTTACTTGCATGGAATCTTTATTAAGGATATATACAGTGTAGTCTCTACTACACATATATACCTTGAAACTAAGGGATAACTATGCTAAAATTCATCATTGATCAAATCATGTCACACATGATCCAGTTGTATCTCGCTACAAGTCTATTGAGTTCAGGTTTATCAGGAGGAGTGACATAGAAATGATATTCATATCTCCATAAGGTATTCTTTGAATTTTATCTAACAGGTACAAGCTACCTAGGTTAGATCAAATTCATTTCATCTTGCTTCAAACTTTGTTTCTAAACCAAAAATGTGAAATCTTTGTACATTTCAAAGGTTTCTCAGGTGAAGAGAAGAAATCTCATATCATACATAATAATCAATAGATATCACATATCCATAATGTTTACTATGATATTGATGATCTACATACATCAATATGTATGAAATCTTGAATACTTCGACATATAACACCATTCACAGAGAATGGTGTATTGGACATTTTACTTTGAATACAATATTCACAAGTATGTAAGATTTGAAATTTTAGACATTCTAAAGTTTCATATCTTACAAGTCTATTGATCTCATCAACAGACATATGTCCAAGACATGATGCCAAATCATTGTCAAATGATCTTTATCCTCCTATTGATCTTTAAAGGTTTAATTTTCAGTATTAGAAATCTTAATGAACCATTCATTAAATTTCTAATTTAGTACAGTCCACTAAATGTCAGATTACAATCTGAAATATATCCATCATAACCAATTATGATAGGTTTATTCCAGAATTCATGTTTATTTCCAACATTTAGAAATAAACTATGAGTGTATTCTTATATCTAGGTCATAGAGACATTCTCTAAGACAAAGGGCTCTCCCACTGAAAATATGAAGTCCATCTATCCAATAGAGATTGTTGCAACAATTGCATCGAAAAATCCATGTAGTTGACTATTAAACCTGAAGATCAAATTTATTAATCTTCTATAACATATGCAACAATTGCAGGTGTCATTAGAAGAATGCGATACAATTATTAGACTTTATATTATCAAATAAGCAAGTCAATATCAATGATTAATGTAAGTTATTCAGGTGCTCTATCCGAGTCCTTCTCTAAGGATTCAAGAGAGACCTGATAGTCATACTATCAACACACCAACTTATTGCAGTATTGGCATTCATCCAACTCTTAGGATGTCATATGGAAGTCACAGAAGTACAATAAACTCTTTGACTTTCCTTCTCACATGGGTCCAACCCATGCTTCCACTGTGCTCTCTTCATCTATAAACAACCATCGCTTAAGACAAAGAATCTCTTATGTTAAATTCAAAAGAATTCAATGTAAGAGCATTTCAACATTTATTCATGCTTCATTAAATTCATACAATATGAATATCATGAAGCTTCATGAATGACTTGAGTATAGATAGTAGAACGATGACACTCATCATATCTACATACATCTCAACTCTTAGAGACTTAGGTTCATGTAGGTATTCAAACATTTTCGAATACATCATCTCTTTCAAGCTACCATTCTGCATAATGCAGAGAACCATGTCATTCATGATTAAATGTCCAGAGCACATATGTATGCCAAAACATCTTCTTTGATTTTATAAGGATTATTTGGCAATTATGATCACCATCGACATGTCACTTCCAAAGTACACTCGATGAAAGATCAAGACTATAGAGACATTCGAACCCTAAGGTGATGTCTTATTATCTTATTTATTTGTCATTCCTCATTATGTTTGAGGAAACTTGCACATTGCAACCACATATATTATGTGCCCAATTGCAAGTACAATATCTGGATCATGAGTCCAATCCATGATATTTTACTGGTTGTTATTGAGTATAACATTGAGTGGGTTTAATGAAGGATTATCTGAAATAAGAAATTTTGCATAAGGGTATATATATATATTATATATACACATATTTTACTTTGATTTAGGAATTTTTTATCAAAGTTGTCTTGCCTTGTCAACAATGAAAGTTCATTCCCTAATCACTTTCAATGTAAGAGATATTCTTACCATTATATCTCTAGCAAGATCTGGGATCTCCTTTCCTATCTTTGTCACATCCCAATAATATGAGAACCTGCGACTCCGATAAAAAGAAGCGGGAACACATTCCGCCTTGCAAGTCCAACTTGCATTTCCCAATTCGGTCTTTAACACACGGGCCCACCACCCCTAAGATGATGTTGACCCGCTGCTAATTGAACCAACAATCAACAGGCTTAATACTCGCTATATGCAATCCAATATCGCCCCAATAATATGAGGACCCGATATTGGGGTCACTACGTATACGGCCTTACTCTTTCGAGAAGCAAAGAACCCGATCCAATTAAATTATATATAGGATCTGTCACTTCGGACATACGTCTCCTATATAAAACAACTGGAGACCGATTTCTTTTCCTTGACGAGAGACCATGGATGTCACTTATGTGATCTTCCACCTCATATTCAAATTGTATAATTAATTATCGTGAATCATATTCACATAATTAATTCTTCCAAGAGAAATACACATCTATTCATAATAGAGTGTTTTAATAGGATATAATTAATTTAATCACATTAAATTAACTATAAATCCTATTATTAATCAACAAACTTTGAATTTTACTTGAATAGTAGGTATAATCTCAAAGTACGTATTATTTCAAATTTTAATAATTAGAAAAATACACTTTGATTTCTCCGGCATTATCCAATCCCTACCCGTTGTCATGACCAGTACCGGCGAGAGTGGGACGGACCACATACGTTGCAACTCGCTACTCCAGTGATCTCCGACTAGACACCATATCCACCTCAGGAAAGGATAATGCCAGATAGTTCATCATGTACTTTGAGATGCTCATCGGTCTTTCAACCGAAATTATACCATATAATATACATCAAAATAATTTTGATTATATTATAAGGAGATTTGCTAAACAAATCCCCAATCCTATTCAAGCAAGAGGGTTTTGCATGAAAAAGTTGTCCTACAACTATTGTAGGATGGCCTAGGTTTTGTATGCAAACCATGTTTGTTGATGTTTTCAAATTAACCAATGATAAAGATCAACTATCTTATCATTATAGTTAGTGGGACGTCATTCAAGGAATTGATTATCATCTTTAAACATTTCACAAATACTTATCAATAACCAATTTCAGAAAATTAACAATTAATTTTCATCAACTTGTTTGAATGACTATCACAAGGTTCATGATCAAATTTGTCAATTTCCAGCAGTGACCCTCAATCACTAAAATTAACTTATCTTGATCAATTTAAATCCAAAATTCACAAAACTAGTGCCCTAAGAATGTCAACTTGATTTACAATAGAACCCAAGTGATAATTCACGCATTTCGAGGCATGTCAAAACCGTAATTAACAAATTAATCACGTTCAATTTCGTTGTTACCGCAACAGTGAATACATGCTTATTCAAAATACCATATCTTGAGAAAATTAAATCCAAATTTAGTAAACTCAAATCCTATGGTTTCCTTGTTTAATGGAAAACAAAATCCAATTGAATATTTTGTGTTTAAACAATTTAAACAATGCCGAAAAAATCAATTAGACAGAGTTGCGAAAAATTCAAATGCGCTAAAACTTTCGCGACCCTTTCAAACCCAACTCGTCCTTGGTTCATGGATCATATCCAAAACCATTTTAACCTGACTCTGATACCACTTTGTAGATATTGATAATCCTCAAGCGCATCACGGAAGCGTGACGATCGTATCTCATACGATCGGGGCAACTAGTCGCACTCTTGAAGCATGGTTGTGATCGCGAGATCCCAAACAAGAGATCCTCCTGTCTCAAGTCCGATCCACGAAGAACGCACTTGCGGGCACGATGATGAGTCACGTTCCTCCCGCAATCCTCGATGAAGATCCAAGCAATGAATCCCCTGATTTCGTCAAATGAAATCCGTCGTCTTCATTTATAGCAAGCAGTCCCAAAGAGGAAGTAAATCTTCGAGTCGTCGAAGGAGAAGGCGAGAGTCTCCCCTTTCTCAACACAAGATGGACGGCCACCTTTTGGAGGAGAGAAAGAGAGAGGGCGAGAATATGAGAGAGAGAGAGAGAGTTGTAGGCGTGTACAACTCTTCATGATGTGTATTTCAAGAAAGGCTAGGCTAGCCCACCTTTTATATTAGTTTAGGATCCAATGGATCTCAATCCATGGGACACATAGATCCAACGGCCATGCTTGGTATATGTAATGATCAATGGCTAGGATTGTTGTTGGTTAAAACCAACAACATTTATTTATAATTAAATTAAATATATGATGCAACATTATCAACACATTTTTAATTTAACATAAATAAATTAGTTAAGAGATTAATCAATATAATAAAATGGAGAGAATATTGCCTCCTAAAAAAGGGGCGTCACCCATGACTTTTTCATGGGTGACGCCACCTCTAAATTGGTGGCTTTTATCTCCTTTTTATTATATCACATTTTATCTTAATAATTCGTAATAATAATTATCACAAAAATTAATTCCAAATTAATTTGTGAATATTTCAATCATGCCATTGAAAGTTATGTGAATCATATTCACATCCCAAACTAATTTGTAAATTACAATTTCAATTAATTACTTAATGTGAATCCAATTCACATCAATAATTAACAAATGTTATTTACATAGTTTCTCTCTCTTTAATATATTATAAATCATATTTATAATATATATGATTAATATGGATAGTGCTATCCACATTATTCATATCCATGATAATTAAATCACATTTAATCATCTTTGATCTCTTTTCTCATTTGCCCAAATAACATGAATCACATTCATGTTATTTATATCTTTGATAATTAAATCACATTCAATTATCTTAGATATCTCTTCTTATAATATGAATCAAATTCATATTATTCATGATAACTAAATCATATTTAATTATCCATTTTCTCGATGCTTGGATACAGAATTCATCAAATGAATTATTCTTGAACTCCTTCAAGAATAATATGCTTTCTTCGCAGATACTTGGAGATAAGGACAGGGCAATTGTATTGTTCCACGTATAGTGACTTAGATATTGAGATCACATCTCAAATCCAGATCTCGGGCCTCTCATAGATGCTTGATTAAATCAAGACCGCAAATCTAATCTTCTCATTGCATCTGAATCACATTCAGATCAATGTCCAACATTTGGACCAAGATCAGATTACTTCCCTACTGAGAGGAGTTACTAAAAAGCAGACCCGTTTTATCACTCCCTAGGAATGGAAGCGTCATGGTTATACAATCGTTTATGATCACATCACCCTCAGGTATTCCCAACACCTGTACATCCTGCATACTAGAAGACCCAGAATAAACCCAAAATATTAGATCAACTTTATACTGTCTACTTCAGGGTTTTATCAGTAAGTTCTCATTTGATCATTGGGATTTGGTATCGATCATATACTTTCCAAAAGCATATATCATACCTAGGTCTTGATCATATACTTTCCAAAAGTATATATCAATCCTACAAATTCAGTCAAGCTTCCAAAGCGAGACGACCGTGCACGGAATTTGATTCTTCCACATATCTCATGAGTGAGCTCATGTCTTCCGGTTCAGTAATGAACCTATATGATCCCTTTGAGAGATCGTATTACTCATATGCCCTTATATGCACACCAGCGCACCGGTGTAAAGACCTTGGTTAGGTCATCAACCTGTCGGTCTGCCAAATGTACATACTCAGACATATAGTAATACATCTGTCTCCGGTCAGAGGATGCGTGCCTATGATGTGACAGCATTCAACATAGGACTTAGGTTATCTCGGTCTCGTTAAGTCAACCCATTGACCTAACTAATCTGACACCTCCTAATCACTATTCCCATGCATAGGACCTGCATCAAGAGGTAGGTCAGATATCAACCTATATGAGAAAGGATTGCCATCTCCTACTCAGCCTGGAGATCATCTCTTAACAATCATTTGACGGTGCTTGATGAGTCCCCAATCTAACTCTTTAGATATTCATCCAAGCACCAGCCTCTATGATTCAATAATTGAATCAACAGCTGTATGATCATTAAGATAGCCATGGTACATAACCATAATTGTACAGAGGGACCTATTATGCAAATTATTTATTCTTCATTTCAGATCAGGGAATGATATACGCTATAACATTTAGTGCATAATGGCTCGTTGTGGGCTCACATGTCCAACAATATGGTCCCTTCCATTTGCTTTGTAGTTTCTCTGGAAATAATCTCAACCTGGCATCAAATAGCCATACTCTTTGGTTCGGCTCAAACTGTTTATGGCTGATATGAGAATCAAGCCATATCTTCACTCTCTCTTTGTATAGTAGGCTACTCGAAAAGATTGTATCTATCAACTCCTCCAGGACTGTCAACTCTGCTTTCCTCTTATTCTTACACTCTTGGGATCCAATAATAACTCAGTGACTGCCCATAGTGACTTATGCTTGATTTCCACAGGTAAGTGGCATGGCTTGCCATAAATGAGATGAAAGGGAGATGTACCCAAATGAGTCTTGAAGGAGGTATGATAGGCCCACAAGACCAAGTCCAAAAGCTGTGACCAATCCTTTCGGTCAGGGCAGACAACCTTCTGCAATATATCCTTGATCTCCATGTTCGATACTTTAGCAAGACCATTGGTCTGAGGGTGATATGGAGTGGCAACACGATGATCAATGCTGAACACGTTAGCAATGGCCTTTATCTTGTCGTTGATAAAGTGAGTACCCCCGTCATATATCAAAACTCTAGGTACCCCAGACCGTGAAATGATATTTTTCCTCAAAAAACTGCATATGTCTTAACATCTACAGTTCGGGTGGGGATGGCCTCAACCCAACGACTCACATAATCCACAACAAGCAGAATGTACTCGAATCCCTGACTCTTAGAGAATGGACTGATGAATCCACATTTCATCATCTTTATTATATCATTTTGGCCTCAAAAAACCTAACAAATGCGTGTAAATACCCTTAAGTCCAGCATCTTAGCATCCATGTATGTGCATGTAAATAATGTATAAAATAGAGTTTTTAAAGCCAAAATAATAGAATAAATAAAAGAAAAGGAATAAAATATTGTAAATATTTTATGACCCGAAACCTCTGTTTGTTCTTCAACTTTTTATGAAGGAAAGTGAATTTGCCTGTAGATACTTGTTCAATATGACTAAGATTTTGATCCACTGAAAATTTGATTGTATTATATAAATGAGCTCGACTTGGTTTTTCCTGTAATCCGGAAGATCACCCACCGGATCTAACGATGGCAACATCTTGATGAATAGGTTGACAAGGAATAAAGTAGGGGGAGATAAGGGCCAGAATACAATAAAAATACCTTTTCATTTTATTCATTCTCAATTCATTTTAGGGCCTATTTTTTGTTCCACTTTTTATACCTCAAATAAAGAAACTTTTTACATGAAAGTTGTAGATAATTAAATAAATAAAATACAAAATTGATTCCACCCAAAAATAATATACAGATAAAAACTTATGATCTGAATAAAATTCCAGAATCCCAACTTCCCAGACCTGTATCTCTCAAATAAAAGCTCGAATGCATCAAACTCACTTTAATTGTATATAATTTTAAATAATCTATTTAATGGCGGTGGTTTCGCATTTGGCAGAGCTACGGATTGAAAGTTGAGTTTTGGACCCCTATTGTATACTTGTACAGATTAAAATATTCATTTTATTATGTATTCACTATTTTTATAATTTTATATTTTTATAATTTTGTAAATATTATTTATAATATATATGTATATTAAAATCAGAATAAAAACCTAAAGAAAATACAAAAATAAAATACTTGTATAACATACATAGGTATACTACATGTATATATACCTATTTAACTCATACTTATATTTTATTAAGTATACAAAATACCTCAAAAAATAAAATAAAAATATTTTTTAGTATATAAAAATATTTTATAAATTTATAAAATAATAAACAAAATGAATAAAATTAAATATACAAAATAAAAATAAAACAATAAAATTTACAGATATATATACCTATACAAGCCTGAAAAGGTAACTTGTAATTTTATACCTCATAAAAATAATTAAAAATCATAATAAAACAATTTAGAAAATAATAAACATTTTTTATCTAAAAACCAAAAATTAATAAAATCATTTTCTATTTTTCAGTGATTTTACATTTGATTTTTCCAGGATTTTCCTGGTTGGTCCACGTGGACCAACCAGGAGGTCTGGAGAGTTGACCGACGGGTCAACTCTCTGACCCTAGCTCCTGTAGCCCTGTGTCAGACTGGTTTTTTGTTTGCTTTTGTGGATTTCTCGAGGCTGTTCCTTTCACCATTTGATGTCGAATCCTTCATGACTTTTGTTCACCATATACCCATGAATCACGCCCTATGATTTTTTCGGGCTTTGGATCACTGATCCGCCCATTGTCACCTTGTCATTCACGCCCGTTCACCACATCTTCAAAAAAAACCCTTGACCTTCATTCAAATTTTGAACCATCTTTGGGAGCCTCATACCTCCAGGAGCGGGTAGGGTGAGACTCCAGTGACAGGGGAGACTCCCCACACCCCCCGTTGAGGTGCTGCGAGGCTAGGAGATCGGATTCCAGCCATCTCCGGCCACCTGGCCGTCGAGGTCTACCTTGGGTTTTCTACCCTTGAGGTTTGTGTTTTTCGTTCTTTTTCTTGCATTTACTTAGCTAGCTTAGCTTTAGGATTAGTTGGTCACTTTCCATCATCGATTCGCACACTTCGTTCACTACCGCCATCACCTCCATAACCATTTCTGATTGCAGGTCTGCAACGTTGAAGCACCTAGGGGCATTTTTGACTTTCGTCGGAGGTGCCTGGAGCCTTTAGGCGTCCTCGACCTCGCCGGCGAACTCCGGCCGTCGCCAGAGGGTTTTGAGGCCACCAAGCATTAGAGGGCACCTGCGCTACCGATCTGGGCCATTTTGGAGTTGCATAGAGCGTCGGAGGTGGATGATCTAGCCCGGAGAACCTCGCCCCAAGCGGAGCTCCTCCCAGTTCATCGTCCGGCCTTCGCAACCGTCGATCGGGCCCCTATTCTTGGTGAAGCACAACCACCATTATATCATCAGCGCCCATCACCGTTGGATCTCAATCTGAGATCTAATCTCAGACGTAGGCTGCGAAAGGGTATCGTGCATCCTGGGTCTGACACGTGGCATAAGTGAGAGATCTTCGACTGTCGGATCTGGCCGAGGGTATTTTGCAACATAATCCTCGCGTTTTTGTGTATTTTTTAATTAACATATAAACTTTCCTCGGCAGTTATCATATTTTGGATATTTTGCATTATATCCCCTGAAATTTTGTAATATTACTTTGAGATCCCTGTCAGGTCACGTGCGACGCGCACGTGACATGGAAATTTTGCAGGAATACCCCTGGGTGTTTTCTTATTTATGTTTAGTTCCAAAACTTTTCTATGCAGTTATAATATTTCTGGAAATTTTGTGAATCGTCCCTTGTAGTTTCCATATATTGCTTTTAGGTCCTCTGAGGCGCACGTGCTTGTCACGTGCGTCCTGGCATTTTTGCAAAAGTAACCTTGGCACTTCGAGTATTAATAATCAGTCCCAGAAAGTTTTTATTTAGTTATATATTTCTGGAAAATTTGCATTATGGCCCTTCAACTTTCTGCTATTTACAAATACGTCCCTGCTAGTATTGCATTTTCTTTTTGCTATCTCTATTTATCATGCATCTTTAAATCCCTAAAAATCCATAAAAATTACCCTGTGTTCCTGTTGCATCATATTGTCACGCCATATTTTTGTTTCACATTTTACTGCATTTTTTATTTATAAAAATTCAAAAACATGCATTTTCAGCACTGTTTGCATTCGAAAATCCTAAAAAATAATAAAAACTTCTTTAAAAATTCCAAAAAAAATACCTTTTGCGTAATTTCAGTGTCTCTTAGTGTTTGTCCAAAAATAATTAAAAATTTCAAAGCAAGAACCCTAAAAATTAGAAAACTTCATAAAAATCTTAAAAATTCTTCAAAAATCCTAAAAATCTAATTTTTGCCTCTGAATTTTCTTTGTTGAATTATCTTTAGTTTAAAATTAATTTGGAAAGTTTTTGTTATTATTTGCTATTTTATTTTCCCATTTTTGTCCCAGTCTTTTATTTTCTACATTGTTTTTAGTATATTTGATTTTAAAAATATCAAAAAAAATCAGAAAAATCTCAAAAAATCATAAAAACATCATAAAATTGTAAAAAGCCCAAAAACATTTTATTTCCTGATTTTTGAGTATTTGTCCTTATTTTTATACATCCTTATTCCTCTCTTTTCCTATAATGTGTATATATTCTATTTATAGAAAAAAGAAAAAATATAAAATATAAAAAGAAAATATAAAATTAAAAAATGAAAAATAAAAATGTAAAAATATAAAATTAAAAATATAAAAAAATTTAAAAACCCACAAAAACAGCATAAATAGGCACTTGATCGCACTTTTACATTTTGTTCTTCATTGACTTGATCTATCTTGTTTGCGCCCTGTGTTTGACACTCTACACATACTTGCACACTATACACACTTATTGTAGAGTTAAAATAAATTTTGACTCCACATTTGCTTTTTCATTGTTTGATTGATATTGTGGGTTGATTGTTGACTTAATTGGGAATTACCGAGGGTCACCGCAGCGACTTTTGTCTCCGCCTTGTGTGAGACATTTAGACCCTAGTGATTCACGGTTAATCAAATGGCACCGTTGCCGGGGAGCAACAGCGCGTAGTTCAGCTTCTTGTTTGTGATTGTGATTGTTTGTCTATTTTCGCGGTTTTTATTTTTGCTTATTTTATTTTCCTTATTCTTGATATATCTGTTGAATTGTCTAACCTTCTCTTTTGTTGACTTTGTGCGAGGAACCGTGGATCGAGGGAGGCGCTCCACCCTAGGTGCCTGTGCACCCACATGAAGCTGGCTCTGCTTGCCTTGTACCAAAGGAAACTTAGAGGAATTTTGAAGGCCGAGCTCTTGTTTATTTTCTTGTATTTAGTTATTTTTGTAATTCAAGTGAGAGAGAGACATTAATTTGTAATAAGACAGGTACTCAGACTCTGGACATTCGGGCCTAATTTCTAGGTGTTTGTAAACCTGAGGGCTCACCGCGCTTTTCTCGGCTTTTCTTCGCATTTTTTTGTTTGTTTTCTGGTTTTGTTTTATTTCTTTTGTGTGATTGAGCTCTTAGCTGTAGGATTTGCTTGATGTAGCACTAGTCCAAACACCTAATATAATTTCCTGTGCCTATAGTCCTGATTAGGCTTAGTCAAATTCTGAAAACGTGCTTCACGCTAATAGCAGCTTCTCACCTTAGGGCGATTTCATCGGCTTTGCATTTACATATAGATAGGTTTCAATTCTGTTGAGCATCCTTGCATGTAGAGTGCCAGAGGCAATGTCAGCATTTCTCTTTAGCATACATCATTGATTTGTCGCTTGCATTGCTTTTTCGCCTCTCCCTCTGATTTTGACCACCTAGGTGCTTAAAGGAATCGATTCCTCGTTAGGCGCTTGCATTTCTCGCTAAAAATCCAAAAATAGTGATAACAAATGAAATTGGGACTGCTAAAATTACTCGACCCTAAAATCAACCAAAAAGAAAAATTCTCTTGGGGCGAGTAGTCCCCTCATTGTCTTCGCTTTTACTTCTTTGCGCACACCCTAAGGACTAGTGCCCAAATCCCATTTCAGTCCCCTAAGTGTTTGCGCAACTTTTTGACTTCTCACCTAACTCTAAAATGGACAAGATAAAAAGACCACACTTTGCGGTCTCTACCGAGTTGAGTAGGTGAATTGAAGGTTTGTATTGTGTGAGTTTTGTTTGTGATTGTTTGTGTGCATCCTAGATCACCTCTGTGCATTTGCGCCTTCGTCTTCACTCTCTTGACTTGACCTTCGTGCTCCCCTGAATCAATTCCTTTTGCTTTCGAAATGGACCCCTGGAGCGCATTTTATCCGGACTTTACGGATCCCTCATTCACTCCAGTTGGTCCACCTCCCTTTTATCAGGAGGATCCTCCTCCTACCTTTTCTGATTTTTGTACATAACCGCCTTAGCCACAGTATCAGGACTTGGATTTCTACCTACCTCCACCTCCACCTGTATATTATCCACCTCCAACTTCACATCCACCCGAGTCTGACCTGTTGGAGTCACCTCCCTCGATCTCCATGAGTGTTGTTTTGAACCGGATGATAGGGCACATTCATTCGATGAATGATGATCTTACTATCTTGAGGAAAAATCAGATCAATGCTCCTTTTGTCGAGGATACGGATTTCATTGTGGGTGATAATGGGAGCTTGCAATCGCCCAAAATACAAAAAAATGTGAAAATTTTAACACAAAAAGAGTTCAGGAGACACTTGGTTGATTCATATCGTGATGAGAGGATCCATCTGTCAGATCATTCACCCACACATTCATTCACACACTGTCCCGCCTTTCACCCCGAGGATGCCGCTGTACAGACTGCTCTTGGCATGTTCCTTGTAGATGCTGATTCCGACTTCCTCCCCTGTATGGAGGAGGTCCAAAAATTCAAAAAAATGTTGACTGAACCCGAAGTGGTGGCCACCATTCATGAGATTATCCGCGCCCCACTTCAGCAGGCCATGACTGATTTATCTGCTCCTCTTCCCAAGAAGAGAAAGCGGAGGACCAGATCTGAGCATCGCATTCTGACCATGGCTACTGCCCATGCCATCACACACCGTCACATTCCTCGGAAGAGGAACACAGGTACACCATTCATCACCTGCACCATCTCTGACCATACTTGTGATCACACTCTCCTCGACGGCGGTGCATCTATTAGCATATTACCCTTCTCGCTGGTACAGTCTCTTCACTTAGAGCCTCTTAAGAAGATCAGGATGATTGTTCAATTTATTGATGGATCTATCAAGAGGCCGAAGGGTATCCTTGAAAACGTCGTCATCTCGATTCAGGGCACGAGCTACAATGTTGATTTTGTCGTATTGCCCATGGAGACCTCCACAGGGGAGCCCTCTCCAATCATACTGGGACGACCATTCCTCACCTCTGCGAGGGTCGTTATTGATTACGGATCAGGAGAGATTCGCTTCCGTCCCATATACGAGAGCGAAGTGTTGATCACCAAACCCACAGTTGACCAGAGACCTGCACCTGATGCACCTTCACCTATTTTAGCTGACATCGAGGCCTATGACCTATCTGATGATATTAGAGAAGTTTGCTTATTGATCGCTGATAAGACCCGAGGAATCCTCCAAAAGGGGAAAGACTCGGAAAGCATGGACCTCGAAGTTCCTCCTTCTGGTGTGTGGCGATGTGTTGATGAAATCCGTGGGATTTACGTGATTGATACCATAGAGCGGAGGGCAGACACCAAGACTAGACAGGACGGACCTGGTTTGACTACTTCCACTGATAAGTCCGCTCCTGGTCACTCAAAAGTGATGATGATTGAGGCCGGTTATGATTTTAACCATTATTTTCAGAAATTTGGGCCTTTTGATGAAAAAGATGATCCGGGTGAGATTCTTGAGGATGAACAGACTTCGACTACTTCCACTGATGACTTCATTCCTTTGATTTTGACCTGGATGAGACCTCGCAGGACGATTCCGATTACACTTCTTCCGATGATGATGATGAGTTTGTCCCATTCCACTTTGATATCAGCGAGATCCCCAAGGCCATACCTATTCGTCTTCTTCTACTCGCCCGTCTGTGCCTTCACACTATAGGACCAAGGGCGAACCTATCCATACTACTTTCATTGACTAGTTCGTCCCTTTTCGATTTGACTCCACTGAGGGCCTTCACCCTGTCGATCCTGATCAGCTTCCATCCACTGTGGACCCCGATGTCGACTTGCACCACACCAGATCTATCCCCCAGCGGTCCCGCAAGAAGGTTTGCTTTCTACCTTCTTGATCATGTGTACATTCATCTCTGTTGTATATTCTCTTGTGTGTACCTCAGTTCTCTCTACCGTATTGTTCGTCCACCCATTCTCGCATTTGCCTTGCTTAGGACATACTTTGTCCTAAGTATAGGGGAATGGACGAGCCGAGTGTTCATTCATTGTTCCGTGTCATCACTACTGTTGTTGCCTATACTTAGGGCTTCTTTTACCCTAAGTATAGGGGGAGTGGTGTGTACTTCCTCTGATCTCGTTTCCATTCTCATCTCTTTTCTTCTTTTCTTCTTCTTCTTCTTCTTTTTCTATCTTCTTTTTGTACCAAAAAGATGTCGCCCCTTTTTGAAAGTCTTTTATACTTAGGACGTACTTTATCCTAAGTATAGGGGGTGTGCACCCTGAGGTTTTGTATTCTTTGATCCTCTCCATTGTCTCCTCTTCTTGTCTATACTTAGGGATATCTTACCCTAAGTATAGGGGGAGACAACCTGAGTACGATCTGCTCATTCCCACCCTTGACCCTCCCTGCTTTGTGTACAGTCTGCTATACTTAGGATTCTTCGATCCTAAGTATAGGGGGGATGCTCGACTTCTCATTCGTTCATTCATTTCTTTATTTATTCTTTAGACTTGCCTATACTTAGTACGAGTTATGTCTTCTCTTTTCTCTCCGATCTATGAGGACATAGCTCGAGCTAAGTATAGGGGGTCGTATATATTGCGTATATACTTTAGCCAAAACTCGTACTTTCGTATTTTCTTAAATAATATGGCTAATATTTCTTTAAAATTCATTAAAAGCTTTAATAAAAAGATGTTTATATTCCTCAAAATTCTTTTTGTATTTACTGATTAATAAATCAGGTGAAAATGTTTTTTGTAAAATGTTTGAAAAATAGTTTGAAAATCCTTGTGAAAATATTTAAAAAACTATTTTGAAAATATTTTGTTACATGTTTTCAACCTTTGTAAAATATTTTGGTTTGCAAAATTTTATTTTCTTTGTGTGAAATAAAAATGTTTGAAAAATGATTTGCAAATGGTTTGAAAATGGTTGCAAAAATATTTTGAAAAATTTATATATATTGTTTGAAAAACCTTTGCAAAATGATTTTCAAATGTGTGTACATGTTTGTAAAATTGTTTTTAAAAAATATTTTGAACTATAGTTTTCAAATTATTGTAAAATGATTTTCAAATAAGTTTGAGGAATACATACATCCAACCAGAATTCATTTTATACATATACCTAATTGATCACTTACCCTTGTAAATCCTAAAATCTATGAGAAGCACTCCCGTGTAAATATTTGTACCTAGTTTTTATCCAAAACCTTTTTGTTTTCAAAAATCCCAAAACATTTGCAAAGCTAAAATACCAAAAAAATTGAAAAATCTTTTTGAAAAATACAAAAAAATGCATATGCATCATCTTTTCAAAAATCCATAAAAAGTTCAAAATCTTGAAAATTGTATCACAAAAATATTTCTTGCATTCTGCATCGCATTTGCATAGCATGAGCATTTTTCAGATTGAGTTTGATAGTTGAACGAGTCTAAATAAAATCCGGAGATTGGAGCTTGATTGGACTTTAAATCTACCTAACTACCAGGAACCTTGTAGGAACTGGGTTTGAGGTACTTCAGGTCTAGGTGACTTAATTCTTTGAGGATCACGTGACTTAGTTCAATGGATTCTTGACTGCCTAATTAGAGTATTTCAGAGCACATGCACGACTCTTGTTGATAATGACCTAACTTGGACACCTGTACCTTCCACATGGCTCAACTCAGTTGGAGTGGTGAGGGGGTTGGATTTGTCGGTATGAGACGCACACAAGTGGAAACATTTGTCCTCCTCTAGGGAGGGAGTGCACCCCATCCAGTCCAGTGATGAGGAATTCTAAAGACAGGAGAGTGTGGGTTGCAATAAAGCTTCAAAAGAGGGATAGTCTACTGGCTCAAGAGGAAAAACTCCCTATATAAATGTTGCTGTGAATAGTATTTCAAAAAAAAAGGATAGGCTTGTACAAAAATAAAATGCCTGCAAAGTATGTGAATATGTTGTAAAGCCAATAAGAAAGCTTGAGTTCCAAAGTCATATCATGTGAGCCTGCAGCTGGATGACTTGACTACACTGGTCGTGCATGTAGGATAGGTAGCTACACTGGCTACCGTCCATTCTTCTCTTCACCCCATCCTCTTGAGTTGGTTGCCACTTGAACTTAGAAGGGAATACCCCGCTCCTCGAGGAAGGAGTTACTGGATTGGGGAATCATTGGGTTGTCATACTGGAGAAGTCAGTCTTTTTGTCATTCTAGTTGGGGAGAGCCATTATCACTTACATTGTACGAGTTAGATTCATAGTCGTAAGGGTTTGCGTATGAGTTGAGATATTTCTGACCTGGCTACTGAGGAGACTTGAGCAGAGTTTTGAGATTCTCAAGGACTGTTGGATTTCAAATCTGGTTCTCATTAAGGTTCTGCCCGCACTAAAATTCCAAAGGTCTGACTTAAGCTCCAAACTTTGATTTTGTGAAGACAAGTTTGATAATTAAACTAAATCCACCTTTTTCTTTTCTTTTCTTTTTTTCTCTTTTCTGCACTTATTGCATAAGTGTTTGCTAGGGACTAGCAAAGGCAAAGTATAAGGGGATGATGAATCCACATTTTATCATCTTTATTCTATCATTTTGGCCTCAAAAAAAACTGACAAATGCGTGTAAATAACCTAATTCCAATATCTTAGCATCCATGCATGTGCATGTAAATAATGTATAAAATAGAGTTTTTAAAGCCAAAATAATAGAATAAATAAAAGAAAAGAAAAAGAATAAAATATTGTAAATATTTTATGACACGAAACCCCGAGACCTAGGCATCTCGATGAATAAGTCGACAAGGAATAAAGTAGGGGAGATAAGGGCCAGAATACAATAAAAATACCTTTTCATTTTATTCATTCTTAATTCATTTTGGGACCTATTTTTGGTTTCACTTTATATACCTCAAATAAAGAAACTTTGTACATGAAAGTTGTAGATAATTAAATAAATAAAAATACAAAATTGATTCCACCCAAAAATAATGTACAGATAAAAAGTTATAATCTGAATAAAATTCTAGAATCCCAACTTCCCAGACCTGTATCTCTCAAATAAAAGCTCAAAATGCATCAAATTTAATTTTATATAATTTTAAATAATCTATTTAATGGCGGTGGTTTCGCATTTGGTGGAGCTACGGTTTGAAAGTTGAGTTTTGGACTCCTATTGTATACTTGTAAAGATTAAAATATTCATTTTATTATTTATTCATTATTTTTATAATTTTATATTTTTATAATTTTTTAAAATATTATTTATAATATATATGTATAAAATACTTGTATAACATACATAGGTATACTACCTGTATATATACCTATATAACTCATACTTATATTTTATTAAGTATACAAAATACCTCAGAAAAAATAAAAATATTTTTAAGTGTATAAAAATATTTTATAAATTTATAAAATAATAAACAAAATGAATAAAATTAAATATACAAAATAAAAATAAAACATTAAAATTTACAGATATATATACCTATAAAAGCCTGAAAAGGTAAATTGTAATTTTATACCTCATAAAAATAATTAAAAATCATAATAAAATAATTTAAAAAATAATAAACATTTTTTATTTAATAACCAGAAATTAATAAAATCTTTTTCTATTTTTAATTGATTTTACATTTGATTTTTCCAGGATTTTTCCTGGTTGGTCCACGTGGACCAACCAGGGGGTCTGGAGAGTTGACCGGCGGGTCAACTCTCTGACCCTAGCTCCTGTAGCCCTGTGTCAAACTGGTTTTTTGTCCGCTTTTGCGGAATTATCGAGGGTCGTTCCTTTCACCATTTGATGTCGAATCCTTCATGACTTTTGTAAACCATATACCCACGAATCACGCCCAATGATTTTTTCGGGCTTTGGATCACTGATCCGCCCGTTATCGCCTCGTCTTTCATGCACGTTCACCACATCTTCAAAACCCCTTGACCTTCATTCAAATTTTGAACCATCTTTGGGAGCCTCAGACCTCCGGGAGCGGGTAGGGTGAGACTCCGGTGACAGGGGAGACTCCCCACACCCACCGTTGAGGTGCGGTGAGGCTAGAAGATTGGATTCCAGCCATTTCCGGCCACCTGGCCGTCGAGGTCTACCTTGGGTTTTCTACCCTTGAGGTTTGTGTTTTTCGTTCTTTTTCTTGCATTTTCTTAGCTATCTTAGCTTTAGGATTAGTTGGTCACTTTCCATCATCGATTCGCACACTTCGTTCACTACCGCCATCACCTCGCCGGAGCAAGCTGCGGCGAGCCTCCATATCGCCGCTCTTCCCCTGTTCTTGCACACTGGAGGTTGCGGCAGTTTGCCCGCGACCTCCATAACCATTTCTGATTGCAGGTCTGCAACGTTGAAGCACCTGGGGGCATTTTTGACTTTCGTCAGAGGTGCCTTGAGCCTTTAGGCGTCCTCGAACTCGTCGGCGAACTCCGGCCGTCGCCGGAGGGTTTTGAGGCCACCAGGCATTAGAGGGCACCTGCAGCTACTGATCTGGGCCATTTTGGAGCCGCATAGAGCATCGGAGGTGGATGATCTAGCCCGAAGAACCTCGCCCTAGGTGGAGCTCCTTCCAGTTCATCATCCGGCCTTCGCAACCGTCGATCGAGCCCATGTTCTTGGTGAAGCACAGCCACCGTCGGATCATCAGCACCCATCACCGTTGGATCTCAATCTGAGATCTAATCTCAGACGTAGGCTGCGAAAGAGTATCATGCATCCTGGGTCTGACACGTGGCATAAGTGAGAGATCTTCGACCGTCGGGTCTGAAGGCCGAGGGTATTTTGCAACTCAACCCTCACATTTTTGTGTATTTATTAATTAACATATAAACTTTCCTTGGCAGTTATTATATTTTGGATATTTTGCATTATATCCCCCGAAATTTTGTAATATTACTTTGAGATCCCTGCCAGGTCACGTGCGACGCGCACGTGGCTTGGAAATTTTGCAGGACTACCCTGGGGTGTTTTATTATTTATGTTTAGTTCCAAAAATTTTCTATGCAGTTATAATATTTCTAGAAATTTTGTGAATCGACCCATGTAGTTTCCATATATTGCTTTTTGGTCCTCCAAGGCGCACGTGCTTGTCACCCGCGTCCTAGCATTTTTTGCAAAAGTAACATTGGCACTTCGAGTATTAATATCGATCTCGGAAGTTTTTATTCAGTTATATATTTCTGGAATATTTGCATTATGGCCCTTCAACTTTCTGCTATTTACAAATACGTCCCTGCTAGTGTTGCATTTTCTTTTTGTTATCTCTATTTATTTCATGCATCTCTAAATCCCTAAAAAATCCATAAAAATTGCCCTGTGTTCTTGTTGCATCATATTATCACGCCATATTTTTGTTTCACATTTTACTGCATTTTTATATTTATAAAAATTCAAAAACATGCATTTTCAACACTGTTTGTATTAGAAAATACCTAAAAAATTATAAAAACTTCTTTAAAAATTACAAGAAAATAACTTCTGAGTATTTTCAGTGTCTCTTAGCGTCTGTCCAAAAATCATTAAAAAATTCAAAGCAAAAACCCTAAAAATTAGAAAACTCCAAAAATCTTCATAAAAATCTTAAAAATTCTTCACAAATCGTAAAAATCTAAATTTTACCTCTAAATTTTCTTTGTTGAATTATCTTTAGTTTAAAATTAATTTGGAAAATTTTCGTTACTGTTTGCTATTTTATTTTTCCATTTTTGTCCTAGCCTTTTATTTTCTACACTGTTTTCAGTATATTTGATTTTAAAAATACCAAAAAAATTCAGAAAAATCTCTAAAAATCACAAAAACATAATAAATTTATAAAAAGCCCAAAAACTCTTTATTTCCTAATTTTTGAGTATTTGTCCTTATTTTTATAAATCCTTATTCCTCTCTTTTCTTATATTGTGTATATATTCTATTTATAGAAAAAAGAAAAAAAGAAAATATAAAAAGAAAATATATAATCAGAAATTAAAAATCAAAATATAAAAATATAAAAAAAATAAAAACCCACAAAAATAGCATAAATAGGCACTTGATCACACTTTCACATTTTGTTCTTCATTGACTTGATCTATCTTGCTTGCTCCCTGTGTTCGACACTCTACACATACTTGCACACTATACACACTTATTGTAGAGTTATAATAAATTTTGATTCCACATTTGCTTTTTCATTGTTTGATTGATATTGTGGGTTGATTGTTGACTTAATCGGGAATTACCGAGGGTCACCGCAGCGACTTTTGTCTCGCCTTGTGTGAGATATTTAAACCCCAGTGATTCACGATTAATCATGGACCCATGAAATCGATGCCCCATGTGTCAAAAACTTCACAGAAGTGAGTGGGTTGCATCGGCATCATATCACGCTGTCCACAAATGCCCAACCTCTGACAGGTAGTAGACCTCTTCACGAATTCATCAGAATCCTTGAAGAGAGTAGGCCACCATAGGTCGGGGAGAACTTTTTGTGTTGTCCTTCTCCCAGAATGATGTCCTCCTACCTCAAGCTTGTGTCAGTATGTGAGGATGCTATGATGCTCCTCCTGAGGAATGCACCGACGCTAGACACTATCCCCCCTTCATGATAAAGGGTGGGATCCTCTCAATGGTATGACTTGACCTTCGTAAGGAAAGTCTCAAGTCGTTGTCTGGGCCAACCTTGTGGAACTTTCTTAGCAACAAGATAGTTCACAATGTCAGCGTACCATGGGAGCAAGGTGATATCAAGAATCGACTCATTTGGGAAGGTCTCTATAATAGGTTCAATATGATAAGAATCGTCAAGGTTATTTAAATGAGAGAGGTGATCCACCACCACATTCTTGACTCCAGACTTATCCTTAATCTCAATATCAAATTCTTAGAGTAGAAGGATCCATTTGATGAATCTGGCTTTGGCATCCTTCTTTGCCATGAGGTATCGGATGGCGGTGTGATCTGTAAAGATAGTCACTCTAGATTCAATAATATATGATCTGAACTTATCTAAAGAAAAGACTATGGCTAGCATCTCCTTCTCAGTCACAATGTAATTACGATGAGCGGCATCCAAAGTCCGGCTAGCGTAGGGTATGGCATAAGGCAATCCATCCTTCCTCTATCCTAACACAGCTCCTATGGCAAAATCAGAAGCATTAGTCATGATCTCGAATGGGAGAGAAAAATCAGGTGGTTGAAGGACAGGATCCTCAACAACTAGTCCCTTGAGAGTCCCAAATGACGCTCATAGCTCCTATGGCAAAATCAAAAGCATCAGTCATGATCTCGAATGGGAGAGACCAATCGGGTGGCTGAAGGACAGGAGCCTCGACAACTAGTCCCTTCAGAGTCTCAAATGACGCTAGACACTTATCATCTACAATGAACTCGGTGTTTTTATTCAGCAAATCAGTGAGCGGTCGAGCAATACAGTTGAAATCCTAAATGAATCACTGGTAGAAACTGACATGCCCCATAAAAGACCGCAACTGTTGTAAATTGGACGATTGATTGAATTTCTTGATGATATCCACCTTGGTCGGATAACCTCTGTATCCTTGTTGGAGATGATATGACCAAGCACTGTCCCGTGAGTCACCATGAAGTGACTCTTCTCCCAAGATAATACAAGATGGACATCTATACAGCACTGAAGTACACGGTCTAGGCAGTCAAGACAAGCATCGAACCCATAGCCATACACTGAAAAGTCATCCATGAAGATCTCTAAACAGTCACCACCATGTCCGAAAAGATGGAAAGCATGCACCTTTGGAATGTAGTTGGGGCATTACATAAACCAAAGGACATCCGTCTAAAGGCATACGTCCCAAACAGACATGTGAATGTCATTTTCTCCTTGTCTTCGGGCACTATGACCACCTGGTTGTACCCTGAGTGCCCATTAAGGAAATATTAATAGGTATCCTCTCGATAATCTGATCAATAAATGGCAGCGAGAAATGATTCTTCTTGGTGGCTTGATTCAATCATCTGTAGTCCACACAGACCCTTCAAGAAGTGGGTACCCGGATAGCTATCTCCTCTCCAGACTCGCTCAAAACTGTAGTGATACCCGTCTTCTTGGGTACCACATGTAATGGACTAACCCACTTGAAGTCAGAGATGGGGTAGATAAAATTGACGCTCCACCACTTTTATGTCTCCTTCATGACCACATCTCAAAGATTCTGATTCAGCCATCGCTGGAACTCACGTGATGGCTTGGCATGCTCTTCGAGATAAATGTGGTGGGAGCACATGGCTGGACTTATCTCCTATAGATCATCTACGCTCCATCCAATTGCCTTGCAGTTTCTTTCAAGAACCTCCATCCAACAAGATTCTTGATCTCCAATCAAATCTGCTGAGATAATGACTGGGAACATCTCTGGCTCACCCGCAAGGAATCTGTACTTCATAGACTGCGGCCAGGTTTTCAATTTTAGACAACTAGGAGCTAGCAAATCTGGCTTCTGAAATGTCTGAGTGAAGGAAACCAAATCTAAATGAGAAAACTTTCGCTGTATCTGAATCTGACAGAGACAGCCCTGCTGATGTATTTGTAATATGTGCTGGCTCGCTCTCCGTCCTAGCTGTCAGCTCTGAAGGAATCAGACATGGCAAATAGTCATCAAAGTCATCCCAATCAGTGCTTGAATCTGAGGGATCTGAATCGGAAGAACATGAAATATACTCTGCTTCGCTATCCTGACCATAATCATCAGCCTCAAATGTGTCCAGTGCTTAGAGTGTGCTCTTCGAACTCTCATCTGCTAAAATTTGTAAGTCTGCAATATCTGAAGGCATGACTAGAGCTTGTAATATGGGGTCTGACCAAACTGCTTCATCATCTGTGATCATAAAGTTGCACTCCTGGTGGACATCTTGCTCTACATCTGTCATCTTCTCTGAATCATTCGACTGCTCGAAGCAGGTTGAATCTCTCGCTCTGGTCTCCTCGATCGTCGCTATCATGATCGGATACCGCCTTGACTGTGGTCAAGAATGGGCATCCTAGTATGATGAGGATATATGTCACAGACTCAGGGATCTCCATGTCCAATACAACAAAGTTCACAGGGAATTTCAAGCCATGAATTGTGACGACCATGCCCTTCAATAACCCCTTCGGCCTCTTAACAGATCTATCATCAAACAGAAGGATCGTCCTGCTCTATCAAAGAGGGTCAAACTCTAATCGGTCGAGTAAGATAATCAGAAGAAGGTTAATTGAAGAACCATTATCTAATAGGGTACGATCGAACCGCTGCTCATGGATATAGCATCTAACATATGGAGCTCTTGCATCATGTCTCTTGGTTGGCAATCAGTTCTGAATCTTTAAGAAAGTGGCACGAGTAAGCACATGGATCTCTACATTGTGGTTCCTTCTTTTCATGTGGATGGTGGTATTCACTCTCAAGTTCTTCTGGAAGAGAGGGATGTGCTCTAGTGCCTCCTGTGGAGTCAGTTGTTTCTGGAATCAATCAATCATCTGCTCGTTGAACTCTAGCTGGTGTTTTTTTTATTTTCATTTTTGATCCCCTTTCCTAAGCGGAGTGCTTGGGGGAAGGGGATGGAGGGACACTCTCCAAAGAGATGAGGGTCATGAATAGGCTCATGTGCATGTAGAAGACTAGAATCCATACCAATACATCATGCAACACAGATGGACTAGTAGGGGATACAGAAACCTTTCCTTTATTCATATTTTTATTCTTTTCTATTTTTCTATTTGTTTGTATTTTTCTGTCCTGAGATACAAAATGAGGTAGCACAACTGAAGGAAAATTGGTGGCATCAGTGCCACCCACAACATCTTTCTTTGCAGCATCAACACCGCACTCTGGCCAATCAACTGAAATACTGGTGACATCAGCACCACCGTCTGCTACTGGAATAACGACGGCTTCAATATTGTAGGCTATATCAGCATCCTTGGTGGCTTCAGTACCACCACCATCATCATCATGAGTGGCATCAGCACCGCTACCATCCACATCTAGCGCTATGGAATCTCCATGCGGTCATCGCTCAGACAAGGTGTCACCGGCTGGCATCCTAATGCTCCTAAGTGTCACATAATCACCATCAAATATATAAGAAGAAATATCACCCAAAGCATCACTAGGAGTTGTGGTCTATGTAAACCATACCTTCTCAGATTTTCTCTTCAGATTTCCCGGGTTGGGTTCAATCTGAGATGGTATGGCGGTCTGGCCCTTAATAATCTCCCCCATCTCCTACCGGAACTCATCCATCTATCGCCGGAAGGATGTCTGTTGATCAGATAGTAAGCAGACGATCGTCTATGAGAACCAGACGGGTTGCCTCACTGGAAATGAGGCTGAGACTGCTGCTGGTAGTGAAGAGGAGGATGGGAGTACCGTTGAGGTTGTTACAGTTGCCTCCACTACTGTCCCTGATGGTAGGGATGAGGACCCTACTGTTGGTACTGCTGGTAGGAGTGATGGGGATGCTGTTGTTGGCTGCTCTGTCTGACATGAGCTAGAGGCTGCTGCTGAAACGAGGTGCCTCCAGTAGACCATCGGAAACCTGGGTGATCAGGATAGATCCCGGGTTGTTGCTGGTACCCGTCATACCAAATCCTGTTGACTTCCATCAATGACTCCTGATCGAGGGGTGGAGGGGGAAGAACTACCAGGGGCTAATCCAGCTGGTACACCACCATCTGAGTGTCCTAAGATGGTGGTGGTTGCCGGTAGTGTTGTAGCTGTTGGACTGGCTCTGCCTGAATGTGGTGGACCTGTCGATACGTGGCATATGGTTGGGTGGAGTTGCTGCTGGGATCAGCCCATGACCTGAGATGGGGCTGAGAAGCTGTCTGTGCCTCCTAGAGACACATGATATGGGTCTTCAGGTCACTCAATGTCTGTGCCAACTGATTGACCTGGTTCAGGCCCTGGCACTACTTCTTCTCTATGATCTCGATGCGGTCCAGCTTCTCCCTGATGATGCCCATGTCAGCAGCTAAAGACTCAGCATGTGCTGCTACTAACGAAGTAGAAGAACCAGCATCGACGCGTGCAATCCTATGATATGTGATCGCCTATGGGAGGGGCTTCCTTTGAGTGTAGATCCTAGTCTGGGACATCACAGTGTAATTTTATGCCATATCCTCATAGATGGCTCAGACTTGGTCCTCGTCCTTAGCAAAATAGGACCCTCTACATGAGGCGTTCATTAGCCCCTGCAACTCCGGTGTCAGTCCACTAAAGAAGCTCTGCACAAGGTTGGGCTTGGATATCTCATGATGTGGACACAGGTCAACGAGCTCTTTAAATCGATCCCAAGCCTCGTGAAACTGCCCATTTGGGATCATAGTGAAATTATTGATCATGGCTCGTGTTGCATTGGTCTGGCCTAGTGGATTGTACTTGTTCAAGTACTCGGTCTAGAGCTACTCCCAGGTGGTGACGTACCTCCCCGAATGCTTTAGCCAGTAGACTGCTTTGTCGATTAAGGAAAATGGGAAGGCAATCATCATGATCGTGTCCTCATCCACGAATCTGTCATGTACAGTGCTACAAATCATCTTGAACTCCTGCATATGGAGGTGCGGCTCCTCGGTGGCTATTCTATGGAACTTGGGCAGTAACTGGATGGTCTGGGGGCGAAGCTCGAAGTCACCAAGAATCTCTGGTAGCTAGATCCATCTATGCGTGAGGGTTTCACAAGGGTTGTGCAACAACCTCATCGTCCGTGGCGGTCTGTTTGGCTTCTAATGGTCATCTGAGCATATGTCTCCTCCTTCAGCTGCTGGTATCTCTCCACCAGCGGGTCTCTGCAGCTCTGCTCTGTCGGCTCGCATCTGTGTTAACTCTCATCACACCTCAGCCATAAATGCTCTCTGGTCTCTAATTTATCACTGCATGGTATCCAAGGATGTTAAAAGTGTGTTGTTGGGCCTGGTCAAGTACATACGCTGATCCTTGTGGCTGCTCATTGTTGCATCCCTCACTGCTGGCCATTTCTTAGGTTTTGCAAAGGCAAAAGACCCCAACTCAGGTGCCATCAAGTGAACAAATAATTGTACTAGCCTCTGCTCTATCACCTCAGTACTGGTAGAAAGGTGGTCAATGGGGAATAGGGTGGTAGCGAACTCAGGTTCAGAGAGTAGGTCTAGGCTCTCTGAAGTTGTCCTAGATGAATAGAGAGGAGTGCTCAAAAGCGGTGTTGTCAAAGGTAGCCTAAGGGACCTCCTTCCCATCATCGTGATCTGGGAATTTATGAGGATTGGATCTGGAATGCATACAAGATGTGAAATCAAACCCCTTTTTCACCTACTCAACACTCGAGATGACGACCATGAGAGAATGGTTGTTAATCTTGTTAATTTTATTAAGGTGACAAATCAATCTATCAGAGCGATTAAGCGAGTTGTTAGGAGCCCAGTACTCATAGGAGACTGATTCAATCTCACGGCTAGTTTTTCCCAGCCAGTATGGATACGGACCGTTTACCGGCTTCCTGATCTACACAATCTCTTAAAGAAGTCCCGGACCGATTATCGGCTACCCGGTGAAATCCTCACTGGAGAATAACTAATCACAAGACCAGTAGTCTGGAGAAAGATCGGACGTGTCTCTACCTAG
Source organism: Ottelia alismoides (assembly GCA_037367405.1). Classification (NCBI taxonomy): domain Eukaryota; kingdom Viridiplantae; phylum Streptophyta; class Magnoliopsida; order Alismatales; family Hydrocharitaceae; genus Ottelia; species Ottelia alismoides. The sequence continues at coordinate 109,124 of JAZKJV010002937.1, forward strand.
TGTGTGTGTGTGTGTGTGTCACTCTCTCGCTGTAGATAAATCAACCAATGAGGGGTGACTCTCCTCAAAATTAGAATTTTAAGGTGAAGTGTATTTTAGGGTCAAGTTTGCATTAGCAGATCTAATTTTTTGATTTTCTTGGTTATTTTTAGTCTAATAAAACAAGGGGAGGAAGTCAAAAAAACTGATGCGTGATCAAACACAATGATGCATGCAGAGATAGAAATGCATACCTGACTCCAACACTCCACATGCAGGGTGATCCACACATAAAAGTAAAGATAGGAAATAAACTACCTATATAATGCACGAGAAAATTGGCCTTAGATGAGCAACTTCTATTAATCGTGAAGAACAAGTAGCTACCTATCAGGAAGAGAGATCGGAGTCTAGTCTTCGATGCCGATAGGTGCCCACCACAATGGGTCCTGTCAACGCTGTATACGGTCTCTCTTAGCACGTGGTATCTAATCCCAATAAATTAGCTTTTTAGATTTATTTTAGCTAAGTCCAATTACGATCTATAGGCACAGATAAGCAATTAGATGTGGGGCCTTAGCTAATTATGTCAAAAGCAATAGAAATTCCTAAGTCTATGGGCTAAAACCTCGAGAATCAAAAAGAAATAAAATGTGATAAAAACAAAACCACGAAAAACCGCAGTGAGGTTCCCCAAGTACACTAGTACTCGGCGAAACAGACCCCGAAGTCTAAGTCCAAAGAGAATGTTCAAAGTCTAATTATTACAATAAAATGTTTCTGCAATAATAACTATCTATCTAATATAACTAAATCCTCCTGCTCTTATGCTCCTCCTCAGGTACGGCTTCCTCCAACAGAAAGCCGAAGCATCCTTCAGGCGGTTCGCATGAAAAGTAAAAAAGAAAAGACGTCAGAAACAGTTATAACAAATAGATAAGCAAAATGAGAAAAAATGAAATAAGACTACTAAGCTGTGCTCCCCAGCAATCGCCATTCTAATTGACGTGCCTAGTGACTCTGGTTAAGTATGCAAATAATCAAGGGTCGTTGTCACCCAAATCACTAAGTGCAATCAAGAGAAAATAAAACCACTCAAGGAAAATCAACAATTAGAACATGTAAACGGTTAGCTATTTTTATTTACATGGTATAGCCACCATGATCGAACATAAGGAGCAAGATAAAAGTACGAAGTAGTCAAATTTCAAATAAATAAAATATTTTTTAGTGGTTTTCAATTTTTTGCAAATTTTTCATTTTTGAATAAAGGTAAACAAGCACAAAGATAAAAGAAAACAAACACAAAAATCTTTTAAGATTTTTCTAAATGGTCAAAAATATTCAAAAAATTAGAGTAAAAATATTTTTGGATTTTTTATTTTTAAAGTATTTTTGATAAGTTTCCTGGATTTTTCAAATGTTTTTAGAATTTTATAAAAAACAAACAGTGCTCAGAACTCACAATAGTGTACAGGCAGGACTAAATTGCAAATTAAAAATATTTAAAGTGCCTTAAATCCTAATTAGCAATTTTATGATAAAATAGATATAAAAAGATACAAATAGGGATTGGAAATGGAATTTTTGAAATTTTCTTTGATTTTATTTGATTTTTAGAAAATTTTTGTTGTTTTGTAATTTTTAGGGTTTTTATAGCGAATTTTCAAACAAAATTAATACAGAAATTACTAAAAAGCACACATAGTAATTTTTATGGATTTTTAAAAGTATTTTAGAGATTTTAGGATTATTATGAGGTAAACAAGGACGTTTTTAAGGTTTTTGAATTTTTAAAAATAGAAAATACAAATAAATCAACCCACCAAAATTACAGTAAATATTACACACTAACAGGAGCCAAATGGTAATTATATAATTTTTAAAGTTAATTTAATATTTATTAAATCCAATACAAAGCATGTAATTAATCATAGTTCACAAGGACCTATTCATAAATAGTTTAGGTTTCTGGACCAGACAAATAACACAATATAAAGCTTAAGGCTAGATATGCAAGTAATCTAGCCAAAACATGTACTATACGTGATCCAGGTTCACAGGGGCATAATCGCAAATTTAAAAACTTAACATTCAAATCATAACAACATAAAGGTTCGAGATACAAAATACAAATAACCCTAAAGAACACGTAGGGACACACGTAACATATTTGGAAAGACTAAAATGCAAATACCACAAACTACGAGGTCCAAAGTGTAAATATACTTAACTATACATTTTATTTAATGGACCAAATATAAAAAGAAAGACACGCGGTGAAGAAAAAAGAAATATACCCAGGCAGGGTACGTGCGCACGCTGAGGCTGAGCTCGCATACAGTTCTGATCGACCGCAGCTGCAGGATGTGATGGTGCAGGGAATGTCTGGGGCATGCGGGGTGGATGCGTCAGATGCTCTGATCCAATGGCTAAAAGGTTGTACGGTCTGGTGGTTGTGATGTAATCTGGCAAAGGCAGGTCTCATCCAACGACAGAGAGAAGGTATGCAAGAACTCACCTCCAGCGACCTTCAACCGAGCATCGGAGGAGACCCGACGCTCCGACGAAGTATCTGAGGGCTCCGATAGGATCGTGGAAGTGGTCCGCGGTGAACGAGGGGCTCCGATGGGAGGGAGAACAGTCGGATAGGGTTGACGATGAAGGTCCACCTGGAGCAGCTCCACCTGAGCAGCTAGAGGTCCTGAGTGTTCTCCTCTCGCACGTTTGTGCCTGTAAAGGGTAGAGGGGACTCGGGGCTATGCTCCAGTCCTGGTTATTGCTTGAGAAATTAAGGGAAGCGATGGAGACGGAGCTTTGGGTCTCCAACGAAAATGGGGGATGAAGACCTGACTTGATCCTACTCCAGTGAGCAGGAATCAAGGGGAAAGGATGCGTCGGAAGGTGCGGTGAGCATCGATGATCGATCAATGCGGACGAAGGGGGGTAACGGGGCTCCGACCAGCTGGTCAGAGCAGATGAACTAGCGGCGGCGATGAAATGGTACTATGAATCAAACAAGGAAGTACGGAGGATAAAATGGGTACCTGAAGGTTTAGATGTGTTGTTCCTAGACTTCAGGCGAAGGCGGGCATTGAGGTCTTGGCCTTAACCGAGCTGCGACTAGCTGGGAGGTTGCTCGCGATGGTTCTCCGGCCACGAAGTAAGCTTCGAGCCTACAGGCACCTCCGACGAATCCAAAGCCACTCCTCCAACGGTTGTCATTACAAGGAAGGTGGCTCAGGGTATGTGGTGGCGCGAGGGACGGGTGAAGGCACTGTGGAGCCTGAAAGAGAGGATTTATAAGCTGTCCAGGGTTCAAGAAGATCCGGGCGATATCAAGAACCATAGGCAAATCCGGTTGTGCCTAGGGATCTGCGAGGATCGTGGATCATAAGGCTTCAATCGGATGCAGGAATCAACGCAGAAGATGGTCGGATTCGGGCATGAAAATTTGGAGATAAAGCTCTGGCGAAAGGTACTCGACCCGACCCGGTCTGGAAGGGGACGTTGACTAGGGTCAACAATCCCAGTTGGATCAATCAGAATCAAGATATACATAAATAAAAGAATAATATATATATAAATAGTAAATGGCTTTAAAAATAAAAATGCATAAAATAAAAAAGTGTTTATTATTTTCAAACTATTTTTCTATGAATTTTAATTATTTTTATGAAAAATAAATTATGTTATATACAGTATATGGTATTATATGCTGGTATAATATACATATGTATTGTGTACAAGTATTCTTATTTTATTATTTTTACAACAATAATTTTATTTTATATTTTACTTATTTACAATATGATTTTGGAAGTATAAAATAAATTTTATTTTATTTTTATAAAATGGTTAAGGGTATAAAATAAATAGTGAATGTGGTGTGTATATGTGTATTTTGTACAAAGGTTTGATGATTTTATTTTTATCTTTATTTATTTTTCTAATTTTTATTTTATTTTTATTATATTATTAAAGCTATAATATAAGGGTGTAAAAGAATAAAATAATTTGATTTTATCAAAAATAAATAGATAAATAATATATACAAGTATAGGTGATATGTACAATTCACAGTGAACCCTTATCTCTCTCTACTTATTTTATTTTACGATCAGATCAAGACTTGACCTTCTCCTGGGGTTTGGGCCTCTCTGTATTTATTCTGAATACATTATTCTTTTTCTTTTCCTTTTTATTTTATTTTTGTGATATACATGCTAATTATACATTATTAACATAGGCATGTAAAATGCTAAGTTATTATATTTATAGGTATCTACAAGGTGTTCTACAAAAAAAAGAGCTAAAATAAAATAATAAAGAGTGAGAATCATAGATTCGTCACGTATACATTACTCAAGGGACAAAAAAACAAGTGGTCTTGAAACAGTTGCACAACACATGAGAGAAGATCCTCTGCACTGCTGCAGAGATCTGCTGTAAATTGAGATCATGCTTGAACCGTTCGATCAAGATCGAGTGATTCACACGATAAGGGCTCACAAAAATCCGAGTTTCATGTAAATCATTCAATCTTGATCGACCGGTTTGAAAATGGTCCTGATTTACTGAGATCTGCTCGCCCGGTAAAGAGCTCTACAATCACTCCCAACAGAGATAGGGGTTTGTGTGGATGACTATATCTCCATGGGTGAGATAAGACAGGTCTCCGCCATGCTTCTGCAAGACTGCAATTCAAACCCATCCTCTACTTGGCAAGAAGGCATCTCCAGAGATGGAAAGAGATATGTGTGTATAAACACACCATATACGGATGCAGGCACATGTACATACATAGATAAACATGCTCGATATATGATGGGCTCACATGTCACGGAAGAAGGGACGTCCATTGTTATCCATTTTAGGGTAGGGGGCGTTGCTTTGTGGAAAGGCGTAGCCCGCAGGGGCCCTCGTAGCCTCCCTCCCTCACATGTCACGTCGCCACGCCAAGAGATATGCCCTCCTGTCACGCGATTCTCTCTCTCTCTCTCTCTCTCTCTCTCTCTCTCTCTCTCTCTCTCTCTCTCTCTCTCTCTCTCTCTCTCTCTCTCTCTCTCTCTCTCTCTCTCGATATCAAGACACAACAGATATATCCATATGTATGCGTCATTATTCAATTAGATTCGTAAGGGGGTGGGTTTGTTAAATTCAAATGCCGGGAAAGGAGGATGTTAAGGCTTCTTCTCTCCGTTGAGGGTGTTGGGTACTGGTACCGATGGCGTGCGGGGGGTGACGTGCATGCAGGGACCTAAAGGATAGCTGATGGCCGCAGGCTCATCAATATGCGCTTGCACTGTAGGGGATATGGGCCCATATATTAGGGTTTCGGCCGACTTAGTTGTATTTCGCAATTATGACCACAGTGGTGAAGTACACTGGTTGCTACAATGGTGGTCATTATATGGTTCCGTTTGGAAGTTTTAATTCAACGATTCCCAATCCGAACGCTTGAATTGAATTTTATCATGATCTTGATGTCGTCTTGAGTGTTCGCATTGATTCATTCTCATCGCATTGATCCATTCTCATCGTCTGCAAACTTGTCTTGCATGAACTTATCACCTCTATTGTTGAAGGAAAAGGGTAATTAGGGTATTTGACATAAATGGTGTTCCCCCTTTTGTAAACCCTAATCTTAAATCCTCTCTATATAATGAGGATTAAGGGGCCTAATGTTGATTACGGAAAACCTAATGATCCTTGTCTACATGGTATCAGAGCCCTAGGTTTTCCTAGGGATCTGTGCGCTGCCTCTCTCCTCCCCCTCCCATCCTCTCTCGGCATCGCCTCCCTCCCCCCCCCTCCCCATCGCGTCGCCTCTCCCCTCCCTTCCCCATCGCGCCGCCTCTCCCCTCCCTTGCCCACAGCACAGCCGCACCATCCCCATCACCTGCCTCGCCATCATCCCACCTCGCCATCACCCGAGATCCCCCCCTTCTGCCTCGCGCTCGTGAAGGACCGCTTCCTCTGCGCCGCTCGCCATCACCCTGCAGCGTCCCCTTATGCGCTCCTTCCGCCTCACCATCGGATCACCTCACCTCGTCTGCGCCGAGCTCACGATCCGCCCACCTCGCGGTCACCATCGTCACCAGTTAGTCGCCAGGACCAGCCTCTTCCACGCTCTGCGCCGGGACTCCTCCTGCGTCATCATCACCGGTCCGCGACATCTGTCCGCTTCATGACCGCTGGGACTGCCTCGCCATCGCCCACCAGTGATATCGGGACTCCTCCTGCGTCATCGCCCACGGGTCGGTCCACGCTCTCCGCCGGGATTTGCTCGCGCCCTCCGTCCTGGCGCTCCTTCCAGCGCTCCTCCTCCTAGTGCTCCAGACGACGCTTGATCCGCCCGCTCGTTTTTTTTCTTTTCCTGTAAACATAATTAATCCTTCCTCTGCATATGTATTGACATGGAATAAGATAATATAAAAGAACCGAGAGAGAGCGACCGAGCTGCATACTCACCATATTACACCCTAGGTGGCAGCAGCTTACAATCCTGCTCCAAGGCCAAGGCAGAAGCTCTCATGGCATCCGAAGTACCTACATCCGTGGTCATTCAAAAATGCCATCCTTTGGATCCATACCAAAGTTCGACGCCATGAACTATTCCATGTGGTCCCGGTTATTCCTGATGATCGTTCGAGGATATGATAAAGAGCCTATCCTCCTTGAGGAAGAACCAACCAACAAGGTTGGAAAATACGCATCTTGGGTTAAAGACAACGCCATGGTAAGTTCGTGGATTATGGTCAGTGTCATCGACAGGATCGCTCAGGAGTTAGTCTACTATGAAAGTGCACACGATATGTGGAAATCTTTGCTAGCCACCTATGGGAAAGATAAAAATTCTACCAAAATGTATCAATCATTTCATGATTTGATGCATATGCGGCAGAATGGCCGTCCTCTACCAGAATATTTTTCTGCACTCAAATCCTTGGTTGCCAGCTACAATGTATGTGCTCCTCTCTGCACATGCCCCACACAACGGCTACATCGACAAAATATGGCAACCATGATCTTCCTTGGTGGATTAGATCAGACATTTGCCGCCCCTCGGGATCAGATGATCACCTCTCCTACTCTGCCAACCATGGAGGAAGCATACAACACATTATGTCGTCTACCGGCTATGTCAGCCCCTCTTACAAACACTATGAGTCAAACAACAGCTCTCGCGGCATCTGGACGAAATTTCAGGGGCAACTACAGAGGCAGAGGATGCGGTCGTCACATGCAAGGGAGAGGGCGGTCACACATACAGTGCACCTTCTGTTACAAAATAGGACATACCGAAGATGTATGCTACAGCAAACATGGGCGTCCTGGACCATCGGCTCGGGTTGTAACTACAGACGTTGAAGGAGGCTCAATCAAAATCCCACGGAAGGATTTTGAAGATCTTATGCAGCGGCTTTCACAAATAAATCCTAATGAGGCGACCACTTCCGGAGATGTTGCCGCAATCACCCAAACATGTACTGTCTTTGCTTCAGCCAGCCATCTTGATCATTCACAATGGCTTATTGATACGGGGGCCTCCACCCACTTGTGTGGAAACCCTCGACTCTTCCGAAAGCTCAGAACAGCACCCAAGGGAAAGACTGTTCAAGTGGCTGATGGACGATCGTCACCAGTTACAGGAGTTGGGGATGTACCCCTTACCCCTACAATTCAGCTGCATAATGCTCTCTTAGTCCAGGACTTCCAGCTTAGTTTACTCTCGGTTAGCCAGATATGTAAAGAACTTCGTTGCCGCGCGATCTTTGACGCTTCTACTTGTGTTTTTCAGGACATACTGACTGGGAGGACGATTGGTACGGGCCGTGAAGAAGGAGGCATCTACCACCTCGAAAACTCATCTGCCATGGTCGCTTATTCCACCACTTCTATGAACCAGTCTACTCTTTGGCATCGGCGTTTAGGTCATCCGTCAGTACACAAACTATCTCAGCTTATCCCACAAATATCATCCACGAATACTATCACCTGCGAGGCTTGTCAAATTGGGAAACATCACCGAGCTACGTTTCCCTCCTCTGGTAACCAACATTCTACTGAAATTTTTGATCTAGTTCACATGGATATTTGGGGACCCAGTCGGTATCCTGATCGACTGGGCCATCGTTACTATCTTGTCCTGATCGATGATTTCTCTCGAGTAGCATGGGTGTTTTTATTGAAAAACAAATCGGATGCTACTAACTTCATTATTCGATACATAGCAAATATAAAAACACAATTCGGACGAACCATTAAAACCTTTCGCTCCGATAATGGACAAGAATTTCTCTCTCATGAATTGCAAAATCTGCTTCTTAACCAAGGCATTTCGCACCAAACCACCTGTCCCTACACTTCTCAACAAAACGGTGTTTCTGAACATAAACATCATCATATCCTAGACACTGCACGTACATTACTTCTTGCTTATAATGTCCCATCACTCTATTGGGGAGATGCCGTCTTAACAGCGACATTTCTTATCAATAGACTAACATCTACAACACTAAAAGAACAAATACCGATGGAGATCCTTTTTCCTGGAAAACCCATCTTTCCTATCCAACCATGGGTTTTTGGATGTACTGCATTTGTTCATCTTCATGCACCGGGCAGGGACAAGCTTGCCGCACGTGCTGCCAGATGTATTTTTCTCGGGTATGCTGCCAAGAAGAAAGGATACCGATGTTTCGACACCCGATCACGTAAACACTTTGTAAGCGCTGATGTCACCTTTTTTGAGTCAATACCCTATTTCTCAACTTCCACAAATTTTCGCTCCTCACATTCCTCCGTCGAAAGCCTCACCTTTCCATTACATGTTCCAACTCCCACGCCTTCTTCTGAGCCAGTGCCACCTCCTCAGGTATGCTCCCCAACTCAAGATTTGGAAACTAATGTTGTTGCAGAAGACCAAATAGAGCTCCCGATAGCTCAACGTCGCCAAGCTCGACAATGTCCGTCAGTCTATCGGACTAAACACCCAATAAATGCTGCAGTATCTCTCTCCAAACTTACTCCAACCTACAAGATGTTTGCGCAAGCTGTCTCAGACACTGTTATTCCGAAGAATCACATTGATGCGCTACACGATCCCCGTTGGCTTCAGGCAATGCAAGAAGAGATGACAGCCTTGGAGTCCAGACATACTTGGGAACTAGTGGATTCACCGACAAAAAGTCATATCGTTGGCTCCAAGTGGGTTTTCACTATCAAGTACAACCCCGACGGCTCCATTGCACGCTACAAGGCTCGTTTGGTAGCCAAAGGGTTTACCCAAACCTATGGCATTGATTTCTTCGACACCTTCTCACCAGTAGCTCGTCTATCAACGGTACGCATCCTTATTGCTGTCGCAGTTCAGCTGGATTGGCCGTTATATCAACTTGATGTCAAAAATGCCTTCCTATATGGTGATCTTCATGAAGTGGTTTATATGCAACAAACACCTGGATTCGAGCGACAAGGGGAGTGTCAGAAGGTATGTCTTCTCCGCAAAGCAATTTACGAATTAAAACAAAGTCCTCGCGCCTGCTTTCACAAATTATCAGAAGCATTACATGTGATTGGGTTCAAAAGATCGTCTTCTGATCATTCATTGTTCACGAAAAGGAGTCCGAAGGGCACAGCAATGCTGGTATATGTTGATGACATCATCCTTACAGGAGATGATTATGAAGAAATTGCCAGAGTAAAAATGTATCTTGCAGAACAGTTCGTGATTAAAGACTTGGGAAAATTACGATATTTCTTAGGGATTGAGATAGCTAGATCAAGGCATGGATTGGTAATGTCTCAACAAAAATATGCCACTGATCTATTGACGGAAACATGGATGCTTGGTTGTAAGCCAGCACACATCCCTATGGATCCTAAAGGGCGAATCTTCGACGAAGCAGCACCAGAAGACGCTGGCAAATACAGACGCCTAGTAGGTAAATTGCTCTATCTCACTATTACTCGTCCCGATATCACTATGGAAGTTGGAAGACTTAGCCAGTTTATGGACTCTCCCAATGTCAATCACTTTGAGGCATGCATGATGGTCCTTCGATACATCAAGCAGTCTCCTGGAAAAGGGATACTATTTCGTAAAGACGGCAACCTCAATCTTGTGGCCTACTCGGATGCAGACTATGGAGGATGTTTGCAAGATAGAAAATCCACAACAGGGTTTTGCACATATCTGGGAGGAAACCTAGTCACATGGAAAAGTAAGAAGCAAGCAGTGGTGTCACGATCCAGTGCTGAGAGCGAATATAGAGCCATGGCACAAGCAGCAGTTGAACTGGTGTGGGTCAAGTCCGTGCTTACTGATCTTCATGTCGGGACCAAGGATATTATGGAACTAAGGTGTGATAACCAAGCAGCAGTATACATTGCAAACAATCCCATGTTTCATGAACGTACAAAACATGTGGAGATTGATTGTCATTATACAAGAGATCTCATACAAAAGGACACTTACGCACACAGGGTGTTACGTTTGCAGAACAGACTGCAGATATATTTATAAAGCCATTAGCAAGGATCCAGTTCGAGAAATGGTGTAACAAGCTGAGCATGTATGACTTAGATGCTCCAGCTTGAAGGGGAGTGTTGAAGGAAAAGGGTAATTAGGGTATTTGACATAAATGGTGTTCCCCCTTTTTGTAAACCCTAACCCTAAATCCTCTCTATGTAATGAGGATTAAGGGGCCTAATGTTAGTTATGGAAAACCTAATGATCCTTGTCTACATCTATGTTGTGCACCGCCTCATGTGCCTCCTCTTAGACATGCTTTCACCGTTAGCATCGTGCCTCTTGATGTGGCACCACATCCCTCGTGATCAAAGGGCACGTAACCACCCTATGAGAAAGAGAACCAAACTCTCTTTTTCTTTTTCACTCCTACAGTAGCATGTTGCAAGCTCCGGCTGCCTAATTCTCATACCGCTCTCCTGAAGAAAAATTGGAGATTTATCACCTGTCAAAACCCTTTCCTTAAGCTTTATATCATGTAAGACATCATAACTCTTCTCATCTTACTATGAGAATTACACATATAATTAATGGCAACTTGTATCCTCATCACTCAATCGTTCCAAGGATATCATATTCTTTTTTGATGTAGGCATGTATCTGACACATCTTAAAGGTATCAAACATGAAAAATAACATGGTCTAATTCCTTTGACATGTCGAACATCTCTTCATTGCATTCTGGTTGTGTCATCATCGCATGTATGGTGTGTGATGAAATGTTCCCTAGATAGAACATGAAATCTCAACATGCCAAGTTCATATAATATCATAAATTCGCCTTCTTCTTCCTTCATGTATGCTAGCAAGTCTCTCTCACAGACTGTAATAAAATACTCCTTGCATGATTCTAAATAAGAAATATCCCTCTTTCTCCATCTCTTCTTCTTCTCACATCTCAAGCAATCGGTGATCTAGCGACCCTTATTGTCACAATAGAAGTATATGACTAAAACATGCAACTTAGATCAACCTCTAACCCTTACTCCCTCTATCTAGAATCTATACTTTACATCAAAATCATGCGACCGTCATCATTCGCAACAACATTATATATCAACCTTTATGAAGACTCATTCAAAAGTAATGAAGCAGTTACCTTGTCCAACACGACAGTCTCTTTGCCACAAAACAACATTGTCACAATGATCATAATTGTTGATAGTCATTGTTTCCTAACCATACGACACAAGTTGAAAAACCATTGTATGCACCCCTTTTACTGTACCATACCCCAACATAGAAGCATTTTTTATTAGTGGTTATATTTTTTTATTCGGGTGTATGGATAATGTGTATCAAGGATCATTCTGTATGGTAGTATATAAATACTCCTTGTATTAGGACTCTTTGTATCATGTGTACTTTCTTCTTTCTCCACAATTACCGTCGCCCAAGAACGTAGCCCGGTTACAAGAGAACCTTGTAAATCCGTGTACCTTCGTGCTTGCATGATTGATTATAGGTGCAAGATTTGCTTCAACAATTCGCAATAATAATAAAATAGAAGATAACTCGAGAGGAATATATTATCCCTTCCTTTGGAAAGGAACTCTCCTTTCTCAATTACTTTTTTCTCAATTATCCTAAAATGCAAAAGCGTATCATCCATAATCATATTTAAATAATCTCAAGTGCACATGATGCTTCGTCTCATCGAACAACAATTATCTAATGTCATCCTAATTAGAATTTGTACTAATCACTGAACTTTGGCAATCATTAGAAGAATCTTTACTAATTCACTGACAGCAAAGTTTTACAATTGACTTCTACACCAAATAATATTGGATGTTCTATAACTAACATAGAAGGTTACATCGACAGTATTCAACATTATTTACTATTATAGGTCTCTTTTGTTGTAGTGAAGATGTAATGCCTCTAGAAAAACAAATTGTGTTGCTAATCTGCTTTTTAAGTGTGCATGCCCTTTCTAAACCCCTGGACTTGATTATCATGATCACTGACCATTTGGAGACCTAAGCCATGAAAGCCGATTTTTTTAACTTTATCCCATTTGGACAGATTAAATCTTGTACCGAGGAGCATCTCATAGCAAATGTTGACACTAAACGGAAATGACATTCCATGGTGTTTACTGTTGAAAAATAATTTATAACATGTAATCCTTCTAAGAAAAAAACATGAGAACTTTATAGCAAAATACACTGAAATCTTTTGTATGAAAAACCAATCATTAAAGACAAACCTTCAAAATTGACGGTCAGCTTTTTCACCCACCACTAAAACATATTCGAACGACAACAGGGAACCAGACAAAACTAAAACCAGAATAGTACAAACGAACGTTTTAACTGCAATCATCCTATGATTAAATTGCTTCACCATTGAAGCATACAGGGTGACCACAAAACATTAACCTACAGAAAGGAGAGAGATGAACGTATCTGGTATTGACAAAGACGGACTACGAGGTGCAATCCATGTCAAAACTATTCAACTTTTCTCACCAGAAGAAAAAATGACAGAAAAGCATCATACACATTCAAAGGTAAAGGACTAATGTAACACAGCAAAGCAAAGAGATGACACATTTTATCCACTCGTACAATCAACCAACATATATAGCATCAAAAGGCTATTCAAGTCTTGCCAGGTACATCATATATAACTTAGAGAAGGAACATCAACGTCAAACCACAGTGGTCATGTTCTATTCGGGCAACCCCCCAAAAAGCAAGTCACATTAGATATAGCAATAAATAGCATATATGAGAAGGTTTTCAGCTGCTACCAAAGCAACGTAACTGAGCTAAACGAAAGACCAGTTTACAAACAAGAAGGCCAGGCAGTGGTATGAATCCTCCTCGTTCAAGACCTTCCATGAGATGGCTTGCTGGTAGGAGACCGGGCGTCCCATGCTTGACGAACAGACACCAGCAGGCAGATGGGCAAATCCCTGAAAGATGTTCCAGGTTATAGATGAGGACAAGGAACATTGGTTTTGTAGCAATTACAGAAAGGCAAAAGAATGAGATGCATCCGTACCAGTTGCATAATCTTGGAGAACTCAGAGAAGAGTATCTTCTGTCCACTTTCATGGAGGATCTTGTCGAGTGTTATGTCCTGCAAATTGACCAGTGTGGTCTCCAGCATATCGAGACCAGCTTGGTTGGCGAAGGTGCACAAGGGAGAAGAAGTCTGCAACAGAACAAGTGTGGCAATGAGGATTTGGAAGGAATGGATTGCAGCAGAATAAATGGTAATTGGCGCAGAATTTCGCTTACATTGGACTTAAAAGAGCAGCATACAATCGCATCAGAGTAGTGCCACAAAAGTTTTAGCAATGAATCACCGGCTAGGGTTTCTGAGCGAAGAAGGTCGACTCCAGTATGTGATCTGAAAGGGAAAAAATCGAAAATTAAAAGAATGAATAAATCATTCATCAGACAACTGTCTCAAACAATTAGCCTGAAAGACAGGACTTGCCGGTAACTCTGACAGATCCACCGGGCTAAAGTAAGAGCCTCTGGAGATACAGGTGGTTGCTTTGAACCGAGATGGGAACCAAGGCGAGAGGGTGCAATTGCCATGGCAACTCTCTGAACAGAAGCCACTACACTACGCACATATTGGCGAGCCATTGCAGCAACATTTTCCCGGAGATGGTTTTCATATGTAAACTGGAAGGCAATTGTCAAGACTGATCTCAGATTGTATGCATTGGAAGCAGTTTCACTAGCTGATCCGGTTGTTGCCCTAGAGCCAACTTCGAGAGCAGATGCAAGGTCGAGAGTTCTAGTTGCACCACCTGGTCCATCCTGTGATTACGGGAACAAAAGTAAGGTCAGCAATTGGTCAGGTGTGAAAAGTTACGGATAGAGGCAATCCACCTGTTTAGCATCCAAGGGAATGACCCGGAAACCCGAAGGCAGAAGAGGAGCATTATCAGCAAACGATTCGTCAATAGGAGCAAACACCAATTGTGCACAAGCACCCACAGCATTCTCATCAATGCCACTGCATTGCTGTTTTGGAAGAAAAAACTTGCTACTGTTAATAAAATGGGTGTGATGAGGAACAGAGATGCATTAAATAAACATGATATATTACCTGTAATAAATACATGTCCCTTGCAAAGAAGATCTCATCAGGACTGAACCCATGTCCTTCGAGGCGAATTACCTCCAAAAACTGGCATTTTAAAAGGCCATTAACACTACAAATATATTAAAATAATGCATTAAACTTGTATAGGACTCTCTCAGGGTACCTCCTCATTTTCCACAGTATGCGCTAGAGGTAAGATGACTTGACCACCAAGGAAACCACCACCAGATCTTATACCAGGAATAGCATACAGGCTGGCTTTCAAAGATGCGGCAGAATAAGCATCAACACCGCAATCAGCCCACTCAGATCTATGCTCCCTTAAGAATCTAACAAGCAATGAGGGAGGGACATTCTTAAAAAAACAAAACAATAAAACAAGAAGTCAGAAAAAAGAAAAGAGAAACAGAATAACAGAAAGCAATCAATCTGGTTAGATCACTAACCTGAAGCAACATCGAAGCCTTGGCACATAAGATGCCACCATTAAGGGTGGCAAGCATATTAGAAGAACCAAAATGTGCACCTAGAAGTTTACATGGGGATGAGTTTATAGCAATTGTCACACCTTCAACACCATCATTACTCATTAAACTCCACCCATCATCAGCAAATCCATTCACAGCATCATTGAAACCCCTGAAAGAAGCTATTAGCACCGAATGTATCAAGAAGCATAAATATGAAAAATATACCCACCTGCTAAGTCTCTGGCTGAAAGCGCGAAGAACAGCTGGTTGGCGTCCTCCACCGTAGACAACTTCACCACTTGTTTCTTGCGAAATTTGCCGTATGTGGCGCAAAGCCTTGGAAAAATACAAGAACCTTATTAGTAGAAGTTTAATATAACCCTGAACAAGGACATTGATGTAGCTAACATACAGCAATAGTCATCTTCTGCGCTAATATCATTGGTGACTCATACAGAGGCCTCAGCACCTCTGGCACACTACAAACCTGTGCATAAAATATGCACAAATTAATCAGTCATTTTGTATTATAATGCAGGTTAAAACATATTACAGAATACCGGCTTACATCCAGATCAACGTGATCAACAATGTGTATCATAGACCCACCCTCACACGGTCGTATGAGGTAGCCACTGGGAAGCATCTCAGCTCTAACAAAGTTTGGAGCAGGTGGACCGCTAGGGCCATTGGTGGCAGGAGTTAGTGACCTCTCACATATCTGCAATGTTTCCACCAATGAGGTTGCAGATAAAATATGTAAAAAAAATTAGGATAGAACAACTTTTCCAGAACAAAGATTACCACAAGACTTCCATCCTCTAAGCCAGTGATGTATCTCAATGTCCAAAAGTCCCGTGGAGCAGCCAAGGTTGTGGGAGCATATGTCTACAATGGGTGATATAAGAAAATGTTGCCAGCTCAGGAGTTGGTGCAAACATAATCTTTGATTATTTACAGACTGTCATATCTGACCTGCATGTAAAGTAGCTCAATAGTACCACCATTCGCGGTAGGTACCACGGTAACCACATCGAGGCTGCGACAATCACGGAACCAAGAAGGACGATCTTTCAAGAGCTCTGCAACCTGTTATGTTGAGTAGAATCAACCATCTAATCCAGTTAAAATGCAAATCAGTAAAATGAGGTGTCACTTAGGCTGAATGTATACCTTTGTGGGTTCTAAACTCACAAGGCCGCAGGCACGTGCTGCTATACCACTGGAATTGTGGGAAACAGCAACGATGCCAATCGAATCCGGACCAGGCTGGAAGATGATAATGCTAGAATGGTTAGTTCACACAGCATATAAAGGTTCGGAGCACAAAAACTGCAGCTACATTTAAAAAAATATACCTTCATCCCAAGCATCTGAACCCACTTGACAGCAGTTCCAATTGCCTTGGCAAGGAACTCTGCCAGGGTCTCCTCAGCGACTGCGAGTAGACTACAAAGAAGACCAACGTTGTAAAAACGACATCTACATAAAAAACCAATGACTGAATTTGCCAATTCTACTGGAAAACAAGCAAATTACACACCCAGCTGGGCTGTTAGCATCCCTTTGAGGATGCTGAGGTGTTGGGTTCTGTTGGTGCTGACCACTAGTCACCACCGATTCACAGCTGTTGTCTGTAGTTGCTACAGGAGCCTGCAGTGTAAATACATAAACTGAAAATCGAATATCTAACAATCCCAGTTAATTATTTTAATATAACTCGTGTAAAATTAAATTATTTCGTTTAACTGGCCAGCCTTACACCAGAGAAGGTAAAAAAAGCAAGTATGTTCTGCCTTCCACCAATTCTATGTAGATATATAAAAACAATCAGGTTACCACCGCTTCACAGCTGTTGTCTGTAGCTGCTACAGGAGCCTGCGGTGTAAATGCATAAACTGAAAAATCGAATACCTAACCAGCCCAGTTAATTATTTTAACATAACTCGTGTAAAAGTAAACTATTTCGTTTATCTGGCCAGCCTTACACCAGAGAAGGTAAAAATAAAAGCAAGTATGTTCTGCCTTCCACCAATTCTATAATAATATATAAAAACACTCAAGTTGCCACTTTTTCCCCAAACGATAGAACTACAAGTCAAGGGTCGAGCCCAGACTGATGGTGGCATTTAGATTTTAACTGAAACAAATAGGGAAAATATGGGACAATGCTCAACAGAAGAACCATTGCGTCCACCAATGAACAACTAGGCGGGATGTTAAAATTACAGAGACATCAAAGAGGGCTTCTATGACAATATGACTCTTACAGTGTGAAGCTGCTGGCGCATGAAGCTATTGTCATAGACCAGCTGCGAAACCTGCTTCTGTAGCCTGTCATTTTCTTCCATAAGAAGCTTATTCATGGCAGAAAGCTTCCTGTTTACAGTCTGAAGACGAGATGCTTCTTTCCTTTGTTTCTCACGGCACCTGATAAAACAAAAGGAGAGAGACACTCAAAACTATAATATTCTCGAAGGACGTCTTGATGTACGCGGAAAGTGAACCCATTGCTTCAATGCAAGAAGATTGAAACTTCCAAGATCTCGTTTCTTTCCAAAATAAAACCCACGTCGTTAAATATTTGACCAAATAAAGAAATAGAATGAGAGAGAGAAGCAAAAAATGACCACAGAGTGGGGAATGATCTGTTAAACCCACAAGAGTGAATGCAGAGATTCAAGATAAATCTTAGCTCCGCAAAATCCAGACCCCAAGCTTCTAAAAGCAACTGAAACGTCAGCATAAGCTGTCCAAATCATCAAAACATTAAAGACCGTGTGGGAGGACAATGAATGAAACTTCAATATCGTAGCTTTCTCAAGTGAAGATGGATAAGAACGTATGAAATGTCTCTTACATAACGAAAAAGACCCGTATTTTTACAAACATCAGAAAGCAGCGAGCTTTAACGAGTAAAGATCACATCTTAAAATCCTAAACACCAAATGCCAAGACAAGAAATTGAAGAACATAGCATGCAACTCCATTGTCCAACAAAAAAATCCAAAACAACAAAAGGAGACTTCAAATCAAATACCCATAAAATTTCAAAAAGAAAACGCGAAAGAAAGGAGCTTCCACCCGCCAAAGATCCGATCTTTTTACCTCCGGTTCTGGAACCAGACCTTAATCTGCTTGGGCTCGATGTTGGATAGTATGGGGTACTCCCTTATGATCTGCTGCCTACGGAGGGAGCTGGGTTTGGAGCACTCGGTGTAGACCCTCTCAAGGGCCTCCACCTGCTCGGGGGTGTACCTCACGTACTTGCCTGCGTCCACCGCACCCTTGTCCTTGCCCTGGTGAGACACCAACGCCATCGGGGACAGGAGAAGGTGAAACCCTATGCAAGATTGGAGGGAAAGGGGAAGGACCCAACTCTCCTGAAGGTCCCAGAGGCAGGAGAGGGGCCTCGCTTTGCTCGCATCAGCTCAAAGATTGCGAAGTTTTGGAGCTCCGGTGGAGCTTTGTAGGAGAAGTGGGAGAAGAACCCTAGTTCTTGAAGGAGGAGGAAAGGAGAAGAGCCATCTCGACCATTTCCCGATGGGGACAGCAACTTATGAGGGGAAAGCTGAGAGGGGGAGAGAGAAAGACAAGTGCTGTTGTGCTTTTGAGATGGGGGAGGGGGGAGAGGGAGAGGGAGAGGGAGAGTGGAGGGATGTCGCTTTTTGAGTAGTAGGATGTGAATTTTAAAAAATAATTATTAAAATAATTATATTTAAAAAAATAGATATTATATTAACTAAAATATCCTCCTCCCATTTCTTCTCAAGCCTCTCAATCTCTCTTGAATTGCTCTTCTCCCATCTGCCTTAGCTACTTTTATTCAAGTAAGAGCAAATCAATAATCTTCTTTTTTCGTATCTAATTTTTTGCAGGTTTTTTATCGATAGAGGAGAATATTTTTTATGGATATTCGATTATTTCTCTCATTATCTGTTTGGATGCATTTGATCGCTTTGAAGATAATCTTTATTCCTAGTAATTTCAAATTTATACATATGATTTTTTAATTATAACTATAAATGAGGTATGCACATTTTATTAATATCAAATAAATTTCGATGTTGTTTGAATATGTGTCATTTTTGTGATTTAAATATTCTAATGTCAAAATCAATTTAGCCTCATATGAATGGAATTAATTATTTAGTAAAAAATGCAGATTAGATCATATATTAAATAACAATTACACAATTTAAAAAAAATATTAATATTATAGATTAAATTAAATATTAGATTAAGTATTCATCTTTGTGTCATTTAAATATTATCGTGAATGTAAGTGTCATGTTAAAGCGGAATGTACAAAAGTAAAAGAAATTACATAATTTTAAAAATAAATATTAATATTATAGACTGAATTTTAATAGTTACATTTAAGTTAGAAAATAAGATGTTGTCATTCGAATTGGTATTAATTTTTATGTGATTTAAATATTCTAATGTCAAAAAATCAATTGGCCTCTTATGAATGGAATTAATTATTTGGTAAAAAATATAAATTAGATCATAGATTAAATACTAATTATACAATTTAAAAAACAAATCTCAATATCATAGATCAAATTAGATATTAGATTAAGTATACATCTTTGTGCAATTTAAATATTTTCATGAATGTAAGGTCATGTTAAAGTAAAATGTACAAAAATAAAAAAATTGTACAATTTTAAAAATAAAATGTTAATATTATATATTCAATTTTAATAGTTGCATTTAAGTTAGAAAATGAGATGTTGTTGTTTGAATAGGTATTAATTTTTGTGTGCTTTAAATATTCTAATATCAAAATCAATTGGCCTCTTATGAATGGAATTAATTATTTGGTAAAAAAAATATAAATTAGATCATAGATTAATTAATAATTACATAATGTAAAAATAAATATTAATTTTATAGATCAAATTAGACATTATATTAAGTGTTCATCTTTGTATCATTTAAACATTTTCATGAATGTAAGTGTCGTGTTAAAGCAAAATATAAAAAAATTAAAGAAATTACATAATTTTAAAAATAAAATGTTAATATTATAGATTCAAATTTAATAGTTACATTTAAGATAGAAAATTAGATATTAGATTATGTATTCATCTTTCTGTTATTTACTCTTAAATTAGATATAATAATCAATACATTTGATTTTTCCTTAGATATGGCATCCAACAATGTTCCCATGTTATTATATTGGGATGGACCATTGAATGTATCAGATGATCACGTAGACTGTATTGAGGGATAAAAGCGTGGTTATATTCCCATGCCATATAGCATGCTTTGATCTGTTGGGTCTAGTTTTCAAAGACACATGTATTCCACTCTATCGATACATCATTACATTAACATGTAAGCGGTTGTATAAAGGATCAAATTTCAACCCAGTGCCAATTCATGACAATGAATCCATTTTAGCAATGATGGATTCGATCGATGAAGTGAGTTTCATTCAACTTTCCGTAGAAGCTACCTCTTTTGTTCATGAAAACATGTCGTCGTCGTCGAGGTAATATATTCACATTTATAATTAAGGAATAACCATGTTTTTAGCTCCTCTAAACTGACGAACATATAATTTAATCAGGCCAAAGAATGATTCAGTAGTTGAGAACATGTATGGCCCCTCACAATTAACAAATGATTCATTGGTTGAGAATATCGATGGCCCCTCAAAATTAAATGATGATGACAATTTGCTGACCCATATATCTGAAGAAGATAGTGATGGCATTCATACTCAATCTCATTCGTCTAACAAAAAACACAAATAATAGAACTAGTCATGATTTCGGATATGGTTTATTAACCTTAGCCTTAGAGAATGAAGATATGAGACACTCTTATTGTACGAATAATGAGGATGCCGCTGAAGTACCGATGGAGGAGTTGCCTCATGTATTTAACCATGAAATTGTAAAGCCAGAAGTTGTTTCCTTTGTAGAGAGATAAGGTGCTCCTTCCAAAGATTCTGGACTAGAGTATTAGTTGGGAAGTGATGACAAGGGATTTTTGTGTTGGTCTAGAATAATGGTGATTCATACTAGAAGAACAGCGAAGACACAAGTGTCACTGAGATGACCCGTAGGAAAATCCCTAGATCGATCAACAAGTATCCACAATGTAAGAATAAGCGATGAATAGCTAAAATTGCGAGGGACAATTTATTATACTCTATAAACAAAAATATATATCATGTAAGCAGGTAGAGGTCGAACCACAGAGAGTAAGCTAGGTAGCTATGATTATTATTAATCAATGTGTACTATGTACATAATTATCTTTTAAGTCTTTTTATGTGGGTTTTGATTTTTTTGCGTGTTTTTTAATTAAATTAATAGTGAATATATTTACATAGAGAATTTAATATTAATAATAAGATATATATATATATATGTATATTTATAGAGAAAGAGATATAAAAGAGAAAGAGACACTTAAATACAAACAACCTCTATATATGTAGATAAATGTATATGTTATTATATTACATTTTTAAATTTGCAAAATTTTAATTTATTTTTTATTTTTGAAAATAAAATAAAAATATATTTAGGGATATTTACATCCATAACCCTGAGTAGTTTTGTAATTACTCTAGGAACCCTCGATAATCACGAATTATACCTATGACCCTCAATAAGTGCTCCGTTATACACCCATAGCCCTCCATTAATTTTGTTCATTAACTCAACCAGAGGAATGAGTTAATCTAATTAACCTTAGATCTAACCGCTGAAGTTAATCAAAATAAAAAAATAAAAAACCCCACCCCTACCTTCTTCCTCCAACGCCCCCCCTCCCCCTTTTCCTCCCCCACTCGTCGACCACCTCTGCCCCTGGCGCGCATCATTCTGGAGTGTGAGAAGAAGGCCGATAACAAGTTCAAGCTCTTAGAGGAGCTCGTGTGGACCATGTACTACAACGGCAAGAATATAGGGTACGGGTGAAGAGCGACTCCACGGAGAGCAATCCCATCGTCATGAAGTTGCTGCACACGATTTCCATGGGCGCTGGAGTGTTGCCGTCGGAGTTGTAGGAGCCATCCAAGGGGGAGGTGTCATACATGAGAGCCCACTTCGATCGTATGGTTGGCTCCAAGCATTCTGAGCCCATCGACCACCTACCCCTCCCCTTCTTCCTCCTCCAGCTCCCCCACACCCGTTGTCCCCCCTCCACTTCCTCCTCCTCTAGCTTGGACCATCTCGCCGACCACCTCCCCCTCCCCTTCTTCCTCTTCCAACTCAGCCCAACCAGCCAACCACCTCCCCTTCTTCCTCCTCCAGCTTCGCCCAGCTCGCCGACCACCTCCCCTACCCCTTCTTCCTCCTCCAGCTCTGCCCAGCCCGCCGACCACCTCATCTTCCCTTCTTCCTCCTCCAGCTCGGCCTATCCCGCCGACCACCTCCCCCTCCTCTTCTTCATCCTCTATCCCCGGTTGACCCACATTATTGTACTACATCCTTCCCTCTTCCTTCTAACCCTCTCCATGTCTTGTTGTTACTATTGGTTGAGAGGTGATGAGGGAGTGCTACTTAGATCTGTTAGGTTGGGAGTCCAACTTTTGATGATGTCGGTGTTGTGGCGGTGTTTGATGTAGGGAGGAGCAGTACCCTTCTTTCTCTTCGTAAGGTAAAAGGGAAGGATGAGGCTGGAGAATGAGGTGGGGAGGAAAATTAAATAATGAGAATTTAAAGGGTTAAAAATGTAAATATTTGACGGATTTCATCATGGTTAATAGGAAATGAGACGGAAGTTAACACAGGGCTACACTATGTAAGAGTTAAGCACTATTGAGGGTCCAGAGTGTAATTCGTGATTATCAAGGATTCCTGAGGTAATTACGAAACTACTAAGGGTTATGGATGTAAATATCCCATATATTTATATAAAATATATTAGCACATAATATAAGTACGTTGATATATGTGTGTGTATACACATAAATAGTATAATATATATAAAGACTAAAAATACAGGGAAAATAGTTTTTAGGATTTTTATATTTTTCTCATGTTTTTTATTTTTCTAGAATTTTTGCATATTTATGATATTTCTAAATAAAAAATCCCAAAACATGTATTAATAAATAGGCTGAATTGATTTCGAGGTTAAAAATAGCAAAAGGTGTCAAAAATTCTATAATACATAAATAATAATCTAGAGAAAATTTAGGAATGAAAGTAAATATTTTTTGGATTTTTTGGTGATTTTTTTATATTTTTTGTTGTATTTTGGAGCTTTTTATTTATTAATCTTTTCTTTTTCTATTTTTAGGGATTTTTTTATCTGGAGTTAATATAGGTCATAATAAACAACATATATTTTTTGTATTTTTTAAAGGTATTTTAATATTTTTGGGAATTTTATAATTGTATATGGATAAAAATGCTCACTATTTGAATTTTTAATAAATACATAAATACCTAAAAATGCACAATAAAAATTAGAGCACGAAAACATGCATTCATGTAGCAAGTGAATAAAATTCATATGCTGACAGGGACCTATTTGCAATTAACACAAGTATTCATGTATTTCAGAACTATTTTACAAAACCTAGGGGCATACATGCAATGCTCCGAGAAATAAATAAATTAAAAATTCCATGGAAGGGCATTTATGCAAACATACAAAAGTTTCAGGTCCAGAGTCTAATTTTTCCAAAAAGTTAACCCTAAACATATAATTTTATGGATTAAACATTAATATACAAAATAGGGAGGATATGCTTGCAAAATACCCCAACTCACGTGGCGAGCCACGTGAGCTGAGCTGGCATGGACACGTGGGCAAATACATGAAAGTAAGGGGGCTATATGTAATGTTTACAAACTTATTTACATTCCAGACAAGTATTTAAGTACTAAAAAGAAATAAGAAAAGGCGGAGGGGGCTCAATGCAAATTACCCCTATTTGTGCACGGGCCGATGGCTTAGATCTCTTCACTTTGACATGTGGCGTGAAACCCTGAAATCCGAATATGGGCTTAATTTCAAACTATGTACTTATCTAGTGTCCAAAAAATTCATTTGAGTAGTCCATCTCAGATACTCATCGAGATCTTTCCAATGAGTCCAAAAATGCGAGAATCCAAGTTTGGGAGCCCGAGTTACGACTATTTTAGCGAAGAAGGGTCCAGGTCACATTCGGATCTGGACCCGGATCCGAATCTGAGTCATAACCTATATACCCCAACCCCCCCTCTCGTCCAAAACGCCCAGATCCCTACCCATCCTTCGACCAACCCTCTTCCTCTTCCCTCTCTCGTTGGAGCTCGCTGGAACGCCTTGGATCGATGATCGAAGACCATCCCCATGTAGAGGAGGTCCAAGGCACCCTTATCAGCGGTCTTGCATCGTCATCAAGGCCCCAATCATTCCATTTTTCGCAGCTGGAGTCACCGAGGTGACGGAAAATTTTGAGGTACGATAACTCCCGTTCCTCCTACTGCGGTTCCCACGTAATTTTCGAATCTTTATCCTCCCCATTCCAATCCATTTTGTTTCGCCCATTATCTTCTGTTTCAGCTCCCTAGGCGGGTTTGTTGGCATCGTTTACATATCATTACTTTTTAAGTCGGATTACTTACGATCTGTCAGAAAGGATGGTTCCACTGAGGTCTTTGTATCGGTTGATTGTTGTAACAAAACAAATATACTAATGTTTGATGCCGAAAAAACTCACAGGAGTTTTAATATATCAACGATAGATGCTATTCCAGCATTTTTATTCTGTGTGATTGTAATCTGTGGCAACATTACTCTCGTTGTCAACCCAAGTAGAATGTCCTCTTGATTTGACTATAGAGCAAGTTATTCTTATTGTCAATCCAAGTCATTCCATCTATCCTTATGTTGCAAAAGATCTACCCATTGATTCAATTTAAATCTTCATGTCTATGCCTCATGATACAACAATTAAGATTTATCTGGATGTTTCCAACACCTGACTATTCACATGTTAGTTATCTTTATGTTAAATACTTGTTGTCATTTGTTTTGGAGGTTGGCTATCTGAGTCGCAATACTTATTTTTGCTACTGCTACTGGCTTGCATATCATCTGTCCTATTAAATCCAATGCAGAATCTAAAGCATAGACTTGGAAATTGTCATTAGCAAGAATGCTACAGAAGAGCTATTCCAAAGAGACAACTGGTTGTGCTGAGAAATTTTATTATAAAGATTTTATTATCATGTCTTTTCCATCTAAAAGATGTTCTTTATAGAAGTCATGATTATCTGTTGGGTTGTTCTCTTCATGGATGAACTGAATGATCCTGATGTCGGAGTGAGAATGGACCCATCAGTCTTTTACGTAAGTTACTCTACACAATGGGGAAACGATTCAAATGAAAGATTAGGCCATGATGGCATTATTAATTGTAAAATGCTGAGCCCTATTGTAACATTGAAAGACTAACTTGTGAAAAATGTTTCTACTCACATAGATTGTTAAACTTCAAATAAATGAAGCGGGCAGAAAAATATATACTACAGTTACTCTTACCGATTTTGAATAGTTTCTTTATGATTTTACATGATTATGATAACTATTCAAATGCTTTCTATGTGTTGCAATCATTAATCATATTATGGTGATTATCATTTTAGTAAAGGGACATTCCACGTTGATCGAGTAGTGGAGTAGTTGCTGCCAAGGGAGGGAGATGCACCCTTGGGGCCTTGGGTAGAAGCCTACATAACTGCGACGGTTGGAGGACATGTTACTTGGAACATCGATGAGTAACCACGCAGTGTTCAACTTCAGCACTTGCGTGCCTTTAGCCTAGTACTTCAAGTGCGGGCTAAGTATTTGATAAACCCAAAGATCTAACGGTCGTGCATTCCACACAAGGCGGGAACACAGAAGTCGCTGCGGTGACCGCTCAACAGCATTCCTGCATCTATTCTGCATAATTAGCATTCATGCATGTTTTCATAAGAATTGCATTTTATTCATCATTTCTGCACAAAATAAGAAGCCAAAAATCAAGCCAAAAGTGACCTGTAAATAGCCTAACTTCCCAGATATTTAACTCATTCATGCTAACTCCAAGGGACACAAAACCACCTCCACTGTGTACATATCTCTAACAAGAATAAATAAAAAATACAACAAAATAACTAACCCAATTAAGTGGACCAAAAACCCAAACCCTAATTTCAGGATTTTCGGACTAAAAGCCACATATCTTTCCCCATCTAGTGTCCGATTTGATCATACTCACTTTTGAACTAATGAACATTCAATTACCTTCAAAACAAGATCAAGTTCAAGTGAATCGGAGCTCATATGTGAAAGTTGGGTTTTTGGGCCTCTTTTGTACATTGTGTATTTTAGCGGTTTTTGACCTAATATTTTATGTACATATTTTAGCAATTAATAAAAATACAAAAAAATAGATTAAGGTGTCTTTATTTATCTTTGATTTTATCGTAATTTTTCTGATTTTTATCTGATCTAAAAATGACATAAAAATTACAAAACCCCAAAATCAAGGTGTTCTATGTACATGGGATACCCCAAAAATACCATTTTGTGCAAATGATCGATTTTGGTTTTGATGTCTTCATGAAAGTTGTAGATCTCATCGAGACGAGCAATTTTCTTGAAGAAACTTTTTTGATCTGAGGTCATTTACTATTTTTTAAAGATTTTACAAAATCTTTTATTTTCGAATTTTATGGTGTTGACACGTGGCCGCACCTGGTGCCGCCACGTGTCAGCTATTTTTCACAGTATTAAATATCATTTTTATATTATTATTATAATAATAATAAAGACGCACGTGTGTCGCACGTGCCTCCAAGGCACGTGCTCCACACATGCCACTCTCCTTGACCCCACTAGCTTGCCATGTGGCGCGATAGGCGCCATCCGATCATGCTCGATCGGACGGCGCCTACGCGTCGTCCACCTCCCGCCTCCTTCCCAATTCGGTGGCCACCCCCTTTGGAAACCTCGCACCGCCGCCTTCGATCCATCGCGTATCCCGCTAATCTCGCCGGTCGCCTCTCTTCAGATCTCGTCTCCGATCAACACCATCACCAAACGTCATCACGATCTCCATCTTCCTCGTCAAATCGCCGATTCCCAAGAATCTCGGCGACCTTCGTATCCACCCCTGACGCCTCTATTTAAACGCAAGCTCCGCCTAAGCCATTCTCATCCGTCGATTACACAGGAACAAGGTGGGCACGAGGTGACAGATCGTCGACCCCCTCTTCCTCGGCGAGATCCGGTGGCTGGGCCCACCATAGCAGCGCGGCCTCCCTCCGCCTTCTGCTCCTGCTCTGCCCCTTAGCGTCGAGCCAACAGCATCGACAACCACCGTGCTTCTCTGCCTCCGAGCCTCCGTCAACGACACTTACGATCGCCCTACGCCATCTTCATCTTCACCGACCCACGACACCAATTGCGACTTCAACCTCTAGCTCAAGCCACCGCCGGCCAAGCTTCCTCTGCTACCCAACGCCGACAGCCGCACCTTCACCCTTCTCCGCCTCTAGCAGCACTGGAGCCCCTCTCACCGACAACCTTCGCTCACCAGCACCGCAACTCCGCCTCGCCATCGACTCCACCACCGGTGCTCCTCCGCCGAGCATCGGCCCTAGGCCGTCCCTCCTCCGCGCTTTCATCGCCGACCGGGCACGTAGCCCGAGGCCCCCGCCTCATGTGCGAGGCATGTAGCAGGGGAAAGCCATTAAGCCCTTCATCCCAGGGGTCACGTGATCTGCACGTGACCCGTTGGGTCAATTGCATGAAACCCCCCAGCCATTCCATTATTTATGCAACGATCCAAGCTGCCCAAGGAGAATGTGCAATGCACGTGCTACCTTGGCGATTTTGCAGAAAGAGCCCCCTGTCATTGGTAAATTACAATTAAGTCCCCCTACTGCACATTTCTTTATTTATTTTATTTATTATATTTGCAGTTACACCCATGTGTTCCCCCGTAGTTTTGGACATCTTCTTTACATTATTTTATTAATCCAAAAATAGCATGATGTTTGTTAATTAATTCTCTACACTTTGACATATTGTGGGCATTTTTGTGATGGATGGTTAATTAATAAATAATTATTTTGTGGAAATTTGCGTATTTTGCCTAATTTGTGCTCCTAAATTTGCCATTGATCAACCGTTGCTCTAAAAATCCCCAAAAAATCAAATATTGTAGAGTTAATTATTCTTAAAATTGTGCCCAAAAAGATTTGCATTTACATGCATAATTTGTCCTGTAAAAATCATTTTACATATTTTAGTATTTGATTTTTAATAGGTATTAAACCCCACATTTTTGAGGTTTAGGATTTTTCTGAGATCCATCACCTAGTGATAGATCTTAGATAATTTTATCCCCTGAAAATAAGTAGGTTAAATATTTATTATAATTAAATATTGAAAATCGTTCTGTTTGCATTTGAAAATTCATAAAAAATTTATTTTGCATCCAAAAATTCCAAAAAAATTACAATGCATTCATTTCATCAATTTTACATTGTGACCAAGTTTTATATTTTTCGGGCATTATTTGATCGAAATTTACATTTTAGTCCCTAAAATAGGCCAAAATTGCATCTTGCATTCCTTATTTGCATTAAAAATTCCAAAAAAAAGTCCGCCTCGAAAATCGTGAACGAACTTTGATAGACATAACTCTAGGTTGTTCCTTTACCTCCTTGTGATCCACCTTGGGACTTACCCAAGTAAAATAAACATAAAACCGCATTAATAAAATTGGAGAACATTTTGTGTGGTTATTTTCTCGACCGATTCCGATTGCTCCCTACAACGCACGACACACTCATTTTACGCACGACAAATAATAACACATTCTTAACTTGGCATTTCCGGACTCGTCAGATGGCACCGTTGCCGGGGAGGCAAATGGTTTAGATTTTTAGCTTGAAAATTTTCGTTCGGTTTTCCTCATTCGGGTAGTCTGACCCCCGAATTTTTCATTGTAAATTCCATTTATTTTCAACAATTATTTTTTCTTGTCTATTGTATTATTTTTGAGTCACTCTCTTACATTATCTCTCTTATTTTTCTTGCAAGGTATACGACATACGTAGATGCGGTTTTTCAAGAAACCGACGCATCTTCACCGACCTCCTAAAATCCGCAATTAATTTAAGATCGAGTCGAGTCGTGAGAGAGCATAGAGTCTAGGTTTTTAATTCCTGCAATTTTTAAATTTTTGTAATTAATTGCTTATTTACAGCGGTGTTGATAACAAGGATTTTGGCGAGGGTCCAGAAGTCTCACAAGGCGAGAGATCCAGTCGCTGAATTGACCACTCAAAAATCCTTGGTTAATCAGAGATTAACCCACAATACAGAATAAGTCAATTAAGTCCCAAAACTGTGAATTAACATTTATTAACTCTACCATAAAATGCATAGTGTATAAGCATGTAGAGGTCGAACCACAGAGAGCAATACACATTGGGTAGCCTATGGGTGTTCATATACATCCAGGTCATCCTTGAATGAATCCTATTTTTGTGGGTTTTTAATTAATTATATATATATTTATGTTTTTATGATTTTCAAACATATTTATTTTTTTGTTTTCTTTGTATATTTTAAATGATATAATATAGATATACATATATATAAAGAGATATACATAAGAGAAGGGGGAGAGAGAGAGATATAATATATGGATACACACACACAGATATATATATATATATATATCAAAATATACTAAATATAATTTTTTTTAGGTTTTTTATATTTTTCTAATTTTTTGGTTATTTTCCTGGAATTTTACTGATTTTTATGTATTTTTAAATCCAAAAATGCCCCTAATATGGGACTAGTTAATTAGGCCGAACATAGTTTGGGTTTTAAAAATATAAGATAAGCCTCAAAATTACCCAAATTAATTTTAATACATAAATAATAATATATAGATAATTCTAGAATAGAAACATATATTTTTGGAATTTTTGTTGCATTTTTATATTTTTTGTTGAATTTTGGAGTTTCCTAATTTTTATATTTTTCTTTTTCTTATTTTTAGGGTTTTTCACTTTCTGGACTCAATAAATATATAAATATACCATATATAATTTTTTTTGTAATTTTTCAAAAATATTTTACATTTTTTGGTATTTTATAATGTAAACAATGCAAAAATGGCTCCTTTTTCATTTTTAATAAATGAAGAAAAAGCTCAAAAAGCCAAACAAAAATACAACATGCATCTATAAGGGTCAAGGAATTTATCTTAATTTTTGTGAATTTTTAGGAGCAAGCTATGCATTTTTTAATAAATACATTAAGCAAGTAAAAATAAAACAGCCTGACAGGGGCATAAATGCAATAAAAATAAAAGTCAGGGGGCTCAGTGTAAATACACCAACTGAAATAAACATTTATTTAATTTTTACGAACCATTTTACAATTACAAAAATCACCAGGGCCTGGTTGCAATTTTTACACGCCTCACATTGGACTACACGTGAGGTTGGTATGGATCGAAATGTAATTTCAGGAAGTACAGGGGTCTCATTGCAAAATAACCATTTAATTTACAATGCTATATTTAATTTATAATATTAAAAAATAATTACAAAAAGCCGAGGGGGTTCGAGTGTAAATTACCCCTATATGCGCGCTGATGGACGACGATTCGCGCGCCACTTATCCACGTGGCGGGCTCTCGAAGCCCGATACTGCTTTGCCGATCGACGTTCTGGATCACACCTGGGGTTCGATCGAGCGGCTGAAGCGTGCTCTGAACGGACGGCCAAGATCAGATCTGGGGCCGCCTCCTCCATCCGACGGTAGCTGCTCTTTGCAAAGAACAAGGAAGAACGGTTGGCTTCCCTGGCTTCGATCCTCGATTCCTCCTCCTCCAGACGCTCTCTGGTGACGTCGATGGGCTCTACATGTCCGACGAGGTATTCCACAGCTTCCGAGGTACTCCAGAAGGTCCAGGACCCCATGAATCGGTCCAGCGAGCTCGAGATAGCAAGGGGGGTCCTGGAACCTTGCAGGCGACTAAGTCGAGTCCCAAGAGGCTCCATTCAGCTCCTAACCTGCACCAAAAGAATGGGGGGCTCGAGGGGGTCTCCCTCGACCAGGGGTTACAGCTTCAGGGGTATGAAATGAACGGGGGTGGCGAGGTCCGGCGAAGTGAAGGACTTGGACCTCGATTCGCAGAGCTAGGGAAGCTCTGGTTGATCTGATGCCTGGGATAGGTGTAGAACGTGTAGGGGAGTGAAATGGTGGTGATGCGAGGGTCGGATCGTGCGTAGATCAGGTTAGAGAGGTTCACCGGAGCTGAACTCCAGCAAACTTCGATCTGGCCTTAATCGAGAAAATATGATTCTAATGACTAAACTAACTACTGGATTACATCCTACAAACAAAAACTAAGCAATAAAACTAAGTTAAGCAGCTCTTATACCTGGTGGTCGACCAGGGAGCAGGACCTCCAGCGAGCGGCGGCCGTGGGTGCTTCCCTCGACTCCTCCGACCAGCTGAAGCTTCCAGGAGTACCCCCCTGTCACGAGGATTCTCTAGAGACTGGAAATGAGGGTGGAAGACGACCAAAGGGAGACCAAAATGGAGAAGGAGGTCGAGGGATTTATTTATAGACATGGCGACACACCCTTATTGACCGAGGTGCCACAAAGAATCGATTGGTCAGATGATGGATCTTAGATGTTGACGTGAAGAAGGGAACATCGACTGAGCTTTTTCATGAAGGAATCTACGCCTGGAAGTCAAAGGATTAGAAGGGGAAAGTCGGAGAAGACGGGCCGAAACGACGTCTGACACCAGGCGGCTGGGGGGCAGAGGAGTTGATCGGGCGGTCAACGAAACCTGATTGGTCCACATCAGCCTTATTTTGACCGATTATTTAAACATAATAAACGACTTTATTTATTTATACTTATAAAATAAAAAATGTTTATTAAATAATGTAGTATTTATTTATGATTTTTATTTATTTTTTTGATGTATTTTATTAGGGGTTTATTTTAATGATGTATTTATAGGTATATTTACATGTATTTATTTTTATTTTGTATATTTTTATTTTATTATTTTATTTTCTTATTTTATATAATTATAACTTATTTTTGTGAGTATAAATATATTTTTATTTAATTTTTATGAGTTTATTTACATTTTTAAATAAATAGGTATATGTACTATGTAGGTATACTTGTAGGTATTTTACCTATATGATATATATATTTTATTTGTTTAATAAGTTTTATTGGGTTTTATTTTGGGTTTACATTTTTAATGTAATATAGATAATATTTACGATTTAATAAAAATATAGATGAATAAAGAATAGAAGAATGAAATCCTCTTTTATTTAGATACACATATAACATAGGTATTTTGCCTATGTATTGCATAGACTATTTTATTTTACAAATTCTTTTTGGTTTTATTATAATTCCAATATATATATATATGCATTATGTGTGTTATTTACAAAATTCTAAAAAATAAATTTATAAAAAATAAGGAATAAGGAATATAATGAGTATTTTAATCGGGCAGACTGTACAATGAGGGTCAAAACCCTAACTTTCACAGATGAACTCCAAAAATTATGAAACCAAATTTATTAAATAGCTCTTGAAAAGCTATATACAATTAAAGGTGATTTTGGTAGATTTTGAGTTTTTATTTGCAAGATATGGGTCTGTGAAGTTGAGATTCTGGCTTTTTATTCTATGTATAAAATTTACATTATATATTATTTTTATTCAAGCTCAATTTTGTATTTTTGTTCACATTGTTATCTAGAACTTTCATGTACAAAATTTCTTTTTTTGATGAATAAATAATTAGATACAAAATAGGTGTCAAAAATGCATAAATAAATGAATAAATGAATGAGGGATTTATTGTATTTCTGCCCCTTATCTCCCCCTACTTTATTCCTTGTCGACCAATTCCATTCTGGTCTTGGTCTCGGGGTTCGGGTCATAAAATATTTTCAATATTTTATTCCTTTTTCTTTTCTTCTCTTTATTCTATAATATTGGCATTTAAAAACCTTATTTTATGTACAATAAATACAATAAGTAATAGATGCTATTATGGACAAATTGATGCTATTTCCATGCATTTGCTGGAGTTTTTAAGGTCTAAATGATAGAATAAAGGTAATGAAATGGGGATTCATCTGGTGTCCGTTTGGACTCTCGCGTGTGTAACAAGACCTCTAACTTATTCTGTGGTGTGTCGTGGCCTGTTTCACTCTCCGGTGAGGGTGTGGCCCGACTTGAGTGGTGATTAGAGTAGACCTGCACCTATGGCTCTCAGAGCAATTTAATTTTCGATTGTGCTCGTAGGTATTAGGCCACACTTCACATTAACTGAGACGTACATAGATCGTTCAATTTAACCAAAAATATTAACTCAATTCTTCCCCGCTAATAGAATTTTCTGCTTAGGTGCGGTTTTTCATCGGCTTGCATTTCATATAGAATAATTTTTAATTTCTATCTAGCATCCCACATGGAGATTGCGAGGATTCACTATAAGTCTTCTAACTGAGCATACATCATAGTTTTTCGTGTACACCGGCTTTTTCCGAACTTCTCCCTCTTGTTTTGTCACATAATTTTAAAAGGAAATTGGGACTGGATAGTAAACGTGTATTTGTGCTCATTTTAAATTCTTCAGTGATCACCTAACTAAAATTGGGACTGCTAAATATAGCCTATCAAAATAACCTATAAAATCAAGAATTTTTGCGGGAGAGCAACCCTGACCTTGGATGTTTCTATTTTTCTGAGTGAGCGAGAGACGACACTAAAGGTTAGAGCCCTAACCCAGATTTTCATATTGACTACTGATTCTGGCAAACACGATTAGCTACTTCTCAGTAAGGATCTACGGGTAGCCAGTAAACGGTGCGGATTTCCTTAGCAGAGTGGGTGGTTTAGAGGACACTGCGTAAGGCTCCGTCCTCAAGTAATGGGTAGCCGTTCTATGGTCTGTACTTACTCCCATACTGGCTGAAAGTAGGTGCAACTAGTCGTAAGAATTCGGGCCAGTCATTACGAAAATTTCGGCACCTAACAGCTTGCTTAATTATTTTCCAAGATTATTTTGTCACCAATTAAAAATTGAAAAGATAATAGCCGAACTCTCACGGCTTCATTGTGTGAGTTGGTGAACCTGGGGTTTGATTTGTGTTTGCATTGGTGTGCGTGAACCGATTTCGAAGATCAATAGCCACACATTTGATAAAACATCTTTTGACTATCCCGTGGAATCATCTCTCTCATCTCTTGATTTAAACCTCATCATGGAACTTTTTCAAAATTTCAGATCCAATCCATTCTGTTCAACTCCTTCAAAAATAACCAAACAAGTATCCGAGAATCCATCAATGCTCTACTATGAAAATGAATTTGTCTCGGTTAGGCCCAAATCAACTACATCCTCTTCTTTTAATCATCCAACATTTGCTGGAAACTTTCACCCGCAAATAAATTCAGCCCCCTCATTGAATTCTTACTCAAATCATCCAACCATACATGACCACCTACCATGTTGGACTGAACCGCCTTATTCTCAGTTTCTCGCTAATGAAACATTTCAAAATCAAAATCCCTTTGAGTCTCATGACTGGCAGAGAAACCAAACCCAGATGGAAAGACATGCACTGAATGATCATCAGCGTTTGATTGACCATGATAAACTCCTCGTCAGACATGATACTCATACAGAGGATTGGACTGACCTCCTAGAAACACATAAACCCTATATGCTGACTCCACAATACCAAGGTCTGACCAATCATGATCAAAGGATTGAACTCCACTCAAATCAAATACACATGCTTGGACCATATGAGCAGCCTCCTTCCATGATTTTTGAGGAGAAATTTTCAGAAAATAAGGATCATATGTCAGACATTCCGAGAAACTCTCCTCTCCTCACATACAAGAAAATGGAAGACGAAATTATTGAACACAAAACGACTGCTCACATGAATGATCGTGAACAAAATTTGGAAGATAATATTTCAAGGATACAAACAAGATTTGAATTGATGGAGGATAGGTTTCAAAAATTTACCGACCGAGTAATCTCATTCTACGGTGACTCGGATATAAAAATGAATTAGGAAAGGATTGGAACTCATGATAAAAATTTTGTGGATATTCAAAAACCTAGGGATGATTCTAACATCAACACTTCTGCTTATTATTCCCCTAAGAATGATTATGCCGCTAACCTGCACTCTGAATATCAAGGTCCTGTCTCATCTATGGAAAACACCACATCACCACACCACCCAGAAAATACCAAAAAAATTGAAAAATCAAAAAATTTCATAAAAATTGAAACTGAAGAAGATCTGAAGAATTTGGATCCTACTATACAGGAAGCACTGGAAAAACGCTTGATTTTTGAACTTCCCTATATAAAGGCCATTGAACACTTCCCCGACCTTAAAAAATTCTTAATGGATAAATTAATGAAAAAAAAGTCGGGAAGGATTAGAACAAAAAGTGAAGGACATATCTTGTCAATGGCCTCCTCCTTGGTGTTGAGGAGAAAAACCAAAAGCCGCATAGTGAAGCGGTTGCCCAAATTTGACTGTGAAATCAAAGACACAATTTTCACCCATGCTCGGATTGATGATGATTCACCGATCAATATCCTCCTGACCTCTGTGCTTCATGAATTTAAACTCGGACCGATCAGGAAAATACGAGAGATTGTTCAATTGGCGGACCGATCAATAAAGCGGCCGAGAGGAATCATTTCTGTCATCATGATATTCCAAGGTGCTCCACTCAAAATGGAATTCATGATCATTTATATTGAGCATCAAGGAGAATTCACCCAGTATCCAATTATTCTCGGAAAGCCATTCTTATTAGTGTCTAAGGCAATTATTTATTGTGAGACCCGGGAAATCAATTTTACGGTATTGGAATCACTACGATCTGATACAGTCTTTGAGGAACCACGATCTTCTAAGGCAACCCACGAAGTCCCCGACAACCGCAAACCTAAAGAGGTAGAAGAGCCCTACCCCGCTACGACACCTGAGATAGAAGTTGTTGATGAGACTATTGGTTTAGAGAATCTCCCCCATGCTCCATTCCCAGCTGCTCTCACCATGGAAAATCGAGCATATGAATCATATGATCCGGAGACTTATGCATGGTCATACCCTGGGTCAACCTATGCTGACTACATGGAGTACATCAACTTGACACAGGAATACTCCAATGTCAAATCAATTGAGAATAAACATGCAGAGACTCTCCCTGGTATCTCAATTCCCGCGGATCTCAAAATAGACAAGTCCTTCTACTACGATCCTGAGACATGCATGGTCGCACCCTGGAGCAACCTACTCTAATTATCTTGACCAAATCCTCCCAAATCGAGAGTGCACCAACATTCATGAGACGAAGAACAAACATGCAGGCCGAACACCAACCAAGGAGAAGAATTCCAATGGCTACTCATCTGAATATTCAAGTGAACCGACAACTTCACGAAACAAGAAAAAGAGAGTCAGATTTGACGACCTTTCGGAAGAGGAATCAGTTGATGATCCCTCATCAGGTCCGGAAAAGGTGGTCTACATGAGTGATGTCTGTTCGGCAGCTCTAAAGCCATATCTTCGCAAGGATCCAAAATTCGATTCTCGTTGGACAACTCTCGCTCCTAATTATTACTCATCCAAAGCTGATGCTCCTACCTTCCACAAATACACTGGAATTATTTCTTATGAGCTGACTGAGACCGGAGCATCTGAATATTCATCTGAGGACAAACCAGTTGATCTTAAAAAGGAACAAATTTTGAGGAAACAATTAAAGAAACAAAAAAGACATGAATATCTGGAGTGTGTCCACTTCCAAATGAAGGATATTGTGAATCCTTAAGCGCATCACGGAAGCGTGTCGATCGCATCGTATGCAATCGGAGCGACTAGTCGTACTAGTCGCAAGGTGCAGCGGAATTTAAAAAATTTAAATCTAATGATGAAACCACATGATCACGAGAACACTTCTCGGATCGTTTCATCAAACCACAAAGTATAAGGAATACCTTTGTAGCGTGGTTGTGATCGCGAGATCCCAAACAAGAGATCCTCCTGTCTCAAGTCGGATCCACGAAGAACGCACTTGCGGGCACGATGATGAGTCGCGTCCCTCCCGCAATCCTCGATGAAGATCCAAGCAAGAGATCCCCTGATTTTGTCAAGAGAAATCCGTCGTCTTCCTCTACAGCAAGTAGCCACGAAGAAGAAGGAGATCCTCGAGTCGTCAAAAGCGAAGGCGAGAACTTCTCTCCTTTCTCAACAATGGTGGTCGGCCACCCTATGGAGAGAGAGAGAGAGCACGAGAATGAGAGGGAGAGAGAATAGAGTTCTTCAACTCAATAATGTTGTGTCTTGGAAAGGCTACCCTAGCCCTCCTTTTATACTAGTTTAGGATCCAATGGATCTCAATCCATGGGACACATGGATCCAAGGGCTATGCTTGGTCCATGCTAAATCAATGGCTATGATTGTTGTTGGTTAAAACCAACAA
Organism: Ottelia alismoides; assembly: GCA_037367405.1. Taxonomy (NCBI): domain Eukaryota; kingdom Viridiplantae; phylum Streptophyta; class Magnoliopsida; order Alismatales; family Hydrocharitaceae; genus Ottelia; species Ottelia alismoides. Next base: position 146,748 of record JAZKJV010002937.1, read on the forward strand.
CATTAATTTTAAATTAAAAAGATGTTGCAACATTATCAACATAATTTAATTTAACATAAACTAATTAAGAAATAATATGATAAATAAAATGGAGTCAACCAACCTCCCTAAAAAAGGGGGGCGTCACCCATGAACAATTCATGGGTGACGCCACCTATGAATGGTGGTTAATTTTGGCTCCTTTTTATTTATCTTATTATTCCTTAATTAATATTCACCAAATTAATTCCCAATTAATTTTGTGAATATTTTAATCATGCCATTGAATATTATGTGAATCATATTCACAACCCAAACTAGTTAGTAAATTGCATTTCCAATTAATTAATAAATGTGAATCTAATCAAACATTATTAATTAACAAATGCTATTCACATTGATTCTCTCTCTTATATATGTATATTATAAATCATATTTATAATACACATATATATCATGGATAGTGTCATCCACATTCTCTTAATCCTTGATAATTAAATCCCATTTAATTATCTTAGATAATCATTCTCACAATATGAATCTTATTCATATTGTACTTGATAATTAAATCTCATTTAATTATCTTGGATACATTCTCATAATATGAATCTTATTCATATTATACTTTGATAATTAAATCTCACTTAATTATCAAAATCTTCTTGCTTGGATACTAAATTCATCACAGGAATTATTCTTGAACTCCTTCAAGAATAATGTGCCTTCTCCGTAGATACTTGGAGATAAGGACAGGGCGATTGTATTGTTCCACGTATAGTGACTTGGATGTTGAGATCTCATCTCAAATCCAGATCTAACGGACCTCTCATAGATGCTTGATTAAATCAAGTCCGTATACTTAATCTTCTCATTGCATCTGAATCACATTCAGATCAATGTCCAACATTTGGACTAAGATCAAGTTACTTCTCTACTAAGAGGAGTCACTAAAATCCAGACCTGTTTCATCACTCCCTCGGACTGGAAGCGTCATGGTTATACAATCGTTTATGATCACATCACCCTCAGATATTCCCAATACCTGCACATCCTGCATACTGGAAGACCAATGATCAACCTGAAGATGAAGATCTATTTTATACTGTCTTCTTCAGGGTTTGATCACCAAGTTTCTCAATCTTGGTCATTTGGGATTTGGTATCGATCATATGCTTTCCCAAAGCATATGTCATACCTTCAAATTCTTGTCATGCTTCCAAAGCACGATGACCATGCATGGAATTTGATCGGTCCCAATACCTCATGAGTGAGCTCATGTCTTCCGGTTCATAAGTGAACCTGTATGATCCCTTTGAGAGATCGTATTACTCATATGCCCTTATATGCACACCAGCTCGCCGGTGTATAGACCTTGGTTAGGTCATCAACCTACTGGTCTGCCAAATGTACATACTCAGACATATGGTAACACATCTGTCTCCGGTCAGAGGATGTGTGCCTATGCTGTGACAGCATTCAACATAGGACTTAGGTTATCTCGATCTCGCTAAGTCAACCCATTGACTTAACTAATCTGACACCTCCGAATCACTATTCCCATGCAGAGGACCTGCATCAAGAGGTCGGTCAGATATCAGCCTATGCGAGAAAGGATTGCCATCTCCTACTCAGGCTGGAGATCATCTCTTAATAATCATTTGACGGTGCTTGATGAGTCCTCTGTCTAACCCATTAGATATTCATCCAAGCACCAACCTCTATGATTCATTTAATGAATCAACAGCTGTATGATCATTAAGATGTCCATAGTACATAACCCTAATTGCACAGAGGGACCTATTATGCAAATTATTTATTCTTCATTTCAGATCAGGGAATGATACGTGCAATAACATTTATTGCATAATGGCTCGCCGTGGGCTCGCATGTCCAACAATCTCCCACTAGCCCAAAGAGCCATTAATGGGCTAATCATTTAAACCCACACTCATGTGACAATCATAGGCTATTTAGAAAATAGCTAGGTAAGCCGATCAGTCACTCTGTTCCCGCGAGACTACGCCAAGTCCTTTTACGGCACTTGCATATCCCCAGTAACAGTGCTCGCATCTAATGCGAATGTTGCATCTAATGCAACCAATACTCAATCTTGTCAGTCATAGTATCCTTGATACTACAACTTAAAGAAATATTATTACAACCAGTATGTAATTTCTATTATCCTTATTAGAATACCCTTATCCCTGGAGATCTCTATCTCCTAAGGTATTCGCAATTAAGACCTTTTAGATCTCCATCTAAAAGTCTTAATTTCTTGAAGATAAGACTTAGAGATCACTATCTCTAAAGCCTTGTCATCTTTGAAGATATTGTTATTACTGCAATTAAGTGTTCTATCTCCATAGTAGGATTAGTAACAGTTTACTACTCCCACTACATGGCAGATATCTGGCTTTTGTACACATTTAGCATACTTTCAGCTTCTCGTAACTGATGCACAAAAGGGCAACCAGTTTTTAGCATTCACTTCCTCAACTCTTTGAGATGCTATCCCTTTAGATAGGTCAGTACCAAATCTTAAAGGTAAGAAAGCATTTCTTGGAATTTCCAGAAAATGGAACATGTCCAAGGTGTACTACAAATATGACAGTCCCAATATCCTCTTTTCTTTGCTTCTGAACACCTTCAGAACTAAGATCCAAGAGGCATCTTTGAGATCATATCTCAAGGTATGGAATAGCCAGATCACAAAACACTTATTATCATCCTTATATCATTCCAAATGATTAGGATATTATCTACATTTAGCACGATGAACACAATGGCACTCCCACTAAGCTTCACATGGTTCATCAAGATTCTATTTGAAATTATAACAATTATAATTTCATCAAATCTTATGTTCCAACGACAATAAGCTTATTTGAGTCCAAAGATGGAGTTCTTTAACCAACACATCTTGCATTCCTCAACCATGAAGCCCTGGGGCTACTTCATGTGAATATCCTCAAAGAGGTATTCATAGAGGAATACAATCTTGACTCACATCTTGAAGATGCCATAGTCAAATTGTGTAGCTAGGGTTAGCAATATTCTGATGGGTTTAAGCATGATCACTGAAAAGCAAGCCACATCGCAATCGATGTCTTCTCTTCAGTGTGTAGCTCATGGCTACGAACCGTGCTTTGAAGGTCTCTACCTTCTCATCAGTTTCCCTCTTTCTATTGAAGATCCATTTACACCTTAATGGGTCTAACCCTTATAGGTGGATCCTCGAGGGTCCATATACAACACTTGTATATGAAGTCTACCTTAGACCTTTATTGCTAAAATCCATCTTTCCATGTTATGATCCTCAGGAGCTTCATCACATGAAGTCCGATCATTGTCAGACTTAACTGACACAAGGAATACATCCTCAAACTCATTTGAAGAGGTATTAGTGTTTCATCTTTAATCGTCCCTTTTAGTTTCCGATTTCTGGAGCCTCATTATCTTCTCAAGATTAAATGAGTTCCCTTACTTTATTTTCATCTTGATCCTCAAGAGAGTCATCCTATAAGAATCACATTCTCAAAGATGAGATATTTTAAGAATCTCAAGGTCATAAAGTAGGTATCCAATACCATCCTTTATTTTCCTAATGAAGTAGCACTCTCAAGTGCTAGATTCCAGCTTACATGCATGGAACCTTATTAAGGATATATATATTGTAGTCTCTACTACATATATATACCTAGAAACTAAGGGATAATTATGCTAAAATTCATCATTGATCAAATCATGTCACACATGATCTAATTGTATGTTCCTACAACTCCATTGAGTTTAGGTGTGTCAGGAGGATTGAGATAGAAATGATATTCATATCTCCATAAGATATTCTTTGAATTTATATAATAGGTACTTGCTACCTTGGTTAGATCAAATTCATTTAATCTTCCTTCAAACTTTTGTTCTAAACCAAAATTACGAAATCTTTGAACATTTCAAAGGTTTCTCAGGTGAAGAGAAGAAATCTCATATCATACATGATCATCAATAGATATCACATATCCACAATGTTCACTATGATATAGATGATTCACATACATCAATATCTATGAGATCTCGAATACCTTGACATCTTACACCTTTCCCAAAAGGGTGTATTGGACATTTTACTTTGAATACAATATTCACAAGTATGTAAGATTTGAAATTTTAGACATTCTAAAGTTTCATATCTTACTAGTCTATTGATCTCATCAGCAGACATACGTCCAAAACTTGATGCTAAATCATTGTCAAATGATCTTTATCCTCCTATTGATCTTATAAGGTTTAACTTTCAGTATTAGAAATCTTAATGAACCATTCATTAAATTTCTAATTTAGTAGAGTCCACCAGATGCTAGATTATTATCTGAAATATATCCATCATAACTCTTTATGATAGGTTTATTCCAGAATTCATGTTTATTTCCAACATTTAGAAACAAACAATGAGTGTATTCTAATATCTAGGTCATAGAGACATTCTCTAAGACTAAGGCTCTCCCACTGAAATTAAGAAGTATATCAATCCAACAGAGATTGTTGCAACAATTGCATCAATGTATATGTGGAAAGCTATAAACCTTAAGATCAAATTTTTCTAGTCTTCTAAAACATGTGCAACACATTGCAAGTGTTGTTAGAAGATTGAGATACAATTATCAGACTTTATCTTATCAAATAAGCAAGTCAATTTCAATGATCAAATGTAGATATAGATTATTATGATGCACTATCTGAGTCCTTCTCTAAGGATTCTAGACAGACTTGATAGTCATACTATCAACACATCAAGTTATTGCAGTATAGGCATTCATCCAACTCTTTGGATGTCATATGGAAGCCACTGAAGTACAATCAACTCTTTGACTTTCCTTCTCACATGGGTCCGACCCACGCTTCCACTGTGCTCTCTTCATCTATAAATAACCATTGTTCAAGACCAAGGATCTCTTATGTTAAATTCAAAAGAATTCAATGTAAGAGCATTTCAACATTTATACATGCTTCATTAAATTCATACAATGTGAATACTATGAAGCTTCATGAATGACTAGAGTATAGACAGTAGAATGATGACACTCATCATGTCTACATCCATCCAGACTCCTAAAACATTGGTTCAGGTAGGTATTCAAATATTTCGAATACATCATCTCTTTCGAGCCACCATTCTGCATAGTGCAGAGAACCATGTCATTCATGATTAAATGTTTAGAGCACATATGTATGCCAGAACATCTTCTTAGATTTTATAAGGATTATTCGACAATTATGATCACCATCGACATGTCACTTCCAAAGTACACTCGATGAAAGATCAAGACTATAGAGACATACAAATGCTAAAGTGATGTCTTATTGTCCTTTTTAATTGTCACTCCTCATTATGTTGAGGAAACTTGCACATTGCAACCACATACATTATGTGTCCAATTTGCAAGCATAATATCTGGATCATGAGTCCAATCCATGATATTTTAATGGTTATTATTGAGTATAACATTGAGTGGGTTTAATGAAGGATTATCTGAAATAAGAAATTTTGCATAAGGGTATATATATTATATATACATATTTTACTTTGATTTAGGAATTTGAAATCAAATTTGTCTTGCTATGTCTACTATGAAAGATTATTCCCTAATCATCTTTCAAAGTAAGAGATATACTTACCGCTATATCTCAAGCAAGATCTGGGATCTCCTTTCCTATCATTGTCACATCCCAATAATATGAGAACCTGCGAGTATGATAAAAAGAAGCGGGAACACATTCCGCCTTGCAAGTCCCACTTGCATTTCCCAATTCGGTCTTTAACACACGGGCCCACCACCCCTAAGGTGATGTTGACCCGCTGCTAATTGAACCAACCGTCAACAGGATTAGAACTCGCTATGCGTAATCCAATATCGCCCCAATAATATGAGGACTCGATATTGGGGTCACTACGCATACGGCCTTACTCTTTCGAGAAGCAAAGAGCCCGATCCAGATGCGCTTGCATACAGGAGCTGTCACTTCGGACAGGCGTCTCCTACATACAATCCCTGGCGACGGAAAACCCTTCGCCTTGACGGGAGACCATGGATGTCACTTATGTGATCCTCCACCTCGTATTCAAATTTTGTAATTAATTATCGTGAATCATATTCACATAATTAATTCTTCCAAGGGAAATACACATCTATTCATAATAGAGTGTTTCATAGGATATAATTAATTTAATCACATTAAATCAATTATTAATCCTATTATCAATCAACAAACTTTGAATTTTACTTGAATAGTAGGTATAATCTCAAAGTACGTATTTTTTCGAATTTTAATAATTAGAAATACACTTTGATTTCTCCGGCATTATCCAATCCCTACCTGCTGTCATGGCCAGTACCGGCGAGAGTGGGACGGACCACATACGTTGCAACCCGCTACCCCAGTGATCTCCGACTAGACACCATATCCACCTCAGGAAAGGATAATGCCAGATAGATCATCATGTACTTTGAGATGCTCATCGGTCTTTCAACCGAAATTATACCGTATAATATAGATCAAAACATTTTTGATTATATTATAAGGAGATTTGCTAAACAAATCCCCAATCCTATTTAAGCAAGAGGGGTTTTTCATGTAAATGTTGTCCTACAACTATTGTAGGATAAACTATGGTTTTCATGAAAGCAATGTTTGTTGATGAACCAATGATCAAGATCTAATATCTCATCATTGTGGTTTAGGCAAGTGTCATTCAATGAAATAATTATTTCTTTAAATATTTCACAAATATTTATCACTAATTATTCCAGAAAATTAACAATTAATTTTCATCACGATAATTGAATGACATATCACAAGGTTCAAGATAAAAAATGTTAATTTCCAGCAGTGACCCCCAATCACTAAAATTAACTTATCTTGATCAATTTAAATCCAAAAAATGCAAACTCAGTTTCCAAAGATTGCCTATTTGATTTATTGAAGAACCCAAGTAATAATTCACGCATTTCGAGGCGGACTAAAACCGCAATTATCTCATATAGTCATATTCAAAAAGCCATATCTTGAGCAAATAAAGTCCAAATTTAGTAAACTCAAGTCCTATGGTTTCCTTGTTTAATGAGGAACAAAATCCAATTGAAAATTCCGTGTTTAAACATTTTAAACAGTACAGAAAAATAGACAGAGATGCGAAAATTGAAATGCAGTAAAAATTTCGCAACCCTTTCAAGAACCAAATCGTCTAAGGTCCATGGATCATATCCAAACCCTTATTCAACCTGGCTCTGATACCACTTGAAGGATATTGTGAATCCTTAAGCGCATCACGGAAGCGTGTCGATCGCATCGTATGCAATCGGAGCGACTAGTCGTACTAGTCGCAAGGTGCAGCGGAATTTAAAAAATTTAAATCTAATGATGAAACCACATGATCACGAGAACACTTCTCGGATCGTTTCATCAAACCACAAAGTATAAGTAATACCTTTGTAGCGTGGTTGTGATCGCGAGATCCCAAACAAGAGATCCTCCTGTCTCAAGTTCGATCCACGAAGAATGCACTTGCGGGCACGATGATGAGTCGTGTCCCTCCCGCAATCCTCGATGAAGATCCAAGCAATAGATCCCCTGATTTCGTCAAGCGAAATCCGTCGTCTTCCTCTACAGCAAGTAGCCACGAATAAGAAGGAGATCCTCGAGTCGTCGAAAGCGAAGGCGAGAACTTCTCTCCTTTCTCAACAATGGTGGTCGGCCACCCTATGGAGAGAGAGAGCACGAGAATGAGAGGGAGAGAGAATAGAGTTCTTCTACTCAAGAATGTTGTGTCTTGGAAAGGCTACCCTAGCCCTCCTTTTATACTAGTTTAGGATCCAATGGATCTCAATCCATGGGACACATGGATCCAAGGGCTATGCTTGGTCCATGCTAAATCAATGGCTATGATTGTTGTTGGTTAAAACCAACAACATTAATTTTAAATTAAAAAATGTTGCAACATTATCAACATAATTTTATTTAACATAAACTAATTAAGAAATAATATGATAAATAAAATGGAGTCAACCAACCTCTCTAAAAAAGGGGGGCGTCACCCATGAACAATTCATGGGTGACGCCACCTATGAATGGTGGTTAATTTTGACTCCTTTTTATTTATCTTATTATTCCTTAATTAATATTCACCAAATTAATTCCCAATTAATTTTATGAATATTTTAATCATGCCATTGAATATTATGTGAATCATATTCACAACCCAAACTAGTTAGTAAATTGCATTTCCAATTAATTAATAAATGTGAATCTAATCAACATTATTAATTAACAAATGCTATTCACATTGATTCTCTCTCTTATATATCTATATTATAAATCATATTTATAATACTCATATATATCATGGATAGTGTCATCCACATTCTCTTAATCCTTGATAATTAAATCACATTTAATTATCTTAGATAATCATTCTCACAATATGAATCTTATTCATATTGTACTTGATAATTAAATCTCATTTAATTATCTTGGATACATTCTCATAATATGAATCTTATTCATATTATACTTTGATAAATAAATCTCACTTAATTATCAAAATCTTCTTGCTTGGATACTAAATTCATCACAGGAATTATTCTTGAACTCCTTCAAGAATAATGCGCCTTCTCCGTAGATACTTGGAGATTAGGACAGGGTGATTGTATTGTTCTACGTATAGTGACTTGGATGTTGAGATCTCATCTCAAATCCAGATCTAACGGACCTCTCATAGATGCTTGATTAAATCAAGTCCGTATACTTAATCTTCTCATTGCATCTGAATCACATTCAGATCAATGTCCAACATTTGGACTAAGATCAAGTTACTTCTCTACTGAGAGGAGTCACTAAAATCCAGACCTATTTCATCACTCCCTCGGACTGGAAGCGTCATGGTTATACAATCATTTATGATCACATCACCCTCAGATATTCCCAATACCTGCACATCCTGCATACTGGAAGACCAATGATCAACCTGAAGGTGAAGATCTATTTTATACTGTCTTCTTCAGGGTTTGATCACCAAGTTTCTCAATCTTGGTCATTTGGGATTTGGTATCGATCATATGCTTTCCCAAAGCATATGTCATACCTTCAAATTCTTATCATGCTTCCAAAGCACGACGACCATGCATGGAATTTGATCGGTCCCAATACCTCATGAGTGAGCTCATGTCTTCCGGTTCATAAGTGAACCTGTATGATCCCTTTGAGAGATCGTATTACTCATATGCCCTTATATGCACACCAGCTCGCCGGTGTATAGACCTTGGTTAGGTCATCAACCTACTGGTCTGCCAAATGTACATACTCAGACATATAGTAACACATCTGTCTCCGGTCAGAGGATGTGTGCCTATGCTGTGACAGCATTCAACATAGGACTTAGGTTATCTCGATCTCGCTAAGTCAACCCTTTGACTTAACTAATCTGACACCTCCGAATCACTATTCCCATGCAGAGGACCTGCATCAAGAGGTCGGTCAGATATCAGCCTATGCGAGAAAGGATTGCCATCTCCTACTCAGGCTGGAGATCATCTCTTAATAATCATTTGACGGTGCTTGATGAGTCCTCTATCTAACCCATTAGATATTCATCCAAGCACCAGCTTCTATGATTCATTTAATGAATCAACAACTGTATGATCATTAAGATGGCCATGGTACATAACCCTAATTGTACAGATGGACCTATTATGCAAATTATTTATTCTTCATTTCAGATCAGGGAATGATACGTGCAATAACATTTATTGCATAATGGCTCGCTGTGGGCTCGCATGTCCAACACCAAATACTATTCCTTTAAGGATAACTCTGATGATGGCTACCTTTCGTAACTCAAATGTTTCATCTACTATCCTTCATAATTTTTCTGAGGATGACACTGATAATAGTTGGGAATCATATGTTTCATCTCCGTCTCATCATTACGATCTTCCATCACAGTCTCATAAAAAATCAGCTGTAAACCGCCTTAATCATCGGCTTCCCACCCTCCCTCCCGACCACATCGGTCTCCTTGTACAGCTTCTTCCTCTACTTAGGCCAAAGCCTAAGTATAGGGAGGGGACCGATACCATATGTATATTCCAATTCCCTTATCAAACTCCACCTCCCGATCGCTCCAATTTCGTCCTTCTCTTATACTTAGGCTGACCAGAGCCTAAGCATAGGGGGAACCGACGACCACCTGTATATACTCTCCTCTTTTACACATCCCGACCGCCTCTTTTTGCGCTCTTCTTCTATACTTAAACTATTCATAGTCTAAGTATAGGGGGGCAGAGTATTGTATATCCAAATTTTACTCTCTTACGCTTAGCCCGAGCTATGTCTTCTTTACGCTTCTTGTGCTCTAAGGACACAACACTCGCTAAGTATAGGGGGGTCTGCATATATACTGTGTATATACTTTAGCCATACCTCGTACTTTCGCGTAAGTATATATGTATTTACGGGGTGGGTAATCTTTAAAAAAACAACAAAAAAAGAAAAAAAAGAAAAAGAAAAAAGAGTTTTGCTACTAACACTAACTGTGCCCAAAATTTTTGAAAAAAATGGCTTCTTATTCATTTTTTGCATAAAAAACAAAAAAAACCTTGCAAAAATAAAAAAAGAAAAAATGTGTCTGCATTTCACACACTTGCACTTCATCAAGCATCGCATTCGCATATGTGAAAAGTCATTGGGTTCTGAATCGAGTTATGAGATGAAACCGAGAGTGGTCTGGACTTGACCTTAATCTACCTAATTTTCAGAGGAACTTCATCAAGAAATAGGATTTTAGAGTCTTCAGGTCTTTGACTTAATTCTTTGAGTTCCACATGACAATGTACAGCATTTGACTCTTAGTGTCTAACCTGGTCTCTTCATTCTGGGTACAACTCTGGAATAAGGAATTAATTTATACTCTCGCACTATGCACTTAGCTCAACTCAGACGGGATGTTGGAAGACTGTGTGAGTTTCTTTTCTAGTAGCGTGGAAATCTAAAGATCGGAGTACGGGTTGAAATAAAGCTTCGGAAAAGGGATGGACGGCTGGGCACAATTTTTTCTAAGACCCCAAAAAATGTACGGAAACAAAAGATTCTATATCCGTAGGGGCACAACAAGATCCAAGCAGAACCACCAATAATTCCAAATACAAAGAAGCAACTACCAAATAAAATCTGACCAAAAAGGTCCAAGCTTCAAGAAAACCTGCAGATCTTGATGAAGACTCGGCTACACTGGCCAGCTTCACAGGGAGAGGTGACTACACTGGCCACCCTCCAGTTCTTTTCTTCTTCTTCTAACTCCCCCCCAATTCGATTATGAACACATCGCGACAAACCTTAGAAGGAAATACCTGACTCCCCGAGGACGAGTTACTGAAGAGGATAGGAGCATGGTAGTCCGGCATTCTGGATGAGAAGAGCTAAAACCTTTCACACACATGAGTCGGTTGTTCAATGTTCATAGGGTATACTTTGGGAAGAGGATTGATCTAAGATGACTTCTGAGCCGAAACTGTATCAATGATGTGTAGAACTTGAAGGATGTTGATTTTAAAATTCTAAGTCTCACAGAAGTTCCGACACACAAATAATCGAAAGGTCGAGTTTAGGTTCACTTTCACCTTCAGCTCATGGCCTTGGTATGGAACCAATCTCATTTCACCTCATGGCATTTCTTTTTGATGCTCAGGGACGAGCATGGTTTAAGTATAGGGGGATGATGAATCTCAGATTCATCACTCTAAATCTCATTTATTAAGCTCAAATCCCTTAAAATCAACAGCATTCCTGCATCTATTCTGCATAATTAGCTTTCATGCATGGTTTCATAAGAATTGCATTTTATTCATCATTTCTGCACAAAATAAGAAGCCAAAAATCCAAGCCAAAAGTGACCTGTAAATAGCCTAACTTCCCAGATTTTTAACCCATTCATGCTAACTCCAAGAGACACAAAACTACCTCCACAGTGTACATATCAGTAACAAGAATAAATAAAAAATACAAAAAATAACTAACCCAATTAAGTGGACCAAAAACCCAAACCCTAATTTCAGGATTTTCGGACTAAAAGCCACATATCTTCCCCATCAAGTGTCCGATTTGATCATACTCACTTTTGAACTAATGAACATTCATTTACCTTCGAAACAAGACCAAGTTCAAGTGAATCGGAGCTCATATGTGAAAGTTGGGTTTTTGGGCCTCTTTTGTACATTGTGTATTTTAGCGGTTTTTGACCTAATATTTTATGTACATATTTTAGCAATTAATAAAAATCCAAAAAAATTAAATTAAGGTATCTTTATTTATCTTTGATTTTACCATAATTTTTCCGATTTTTTATCTGATCTAAAAATGACATAAAAATTACAAAACCCCATAATCAAGGTAATCTATGTACATGGGATACCCCAAAAATACCACTTTGTGCAAATGATCGATTTTGGTTTTGATATCTTCATGAAATTGTAGATCTCATCGAGACGAGAAATTTTTGTGAAGAAACTTTTTTGATCCGAGTCATTTACTATTTTTTTAAGATTTTACAAAATCTTTTATTTTCAAATTTTGTGGTGCTGACACGTGGCCGCACCTGGTGCCGCCACGTGTCAGCTATTTTTCGCAGTATTAAATATCGTTTTTATAAAAAAATAATAGAGATGCACGTGCGTCGCACGTGCCTCCAAGGCACGTGCTCTGCATGTGCCACTCTCCTTGACCCCACTGGCTTGCCACGTAGCGCGACAGGCGCCATCCGATCGTGCTTGATCGGACGGCGCCTGCATGTCGTCCACCTCCCGCCTCCTTCCCAATTCGGCCGCCACCCCCTTTGGAAACCTCGCGCCGCCGCCTTCGATCCATCGTGTATCCCGCTAATCTCGCCGGCCGCCTCTCTTCAGATCTCGTCTCCGATCAACACCATCACCAAACGTCATCACGATCTTCGTCTTCCTCATCAAATCGCCGATTCCGAAGAATCTCGGTGACCTTCGTATCCACCCCCGACGCCCCTATTTAAACGCAAGCTCCGCCTTAGCCATTCTCATCCGTTGATTACACAGGAACAAGGTGGGCACGAGGTGACAGGTCGTCGACCCCCTCTTCCTCAGTGAGATCCGGTGGCTGGGCCCACCGTAGCAGCGCGGCCTCCCTCCACCTTCTGCTCATGCTCCGCCCCTTGGCGTCGAGCCAACGACATCGACAACCACCGTGCTTTTCTGCCTCCGAGCCTCCGTCAACGACACCGATGACCGCCCTACGCCATCTTCATCTTCACCGACCAATGACACCAACTGCGACTTCAACCTCCAGCTAAAGCCACCGCCGGCCAAGCTTCCTCCGCTACCCAATGCCGGTGGCCGCACCTTCACACTTCTCCGCCTCTAACAGCACTGGAGCCCCTCTCACCGACAACCTCCGCTCACCAGCACCGCAACTCTGCCTCGCCATCGACTCTACCATCGGTGCTCCTCCGCCAAGCATCGGCCCTAGGCCGTCCCTCCTCCGCGCTTTCATCGCCGGCCGGGAACGTAGCCCGAGGCCCCCGCCTCACGTGCAAGGCTTGTGGTGAGGGAACATCATCAGGACCTTCATCCCATGGTCACGTGATCTGCACGTGACCCGCTGGGTCAATTGCAAGAAATCCCCCAGCCATTCCATTATTTACGCAACGGTCCAAGCCACCCAAGGAGCACGTGCAAGGCACGTGCTACCTTGGCGATTTTGAAGAAAGAGGCCCCTGTCATTGGTAAATTACAATTAAGTCCCCCCCTACTGCACATTTCTTTATTTATTTTATTTATTATATTTGCAGTTACACCCCTGTGTTCCCCGTAATTTTAGACATCTTCTTTACATTATTTTATTAATCCAAAAATAGCATGATGTTTGTTAATTAATTCTCTACACTTTGACATATTATGGGCATTTTTGTGATGGATGGTTACTTAATAAATAATTGTTTTGTGGAAATTTGCGTATTTTGCCCAATTTGTGCTCTTAAATTTGCCATTGATCAACCATTGCTCTAAAAATCGACAAAAAATCACATATTGTAGAGTTAATTATTCTTAACATTGTGCCCAAAAAGATTTGCATTTACATGCATAATTTGTCCTGTAAAAATCATTTTGCATGTTTTAGTATTTGATTTTTAATAGGTATTAAACCCCACATTTTCAAGGTTTAGGATTTTTCTGAGATCCATCACCTAGTGATAGATCTTAGATAATTTTATCCTCTGAAAATAAGTAGGTTTAATATTTATTATAATTAAATATTGAAAATCATTCTATTTGCATTTGAAAATTCATAAAAAAATTATTTTGCATCCAAAAATTCCAAAAACATTACAGTACATTCATTCATCATATTTTGCATTGTGGCCAAGTTTTATATTTTCCGGGCATCATTTGGTCGAAATTTACATTTATTCCCTAAAATAGGCCAAAATTGCATATTGCATTCCTTATTTGCATTAAAAATTCCAAAAAAAAGACCGCCTCGAAAATCGTGAACAAACTTTGATAGACATAATTCTAGGTTATTCCTTTGCCTCCTTGTGATCGACCTTGGGACTTGCCCAAGTAAAATAAACATAGAACCACATTAATAAAATTGAAGAACATTTTGTGTGGTTATTTTCTCGACCGATTCCGATTGCCACCTACAACGCACGGCACACTAATTTTATGCACGACAAATAAAAACACATTCTTAACGCTGCATTTTCGGACTCGTCAATAGTGTAAGTATGTCGAGTGTTGAACTCAGGGAGCAAACAGGATAGATCAAGCAAAGTGCTAAAATGTGTGGCTGTGATCAATGTCTACAAGTATGCAAATTTTGTGTGGGTTTTTAGTTTTTAATAATTTTTTATTTAATTTTTTGATTTTTGTATTTTGATTTTTAATTTTCTGATTTTATATTTTCTTTTTATATTTCATATTTTTTCATATTTTCTTTTTCCACAATTAAGTATATATACAATATAAGAAAAGAGGGGATAAGGTATTTATAAAAATAGGTAAAAATAGTAAAAAATTAGGAAATAAAATGTTTTTGTCTTTTTATATTTTTCTACTATTTTGTGATTTTTGGGAATTTTTCTGAATGTTTTTGATATTTTTAAATGCCAAAATACTAGAAAATAGTGAATAACAATGCTGGCCGAAATTAAAATGAGGATTAAAAATACTAAACAGTACCCAAAATTCCTTAAATTAATTTTACAATAGAGGCAATAAAATAAAGAAACTACAGAACCTGAGTTTGCATTTTTAGGTTTTTTCTAGGATTTTTTAGATTTTATGAAGTTTTTCGGGGTTTTCTAATTTTTAAGGTTTTTATTTTGAAATTTTTAATGGGTTTTGGATAGAAGTTAAAGGACACTAAAATAGACCTAAGGTAATTTCTTTGGAATTTTTCAAGGAGTTCTGATATTTTTTTGATATTTTCTAATGCAAACAGTAGCAAAAATGCATGTTTTTGATTTTTAATAAATATGAAAATGCGCTAAAAATGCAATATAAATTATGGCATGAATGAGCAACCAAACAGGAGCTTAAACTAATTTTGTGGATTTTTTGGGGTTTTATAGATGCATGAAATAAATATAAACAACAAAGAGAAACTACACTACTAGTAAGGGCATATATGTAATTAAGCAAAAGTCCAAGGGCCACAGTGCAATTGTCACACAAAATATTCAACTTAATATTGCATTTAATGGACTAAATACAAATATCAAGACCCGCGGGGGCACTCTTGCAAATAACCCAACCAAGCGCGTGACTAGCACGCGCTTGGGAAGGGTATAAATGTAAAACACAAAACTCCCAGGGGCTACTATGCAATTTACCCAAAATTATTACACGTGATACAAACGTTCATGGACTAAAGCTAAATAACTAAACCTGCGAGGGGGTCCTTGCAAAATACCCCGCATGTACTGGTCACGTGAGGTAACGTGGCTTGGACTTGAACGCAATATACCTAAAGGTCCAGGGGCAACATGCAAAATTTACAAAAGTTTTAACACTGCATATGAAAGTTTAAGGGCTAAATAGATATTACAAAAATTGCGAGGGATGATATGCAAAATACCCACGCTAGCGCGGAAGCGGACGACCCGGATGCTTTCACTTAAACACGTGACGACTCCTCCTCGTGCGATGATGCTTCGGCCGCCGACGGTTAAGATTAGACGAGGCGATGAAGATCGGACGGCTGGGGGAGATCTGATCCGACGACGCTGGAGAGACCTGGAGATGGGGCTTGATCGAACGACCGTGAACCTCCCTGCAAGAACAGGGAAGAACACGACCTACGACGAACTTTGATCGACGCTAGGGTGCTGCTCCGGCCACTGGCTTCGTCATGGAAGGTCTCCTTCGACTCCTGGAAGCGTCCTTGGTCCACCAACAGAGCCAAAATGGCTCGAAGAGCGCTGGTGCTCCGTGGCGAAGCCCAAGAAGATGATGGGGTCCAGGTACCTCGAGTCCTTCAAAATCGACCCTCCAAGGGGCCCTTTTAGCTCCTGCAACTTGCACAAATGGATAAGGGAGGTGAGGGCAAAATGCCTCGACCTCCAGTGGGTACGAACGAGGGATGAACGATGATATGGAGGCTTGCCGGAGCTTGCTCCGGCGAGGGAGTCGATTGTGCGAATCGAGCGATGGAAATCGATGATGAAGGCAGCAAATGGATCATGGGACTATTGTGAATAAAATGGCCAAAGAAAAAGAGAGAAATAAGCACATCAAAGGAGCGTTCCTGAGGTTGAAAGTACCTCGATGGCGGGGCTCATCGGAGGTGGTTGGAACTCGCCCAAATCCACGACGCTTCTCCTCCTTGAAGGGCAAACACTGGAGCTGTCACCTCCAGGTAGCCAAAGCAGGCCAAAGGGGGGAAAATCATGACAAAATGGGGTTCAAAATTTGAATCGAAAATCAAGGGTTGTATATGTAGAGTTGACAGACAGGTGGGGAAGAACGAGGATTATTTGGCAAATCAATGGTCCATTCCCCGATATTTCATATGGGCGTGTATGATGGATGATAGAGGAGCAATGTTGCAGAAGGAATCGATACAAATGGGTGAAAGATGCGACCTTGAAAACTTCGCGAAGACGGGGCAAAAACGAGGTCTGACAACCTATAGGAGGAGGTCAGACAGTTGACCTTGGGTCAACTGTCAGAGCCACCTGGTTGGTCCACGTGGACCAACCAGGAAAAACCTCCTGAAAATACTTTAAAAATTAATTTAAAAATAGTAAACGATTTATTTAATTTTTGGTTATTTAATAAAAAGTGTTTATTATTTTATAAGGTATTTAACTATGATTTTTAATTATTTTTATGAGGTGTAAAAATAAGAGTTACCTTTTACAGGCTATATAGGTATTTATATCTGTGTATTTTATTAATTTATTTTTATTTTGTGTTTTTAATTTATTTATTTTTGTTTATTATTTTATAAATTTATAAAATACTTTTATACATTTAAGAATATTTTTATTTTATTTTTCTGATGTGATTTGTATATTTAATAAAATAAATAATTAATACTACAGGTATGTATATAGGTATTATACCTATGTATATGATATATAAGTGTTTTGTTTTGTGTTTCTTTTGCATTTTAATTCTGATTTTAATATCCCAATATATTATAAGTAATATTTACAACATTATAAAAATATAAAAGTATAAAAATAATGAATAATAAATAAAATGAATATTTTAATCTGTACAAGTATATAATAGGGGTCCAAAACTCAACTTTCAAATCGTACCTCCGCTAAATGCGAAACCACCGCCATTAAATAGCTTATTTTAATTATATGCATTAAATGTGAGTTTAATGCATTTGGATTTTTCATTTGTGAGATACAAGTCTGGGAAGTTGGGATTCTGGAATCTTATTCAGACCATAACTTTTTATCTGTACATTATTTTTGAGTGAAATCAATTTTGTATTTTTCTTTATTTAATTATCTACAACTTTCATGTACAAAGTTTCTTTATTTGAGTTATAAAAAGTAGAACCAAAAATAGGTCCCAAAATAAATAAAGAATAAATAAAATGAAAGGGATTTTTATTGTATCTTGGCCCTTATCTCCCCCTACTTTATTCATTGTCGACCTATTCATCAAGATGCCTAAGTCTCGGGATTTCGGATCATAAAATATTTACAATATTATATTCTTTTTCTTTTCTTTTATTTATTCTATAATTTTGGCTTTAATTACAATATTTTACACAATATTTGCATGCACATGCATGAGTGCTAAGATGCTCTAATTAAGGGTATTTACACACATTTGCTAGGGTTTTTGAGGCCAAAATGGTAGAATAAAGATGATGAAATGTGGATTTATCATCCCCCTATACTTTACCTTTGCTAGTCCCTAGCAAACACTTATGCAATAAGTGCAGAAAAGAAAACAAAGAAAAGAAAAAGAAGAAATGTGGATTAAATTTAATTATCAAACTTGTCTTCACAAAATCAAAGTTTGGAGCTTAAGTCAGACCTTTGGAATTTTAGTGCAGGCGGAACCTTATTGAGAACCGGATTTGAAATCCAACAGTCCCTGAGAATCCCAAAACTCTGTTCAAGTCTCCTCAATAGCCAGGTTAGAAATATCTCAACTCATACGCAAACCCTTACGACTATGAATCTGACTCGTACAATGTAAGTGATGGTGGCTCTTACCAACTAGAATGACAAAGAGACTGACTTCTCCAGTATGACAACCCAATAATTCCCCAATCCAATAACTCCTTCCTCGAGGAGCGGGGTATTCCCTTCTAAGTTCAAGTGGCAACCAACTCAAGAGGAGGGGGTGAAGAGAAAAATGGACGGTAGCCAGTGTAGCTACCTATCCTAGGATGCAAGACTATTGTAGTCAAGTCATCCAGCTGCAGGCTCATATGATTTGTCTTTGGAAATCAAGCTTGCTTATTGACTTTACAACATATGTACATACTTTGCAGGCATTATTTTTGTACAGGCCTGACCATTTTTTTGATACTATTCACAGCAGCATTTCCATAAGGAATTTTTCTCTTGAGCCAGTAGACTATCCCTCTTTTGAAGCTTTATTTCAACCCACACTCTCCTGTCTTTAGAATTCCTCATCAGTGGACGGGTTGGGGTGCACTTCCCTTCGTAGAGGAGGACAAGTGTTTCCACTTGTGTGCGTCTCATACCGGCAAATCCAATCCCCTCACCATCCCAACTGAGTTGAGCCATGTGAAAGGTGCAGGTGTCCAAGTTAGGTCATTATCAACAAGAGTCGTGCGTGTGCTCCGAAATACTCTACTTAGGCAGTCAAGAATCCATTGAACCAAGTCTCGTGATCCTCAAAGAATTAAGTCAACTAGACCTGAAGTACCTCAAACCCAGCTCCTATAAGGTTCCTGTTATTAGGTAGATTTTAAGGTCCAATCAAGCTCCAATCTCCGGATTTTACTTAGACTCGTTCAACTATCAAACTCAATCCGAAAAATGCGAATGCTATGCAAATGATATGCAGAATGCAGAAAATATTTTTGTGATGCAATTTTCAAGATTTTTGAACTATTTATGGGTTTTTTTAAAAAGATGATGATTGATGAATCCACGATTCATCGCCTTTATTCTTTTATTTTAACCTCGTTTCCTTAGTCAAATAACTGTAAATACCCATTAATTTCATAAAATTGCCATTTTGCATGCATTTGTTAATTATTCATTTTAACACTTTTTGTATATAAATAAAAGAATAAAGAAGAAAAGAAAAAGAAAAGGAAGTATTTATGCAATAAATACAGACTGACCCAAACCCCGAGAGAAGGTCAAGACTTGACCTGATCGACCAGGAATAAAGTAGGGGGAGATAAGGTTGTCTGTCAGAAAATCCAAAAATAACTTGTACATAGTTTTCATGTATATTTGTATAAAACTTGCATTAATTTATCTGTACATAATTTGACCTAAAATCAATTATTTTTGTAATTAAAAGTTGTAAATAAAACTGTGTTGTAAATAATAAAAATTTTTATAAAATAAAATAATGTATATATTGTAAATAATTACACCTAGAGAAAGCCGTAATGCGATAATTGAAACATCAATTCCGTCTCCATACGAGCTCAAATCGAACCAAACTCACTTCCATAATACTATAAATTAAATTATCTTTCAAATGGCTGTGGTTTCGTATTTTTTGGAGTTACGGTTAAAAAGTCGGTTTTCTGGGGTGTATTGTGCAGTTTACCCATATATTTATCGTATATATTTTATTTTATTTTTTATTGATATAATGTATATATTATAAATATTGTTTTCAATAAAAATAAAAATAAAAAAAATATAATAAAAAAATCTTGTATAAAAATTATTTCCTTCTTTGCACCTATGTACATTATATTATATGTATATAATATATGTATGCCACTTACTTCCATTTATAAAATCCCCCAAAAAAATTAATTACCTAACATTAATTAATTATTTTAAATTATTTCCGAATTATTTATTTAATTATTTGATTTTAATTGATTGATTTGATTTTATAACGTGCCTTATATATATGATTTGATTGCATGCCCTTAATGGCCACCATTAAGGTGGCCAATTAATTTCTAATTAATTTATTAATTTATTTAATTTATTAATTTCGAATTTCGTAATTATTTAATTAATTAATTTATTAATTTAATTAATTATTTTAATTCACACAATCAACACCTTCCATTTTTGTAAATATCTCCATTTCTGACCTTCGTCTTCTTTTTAATGGGCTCCTCCTCCCTCATTTCTTCTTTGATCGATCTTTGGCGGAGAGGAGCCCGGTTTCCGAGAGGTTTCTTGTTGAAGAGGGTCCTAGCCTCCGATCCAGTCGGTGACAGCGGCTTGAGCTTCGTCGAGGCCATCATGGCTTGTCCGATCCCCGAGGTGAGATCCACTTTTACTTGTCTTTTTCTCTAGGTAATCATAGATTTAGTTTTTGCGTAGGAGTAGAGAGTAGTTTTTAGATTAAAATTTCCACCACATATTTTCCGCCTCCGACACCGATTTACCATCTCATCTCGTGATCCCCGCAGTTCTTTTTCTACCTCACGCAACCACACACCTCCGACCACGCACGGTGGTCGGAGTCCACGGATCTATCTTCCATTTCACGGATCCGAATCCATTCACTTATCCTATTTCTGTGTATAAATAAACAAAATAAAAAAATATTTTTCCTGTTTCTCTAACATTTGTTTTTGCAGGAACAAATAACATAAAAAAATTATGTTTCTTTTCTCTCTAACATTGGTTTTGCAGGAATAAAGAAAAATAAAAAAATTAATAAAATTTTTGCTATCCTTTTCCTCTAACTATTGTTTTGCAGGTCCATTTAAAATAATAAAAAATAAAAAAATTAAAACAAAAATCCTTTTTATAGTGCTGCTTACATTACTGTTAAAAAAATAACAACAAAAAAAATATGTATATACAATTTTTTTGCTCTATTCTAACAGTTTCTGCAGGTTAAAAAAAATATAATATAAAAAATAAAAAAAGGCAACAACAGGGGCGGGTCGTCACTCCCGCGCCCCTCTTCCAGCCCGCACGCCTTCGTCCCCGCGCCCTCCACAGGCGGTGGCGGCGCCGCCCCCGCGCCCAACCACTCCAGGCGGCGCCGTCCCACCCCCGCTGCCACCAACATCCTCGCGCGCGGCCCCCCACCTCCGCGGCCATCTCCAGCCAGGTGCCGCCCCGCGGCCCTCCGTCTCCTTCCAGCCGCATAACGCGGCGTCGGCGCCGCCCCCTCCTTCACCCTCCAGGCGGCGCGCGGCTACGCGCGACCCACTCTACTCCGCGCGAGCTGCCGCTCCCAGAACCAGATCCCCTTGCGCGCGGCCTTGCGCAACCGTGCCCGCCATCTCCTCCTCCCGTCACCTTCCAGACCGCCGCGATTAGCGGCGTGCCCCCTTTGTCCGGCGCCCTCCGCCTAGCCGCGCTGTCCACGCGTGGCCTCCGCCCTCCAGCCGCGGTGCGCCCGCCTCCTGTGCGCCGACCGTCCATCACCCCCGAGGTCGCGTGCCCGCTCCAGCCGCTCCTCGCTCCAGATCTTCGACCGCGGCGCCCGCACCCCAGCCGGCCGCCGACCTCTCCTCGCGCGTGGCGCGCGGACGCCCGCACCTCTTCCAGATCCTAAGGGCGGCAGCGGCACACCTTGTCTTGTGAGAGAAGTAACGAAGAGGAAGAAAGCCCTAGGGGAAGGTTAATTAAAAAGGGGAAAATTATAGATGGACTTTTTGAAGTTCTGATATTTGCAAAGAGATCCCACCAGAAATTGAAGTCATGTGCATGACACATGTTTACTGGGCAAATTTCATTTTCTATTCTGCAATTTAGTCCTGCTATATATTGATGCGGAAACTTGTGAATTATTGCATTTCAGTCCTTGCACTTCCAAAACTCAAATTTCTTGATCTTTTGATTGGAATAAATGTCTATCTTGGGTTAAAAATTCTGAGAAAATTGATGTATGCTCCTGTTAGGGTCCTAATCCTTGTATAAATTTTTCATTCATTTTTCTTGTCATTTAATATATTTAAAAATTCAAAAACATTGTCTTTTTGCATGCTTGAACTTCGAAAATTCATAAAAATCGAAAAAGTGCCTAAAAATTCCACAAAAATTCCTGTAGCTGTGTTTTGACTTGTTTTATTTTCTGGCCATATTTTGTGTAATTTCCTTTTATAAAACTCCAAAAAAAATTACGAAAAACGAAAAATCTTACAAAAACATCAGAAAATTGCGAAAAAAATACCAAAAATATTTTAAAATATAAAAATCACAAAAACATTTTCTTTGAACTTTTCTGTACATTTTTGATTATTCTGAAAAATGCAAAAATAGTGTTCTGTGTGTTTTGTGCATTTTGTGCTTTTTCGTTCTTTTAAAAATTAAAAAAAAAATATATTAAAAAATCAAAAACCACTAAAAAATCATTTTCTGAAATCTGACTACTTAGTTTTTAAATCGTGCTCCTTGTGTTCGACCCTGGTCGCTATACCAGGTAAAAAGAATAGCGAAAGACCGCTTACATTTGTTCTCATCTATTTTATTTAGTGGTTTTATATCATTTTTCTCGATTGATCGCGCTTGGTGATTTGGGTCACGACGACCATTTTTATTTACATACTTAACCCGAGTGCCAGGCGCGTCATCAGAATGGCGCCGTTGCCGGGGATGTTTGATGGGTAAATTACAAGTATTCCCTCTTATTTTTATTCTGTTACTTGTTTTATGCAAAAACTTCCATAAATTGCAGTTATTCCCTCTAGGAGTAGATTTCTTATTTTTTTCTTCTTTATCTTTCTCTTATTTTCTTCTTATTTTTCATTTATCTTATGCTTTTTATTTTTTTTCTTTTTTTTCTTTTTTCTTAGCTTCTTTTTCTTTTTTCTCTTCATATTTTCTTCTTTCTTTCTTCTTTCTTTCTTTTTTTTTTCTCTTTTTTTTTTCTTTTTTATCTTTTCATTCTTTTCTTTATCTTTCTCTTTTATTTATTATCTTCTTTTTTCTTCTATCTCTTTTTTATCTTTTTTTTATTTCTTCTTTATCTTTCTTTATCATTTCTATTTATATATATTTTTTCTATTTTTTCTCTTTCTTCAATCAGAATGGCACCGTTGCCGGGGAGCACGGCTTTGTAGTCATTTTTCATTTTTCTATTTTCGTCTCTCTATATTATAATTGTTTTCTGACATTCTCTCTTGGATTTTTGTGCGAGGTACTGCTTGGACGACTTGGAGTTTCTTTTTAGAGGACCCGCGCAGGAGGAAGAGAGAGAGGAGAAGAAATTTTTTATTTTAGAGAGAGAGAGAGAACAATATTTTTGTAATAACTTAGACTTTGGACTTGTGAACTTGGACTATTTTCTCGGGGTCTGTTTCGCCAAGTGCCGGTGCACTTGGGGGACCTCACCGTTGTTTTTCGCTGGTTTTGTTTTCTCGCATTTTTTTATTTATTTTATTTTATTTGATTCACGTGATTTTCGAGCCCCTAGCCTTAGGATTTTCTCTTGCTTGTGCCGTAATTAGTAGGGTCCCCACACTTAATTATCTGCCTGTTCCTATAGTGCGCTTAATTGGACCTACTAATAATCAATTAATAAAAATAATCGACTCATCTCCTTCGTAGCCTACGTGCCGCAGTCCACCCTGTAAAGCGCTTTCTCCTACCACTCTGATGACGCGCCTGGCACTCGGGTTAAGTATGTAAATAAAAATGGTCGTCGTGACCCAAATCACTAAGCGCGATCAATCGAGAAAAATGATATAAAACCACTCAATAAAATAGATGAGAACAAATGTAAGCGGTCTTTCGCTATTCTTTTTACCTGGTATAGCGACCAGGGTCGAACACAAGGAGCACGATTTAAAAACTAAGTAGTCAGATTTCAGAAAATGATTTTTTAGTGGTTTTTGATTTTTTAATATTTTTTTTTAATTTTTAAAAGAACGAATAAGCACAAAATGCACAAAACACACAGAACACTATTTTTGCATTTTTCAGAATAATAAAAAATGTACAGAAAAGTTCAAAGAAAATGTTTTTGTGATTTTTATATTTTAAAATATTTTTGATATTTTTTTCGCAATTTTCTGATGTTTTTGTAAGATTTTTCGTTTTTCGTAATTTTTTTTGGAGTTTTATAAAAGGAAATTACACAAAATATGGCCAGAAAATAAAACAAGTCAAAACACAGCTACAGGAATTTTTGTGGAATTTTTAGGCACTTTTTCGATTTTTATGAATTTTCGAAGTTCAAGCATGCAAAAAGACAATGTTTTTGAATTTTTAAATATATTAAATGACAAGAAAAATGAATGAAAATCTTATACAAGGATTAGGACCCTAACAGGAGCATACATCAATTTTATCAGAATTTTTAACCCAAGATAGACATTTATTCCAATCAAAAGATCAAGAAATTTGAGTTTCGGAAGTGCAAGGACTGAAATGCAATAATTCACAAGTTTCCGCATCAATATATAGCAGGACTAAATTGCAGAATAGAAAATGAAATTTACCCAGTAAACATGTGTCATGCACATGACTTCAATTTCTGGTGGGATCTCTTTGCAAATATCAGAACTTCAAGAAGTCCATCTATAATTTTCCCCTTTTTAATTAACCTTCCCCTAGGGCTTTCTTCCTCTTCGTTACTTCTCTCACAAGACAAGGTGTGCCGCTGCCGCCCTTAGGATCTGGAAGAGGTGCGGGCGTCCGCGCGCCACGCGCGAGGAGAGGTCGGCGGCCGGCTGGGGTGCGGGCGCCGCGGTCGAAGATCTGGAGCGAGGAGCGGCTGGAGCGGGCACGCGACCTCGGGGGTGATGGACGGTCGGCGCACAGGAGGCGGGCGCACCGCGGCTGGAGGGCGGAGGCCACGCGTGGACGGCGCGGCTAGGCGGAGGGCGCCGGACAAAGGGGGCACGCCGCTAATCGCGACGGTCTGGAAGGTGACGGGAGGAGGAGATGGCGGGCACGGTTGCGCAAGGCCGCGCGTAAGGGGATCTGGTTCTGGGAGCGGCGGCTCGCGCGGAGAAGAGTGGGTCGCGCGTAGCCGCGCGCCGCCTGGAGGGTGAAGGAGGGGGCGGCGCCGACGCCGCGTTATGCGGCTGGAAGGAGACGGAGGGCCGCGGGGCGGCACATGGCTGGAGATGGCCGCGGAGGTGGGGGGCCGCGCGCGAGGATGTTGGTGGCAGCGGGGGTGGGACGGCGCCGCCTGGAGTGGTTGGGCGCGGGGGCGGCGCCGCCACCGCCTGTGGAGGGCGCGGGGACGAAGGCGTGCGGGCTGGAAGAGGGGCGCGGGAGTGACGACCCACCCCTGTTGCTGCCTTCTTTTTATTTTTTATATTATATTTTTTTAACCTGCAGAAACTGTTAGAATAGAGCAAAAAAATTGTATATACATATTTTTTTTGTTGTTATTTTTTAACAGTAATGTAAGCAGCACTATAAAAAGGATTTTTGTTTTAATTTTTTTATTTTTTATTATTTTAAATGGACCTGCAAAACAATAGTTAGAGGAAAAGGATAGCAAAAATTTTATTAATTTTTTTATTTTTCTTTATTCCTGCAAAACCAATGTTAGAGAGAAAAGAAACATAATTTTTTTATGTTATTTGTTCCTGCAAAAACAAATGTTAGAGAAACATGAAAAATAATTTTTTATTTTGTTTATTTATACACAGAAATAGGATAAGTGAATGGATTCGGATCCGCGAAATGGAAGATAGATCCTTGGACTCCGACCACCGTGCGTGGTCGGAGGTGTGTGGTTGCGTGAGGTAGAAAAAGAACTGCGGGGATCACGAGATGAGATGGTAAATCGGTGTCGGAGGCGGAAAATATGTGGTGGAAATTTTAATCTAAAAAATACTCTCTACTCCTACGCAAAAACTAAATCTATGATTACCTAGAGAAAAAGACAAGTAAAAGTGGATCTCACCTCGGGGATCGGACAAGCCATGATGGCCTCGACGAAGCTCAAGCCGCTGTCACCGACTGGATCGGAGGCTAGGACCCTCTTCAACAAGAAACCTCTCGGAAACCGGGCTCCTCTCCGCCAAAGATCGATCAAAGAAGAAATGAGGGAGGAGGAGCCCATTAAAAAGAAGACGAAGGTCAGAAATGGAGATATTTACAAAAATGGAAGGTGTTGATTGTGTGAATTAAAATAATTAATTAAATTAATAAATAAATTAATTAAATAATTACGAAATTCGAAATTAATAAATTAAATAAATTAATAAATTAATTAGAAATTAATTGGCCACCTTAATGGTGGCCATTAAGGGCATGCAATCAAATCATATATATAAGGCACGTTATAAAATCAAATCAATCAATTAAAATCAAATAATTAAATAAATAATTCGGAATTAATTTAAAATAATTAATTAATGTTAGGTAATTAATTTTTTTGGGGGATTTTATAAATGGAAGTAAGTGGCATACATATATTATATACATATAATATAATGTACATAGGTGCAAAGAAGGAAATAATTTTTATACAAGATTTTTTTATTATATTTTTTTATTTTTATTTTTATTGAAAACAAAATTTATAATATATACATTATATCAATAAAAAATAAAATAAAATATATACGATAAATATATGGGTTAACTGCACAATACACCCAAAAAAACCGACTTTTTAACCGTAACTCCAAAAAATACGAAACCACAGCCATTTGAAAGATAATTTAATTTATAGTATTATGGAAGTGAGTTTGGTTCGATTTGAGCTCGTATGGAGACGGAATTGATGTTTCAATTATCGCATTACGGCTTTCTCTAGGTGTAATTATTTACAATATATACATTATTTTATTTTATAAAAATTTTTATTATTTACAACACAATTTTATTTACAACTTTTATTTACAAAAATAATTGATTTTAGGTCAAATTATGTACAGATAAATTAATGCAAGTTTTATACAAATATACATGAAAACTATGTACAAGTTATTTTTGGATTTTCTGACAGACAACCTTATCTCCCCCTACTTTATTCCTGGTCGATCAGGTCAAGTCTTGACCTTCTCTCGGGGTTTGGGTCAGTCTGTATTTATTGCATAAATACTTCCTTTTCTTTTTCTTTTCTTCTTTATTCTTTTATTTATATACAAAAAGTGTTAAAATGAATAATTAACAAATGCATGCAAAATGGCAATTTTATGAAATTAATGGGTATTTACAGTTATTTGACTAAGGAAACGAGGTTAAAATAAAAGAATAAAGGCGATGAATCGTGGATTCATCATTCCCCTATACTTTACCTTTGCTAGTCCCTTAGCAAACACTTATTTGGAAAATAAGTGAAAATAAAAATAAAGAAAAGAAAAAGGAAAGAAGTTAGAACAATGTTGACTTTCAAACTTATCTTCATAAAAATGTAGTCTGGAGCTCTGTCGGACCTTTGGATTATTAATGTGTCGGAACCTTAATGGGACATGGATTTAAAACCTAACAACCTCTAAGTTCCATAAGACTCCTATTCAGGTCTCCTCAACAGTCAGATCAGAACAAGTCTACAGACACAAACTCTTATGACTATGAATTCTTACTTGTACGTGTAAGTGAAATTTAGCTCTTCATCTCAAAAGTAACAAAGATTCAGCCTCTCTCAGCAAGGTAACTCAATAACCCGGTCTGGCAACTCTTTCCTCGAGGAGCGGGGATATTCCCTTCTAAGTTCAAGTACAACCAGCTCAAGAAGAGGGGATGGAGAAGAGAATGGACGGTAACCAGTGTAGTTACCTATCCTTGGATGCATGACCAGTGTAGCCATGTCACCCGCTGCAAGCTCATAAATATATGACTTTGAAGCTCTTATTCTTTTTTTTTTCACAGGCGTTTTATTTTTCTTTCAGGCCTGTTCACTTTTGGAGATTTTGCTTTTTTTTTTGAAATATATACAAAGTGCAGCATGTACATAAGGAGTTTTTCCTCTTGAGCCAGTAGACTATCCCTCTTTTGAAGCATTATTGCAACCCCACAGCTCCTGTCTTTAGACCTCAACATCACCAGACTAGGTTGAGACACACTTCCCTCCCTAGAGGAGGACGAGAGGTTCCGCCTAGATGTACTACCCTCGTATGCTACCCCAAGCCAAAAGATTCTGCTTCCTCACTACCTCATCCATGAAGAGCTACGTGTAAAGTGCAGTGTCCAAGGTAAGCCACGGTCTGAAAGAATCATGTGTGTGTTGTTAAATATTCTACTTAGACTCATCAAGATGACATGTGAACATAGTCTTATGGACTCAAAGAATTAAGTCACTAGGACCTGAAAAGTCTTAACTCCAAATCTTATAAGGTTCCTCTGAAATTAAGTGGATTAAGGTCCAACTAAGCTCCATTCTTCAAATTTATTCCAGACTTAGTTTAATAGTCAAAATCATCCTGAAAAATGCTCATGCAAATGCAAGAAAATATGTACATGCAAGGAAAAGAAAACAAAATCTTTTTGTGAAACAATTTTCAAAATTTTGAAATTTTTATGGATTTTTGAAAGATGATGCACATGCAATTTTTTTTTTGCAAATAGTTAGTAATATATACAAATATATACATTTTTTTTGAATGAGATACATATTTTCACAAGAGTGAATTGATTATTTCACAAAAATAGGATGCAAGAATTTACAACTTGAGTAAATTATACAAGTATATACAGAGTTTTTTTTTACAAGTTTTTTTTATTTTTTTTTAAGTATTTACACAATGTTTTAGCCATATTAAAAATAATATGAAAGTACGAGTTATGGCTAAAGTATATATACAATATATACGGCACCCCCCTATACTTAGCTCGAACTATGTCCTCATAGTGATCAAAGAGCTGAAAACAAAGACATAACTCGTGCTACGTATAGAAAAGTGAAAAGAATAGTATACTACAACGACGAATAAAAGAATGAAATCAATAGAAGTCGGTGATCCCCCTATACTTAGGATCAAGTAATCCTAAGTATAGCAGACTGTACACAAGGAGAAAACCGAGGAGATGAATATACAGAGTCTAACTCCCCTATACTTAGGGTAAAATATCCCTAAGTATAGGCAGCACAACAGAGGTAAAAAGAATCAACAGAATAATCAAACGGTTGACACCCCCCTATACTTAGGGTAAAGTACACCCTAAGTATGGAATGATCATGCAATAGAGATGGGGTGTGAGACAGAAAGAATGTATGATATGGACAGATGGTCTATACAGATGTGAGTTGATCAATGTTGAGGTGCCTCTCAACAAGCGCTAGAGTTTACGCCCCTAGCTGGGCGCAAATGTTAGGATAACGCCGTGTCAAGGTTCAGGACGGCATCTGTCAGGCGAATACCGTACTGTTGTTGTCGTCTCGGTGGGAGAACAACAACGGAGTCAGGAGGGTCAACAGAGTTAAAGATAACACCCAGATAATCATTCAGGCGGGTGTTTGCTACCGGGTAAAGATTTGGGCAAATGAAGTCGGGCTCGGGTAGCACAAAAGAAATCATCGGCTCAAGATCTGTATGGAGTGAAAGGATGGAGCCGAAGTAATCAAACGTGGAGAAGGAAGGATCTGTCAGGGAATCCTCCACATCAATCACAGTCTCGAATAGATATGGAAGACCAAGATCAAGAGACTCACTATAAAGGTTGATATCCGATGTATGGAATGTAGACAAATCAGTGAAATCATCGAATACTTCAAAGATCGGGTCATCCTCGCGAGGGTCGTCGAGGAGAGAATCATCAAATTCATTATCAGAAATATCAAAATACTCGGTCACGTGACCCGACAGATCGGATGCACTCCCAGAAAGTGATACCGAGTACACATGGTCCATGGCAATGATGCACATGCATTTTTTGTATTTTTCAAAAAGATTTTTCAAATGTTTCTGGATTTTAATTTTGCAAATGTTTTTGAGATTTTTGAAAACAAAAAGTTTTGGCTAAAGACTAGGTACAAATATTTACACGAGAGTGCTTCTTATATATACAAGAAGTGGATTTTAAGAATTTACATGGGTAAGTGATCAATTTTATAAGTATATAATAAAAAATTTTAGGTGTGATGTATGTATTCCTCAAACTTATTTGACACATGTTTCTCACACAATTTTGAAAACTATAGTCCAAAATAATTTTTACAAACAATTTGACAAATATGTACACATATTTGAAAATCATTTTGCAAAGGTTTTCCAAATAGTATATATAGATTTTTCAAAATATTTTTTCAACCATTTTTCAAACCATTTGCAAATCATTTTTCAAACATTTTATTTCACACAAAGAAAATAAACTTTACAAACCAAAATGTTTTTACAAAGGTTGAAAACATGTAACAAAATGTTTTCAAAATAGTTTTCAAAAGATTTTCACAAGGATTTTCAAACTATTTTTCAAACATTTTGCAAAAAACATTTTCACCTGATTTATTAATCAGTAAATACAAAAAGAATTTGAGGACTGATACCATCTTTTTATTAGGGTTTTAATGAATTTTAAAGAATTATTAGCCATATTATTAAGAAGATACGAAAGTACGAGTTATGGCTAAAGTATATATGTAGTATATACGACCCCCCTATATATAGCTTGAGCTATGTCCTCATAGATCGGAGAGAAAAAGAGAAGACATAACTCGTACTAAGTATAGACAAGTCTAAAGAATAAATAAAGAAATGAATGAACAAATGAATTAACGACTGAGAAGTTGACCGTCCCCCCTATACTTAGGATCAAATAATCCTAAATATAGCAGACTGTACACAACGCAGGGAGGGTCAAGGGTGGGAATAAGTAGATTGTAATCAGATTATCTCCCCCTATACTTAGGGTAAGATATCCCTAAGTATAGATAAGAAGAGGAGACAATGGAGAGGATCGAAATGAATGAAAAACTCGGGGTGCACACCCCCTATACTTAGGACAAAGTACATCCTAAGTATAGAAAACTGACAACAAGGGGCGACACCTTTTTGATAGATAAAGAAAATAGAGAAGGAAAAGAAGAAAAGAAGAAAAGATATCAAAAGATGAAAGAATGATATGGACAGATAGATCGGTACAGCAGATGATGGAAGTGATCACCATGTATGAGATGCAAATGATCTGAGTCGAAGAGCACATCTCATACCAGAAGGATGGGGGCAACGTCAACGGTCGACGGATCATGGTTGGTAGTCTAGTATTTTGCTTGTTCACTAAGAGTTAACACTCCTGTACCAGCTGGTGTAGAACACACTGGTTAGTATTTTGAGCGGGAGCACTAAGAGGGGAGTTTCAAGAAAATATGGCTAAATGAAGTTGGGAATGTGATACAAGTCTCCTGTGCATATGGAGAATTTAAGTTAGCCATGGTGATTTGGGCTATCGTAATAGTGATTTTGTAATCTATGCCCTTACTCGTGCCCTATGCCGTCATGGACTCTTACACAAAGATAGTGAACTTGGGCGGTTTGTGATGATTTGCATGTTAGAATTTACTTTCGGAATCAGAATTACAATCTTATAAGTGAAGCCAAGCGAACATGTTGGGAACTTAGTTAGGATGCATTGTACCCCACAACATGCCTACAGAGACACCACAACCCTAAGGCCTTCTTCTAGCCTTAAAGACATAGTATAAGGTCTCACTTGGACCAAGACCACGGACTATCCACGAAGCTTGGATGATTCAAATCAAATAATAATGGTTAAAAATTATCTCTTTGTGAGGATAATTTACCCAATTTCTTTTGCAAATTTTTAATTATATCTTGCCTCTTGTATATATTTTTTTAATCATATTGAGCAACTTTTCTCATAACATACCAATGTGTGGATCTGCAGGTTCTCAACAGAAGCCACAATAGTGAGCGGAGTGGAGTCACTTCTTTTGTGCAGCTTCACGATTCCTTTTTGTGGTACAATTACTAGTAGCTTTTATTGTTCCTTCTTTACTTGTAAAATTGTGAGAGACATGTCATGTATAATGTATGTACGAACACTATTTTTATATGCATACATGCATATCTTGTGGACATGGATGGAAATGAAAAATGGAATGTATTGTGCTATTTTCTCCTACTTACTATGTATATCATGTGATTAAAATGTGGAATGTATGTGTGTGGAATCGATTTGCCGAGTATCGAGATCCTAAGGGGATGAGAATCACAGTTTAATATCAGAGCAATGGTGCTCCATTCCATTTCATGCATTAATTCCTCATCGATGTTAGAAATACATGATAGTGTTGATAGTCTTTTGAGCCAACATGAAAAAAAGTAGAATTGCATATTTTATATACCCATGTCCATATGTCTCTCCTAAGTAAAGAAAATATTAATGTTGTGTTATTTATGCAGAACCATTCCTCCTCGTGTAGAGCTATGGATGTTGATGTGGAGGAGAGTGTCGACCTGTCGTTCTCCATAGAGCCAGAATAGATGGAGGATGTTGATGTTTTACAGAAGCATCAAAGCACCTTTGCGGCATACCAATGAGCAATGGTACCACAATTCTTCGGTAACACCACCCCTGATGATGCAGAGCTATGGATGACATATGTGGTCAAAGTTTTGAGGATGATACATGCACCCTAGGACACTTGGATATCTTTTGCAGAGTACTCTCTTGTTGGGTATGCAGAGAGGTGGTGGAATGCCACCAAGGAGCACTTGACCGAGCCCATCACTTGGGAGGTCTTCTTCGACGAGTTCTGCGTAGAGTTCTACCCAGACCATTGGGCAAAGGATCAGAGGAGAGAGTTTGCTGAGCTGAGACAAGGGTCGATGATGGTTTAAGAGTACCTGATCCGCTACACCGAGTTGTTCAGCCATTCCCTTGCTATGACAACCTACCCACAGGATAATTTGCAGAAGTTCATCCGGAGATGCGCGAGGAGGTTCAAGACAGACTTTCTACCTTGGACCTTACCTCCATCAAGGAGGTTAATGCAAATGAGACAAAGTGGGAGGCTACACAACGTAGGTTACAGGGAGATCGATCACAATTGCCTCCACCCCAACCTAGTAGAGTTGCACATCGAGGCTTCTCTCGGTCCCGTACAGACCGTCGCCACCACCTGACAGTGACAACATTGTCCACTAGCAGGTTCGCACCATCCCCTATCTTGGGACAGGCCGACATGTCGCGGCTCAGTTTCTTCTTGTACCCTACACAGACATAGAGCCGTAGGCTTAGTGGAGACAATTTTGCTTCTAGTGGGAGCTTGTCACAAGCATGCAGCCATACTTGTTGCCTTTGTAGACAGTCGGACCACTTCAAGGCCCAATGCCCTTTGCGTGTTAACAACTCGGTTACATAACAACAGTAGAGTGGAGGACCAGCTGGGTCTTCTGGATAGTTTCATGGATCAAGATCCCGTCGAGGAGGCTGTGACTTCAACCGCGTCCTACCGCAGGCGGTGAGTGTTGTGGGATCTAGCTCCCCACCATGGATAGTTGAACGTAGTGACACAAGATCTAGCCCATACTTCTGGATCAGTCGTCAAAAGGTATGATTTCAGCTCATGGGACTACCTTACATGCATTGTTTGATTCATGGGCTACACATTCCTTCCTTGCCCATCGTATGATGCCCACATTGGGCAAGTCCATAATGAGTATTACTTTCCCGTATTGATCAAGGGCCCAAGGGGGCAATTGTTTATAATCCTCCAAGCAATGGAGGATGTTGTCATGCAGATAGGTGGGCATGAGATGCTTTCTTTCCTACAATTGATCCAGTTAAAGGACTTCGACATCATCTTAGGCATGGACTGGTTGGAGAGGCACCACACATGTTTGGACTATTTTGGAAAGATGATGGTTTTCCATTTACCTGGAGTGCTGCCATTTTAGTTTGCCGAACGTACATCCGAGGGTGGGATTGAGTGCATCTTCCTTGAGGGCACATCAGTTTCTCAGCCATGGTTGTGGAGGCTACTTGCCTACATGGTAGACTGAGCAGTGCAGGATCCGTTGATCGACGACGTTAGAGGTGTTTACAGATGACTTACCTATGCTACAACCCGTGAGGGAGATAGAGTTTGAGATCATGCTATTGTCGGACACAAAGCCGATCTATATCCCTCCATACAGGTTGGCACTTGCTAAGCTCAAGGATCTCAAAGTGCAGTTACAAGAGCTGTTGGAGAAGGATTCATCTGCCCCAGTACATCACCATGGGGAGCACCAATCCTTTTTGCGAAGAACAAGGATGGATCCTTGAGGCTATGCATAAACTACAGACAACTAAAAAAGAGAACAATCAAGAACTGTTACCCACTTCCACAGATTGGTGACCTCTTTGATCAATTACAGGGAGCAACCATGTTCTCCAAGATTGACCTGCGATAAGGATACCACTAATTGAGGATCAAGGATGCAGGCATGATGAAGTCCGCATTTCATACTAGATACAGTCACTATTAGTTCCTAGTGATGCTTTTTGGACGAATGCACCTACCGCATTGACGAGCGTGCGATCGACTAGGGTTAAGTATCAAGAAATATTCAAGGTCGTTGCGACCCCAATCAATCGGATGGGCTCAATCAAGAAGAAATAAACCACTCCAAATAAATCAAACAAGCATGAAATGTAAGCGGTTCGCTATTTTTATTTACCTGGTATAGCCACCAGGGTCGAACACAAGGAGCACGAAAAAATTACGGAGTAGTAAAATCTCAAAATAACGTAATTTTTTAATGGTTTTTAATTTTGCAAATTTTTATACTTTAATATGAGAACAAAATCAACAAAAATAAAAGCAAAGAAGCACAACAATCTTTTTGGATTTTTCTATAAGGCTAAAAATACTCAGAAAATTAGGATAAAAATATTTTTGGATTTTTGAGATTTTAAAATATTTTTGATATTTTTTTGGGATTTTCTCAATATTTTTATAATCTTGTAAAAATCAAAAAGTACTCAAAAATGCAAATAGTGTGCAACCAGGACTAAACTATAAGTTAAAATGATTTAACATACCTAAGTCATGGATAGCGATTTTATGATAAAATATAAATTAAAATCTACAAACAAAAACTGAAAATGGAATTTTTGGATTTTTTATGATTTTATAAGTTTGTATATATTTTGTAATTTTTAGGGTTTTTATAAGGGTTTTTTAAACAAAATTAATACTGTAAATAAAACACCACAAAAAGCAACTATAATAATTTTTATAGATATTTTAAAGTATGTTCGAACTTTTATGATTTTTCTAATTTAGGCGAGACACTTTTTAAGGTTTTTTGAATTTTTTAAAAAATATAAAATGCAAAGCAATTAATCAAATAAAATCATAATAAATACTACACACCAACGAGAGTTAATGATAACTTTTAGGGGATTTTTTAAATTAATTTGCTATTTATAAGTCCGATAAAAGACAAGTAATTAGTCACAGTTCACATGGACCAATGTACACATATGTTAAGTTCACAGACCAAAGATTAACACAATATAAAAGTCTGGGGTCAATACTGCAAAAATCCCACTCAAAATGTGTTCCACATGTGATCCTGATTCACAAGGGCATAATTGCAAATTTAAAAACTTAGCATTCAAAGCATAACACCTTAAAAGTCTCGGCTACAAGATGCAAATAACCCAAAAGACACATGGTAATGCACGCGCTACATACTAAGAGGGACTAAAATGCAAATATTAAAAACTTCGAGGTCCAAACTATAAATGTTCCAAACTACAATATTTATTTATCAGATTAAATCTAAATAAAAAAACATACAGGATAAAAAGTACAATATACCCTGAGGACACGTGGCACAATCTGGAGCGATTGTGGCGTACGACTCTGATCACTGCGGCTGGTACATCTGACAGTGTAGGGCTGTCGCGGATTTGTGGTCAGATCTGAGTTGTTAGCTCTGATATAATGGCCTGAGCAACCCTTTTGTTGGGTGGCTGTGATGTAAACTGGCAGAAGGAGACTCATCCAACGGTGGAGAAGGGATCAGTAAAAACATGACCCCAACGAGCTTTAACCGAGCGTTAGAGGGGATCCGAGGCTCCGATTAAGGATCGGAGAGGTCCAGCGGCATCGTGAAACCGCTCAACATCAGATGGGATGCTCAGATGGAAGCGATGATGGCTGGAGGGGCGTGGCAGTGAAGGGCGACCTGGAGGTGCTCCTCCTAAGCAGCTGGGAGATCTAATGGGCTCCTTAGCGCGAACCAGTTCCTGCAGAAGGTAGAGGGGACTCATGGATACACTCCAGTCTTGGTTATTATAGATGGAGATGATAGAAGCAACACATAATGAGGTTTTGGGTTTCCGACGAATGTGGCGGATGGAGACCCGACTCAAGGGAAAAGGTTGCGTGGGAAGGTACGGTGGGCATTGATGATTCAATCGATACGGATGGGGGTGCATAACGGGGATCCGAACTCAAGGTCGGAGTTAGCGAAATGGAGATGGTGATGAGATAAAAGATGGAGTCGAAATGGGAAAGGCGGAAGTTGCAAGCTATACCTGAAGGTTTGGATCGACTCCTGAGCTTTAGGTAAAGGCAAGCGTCGAGGTGATGGTCTCAACTGCGTTGTGACTGGCCAAGGAGGCTGAACGCGGCGGAGGTCTGGCCATGTGGCTTGAGATGCATTCGATGCAGCACCAATCCGAGATCTGAAGGTTGCTCCAAGCAGTTGTCACTCAGCTGGAGGTTGCTAGGGTCAAAAAGGTGGTGAGGAACAAACCGAGCTACTCGTAGAGAGGAAGAGATGCTTTATAGGGTTCTCCACGAGTCTGGATAGATCGACAAGAGGTGGACAACCCTAAGGGGACCAGTGTGATCCTAGGGATCCGTGAGAATCTCAGATGTATGAGGATTCTCAGGGTCTAGATTTCAAGGCAAGAGGAGGCCAAAGTCGGGCAAGAAAAAGCAGAGAAGAGGCTCCGGTGAGAAGGGTTCGACCCGACCCAGGCTGGAAGGGGACGTTGGCCGAGGTCAACGTTCCAGCCTGGACCAATAGAAATTCATAATTTACAAAATAAATAGAAATTCAATAAAAATAACAAATGAATTTAAAATAAAAAATGTATAAAAAATATATTTATTATTTTCCAAAGTATTTTTTTGTGATTTTTAATTATTTTTATGAAATATAAATTAATGTATACACAATATATAGTAGTGTGTATAGGTATATTATACCTATGTATTATGTACAATTTTTTTTATTTTCTTATTTTTACACGAATACACTTATTTTATATTTTATTTATTTACAACATAATTTTAAGATCATAAAATAATTTTTATTTGATTTTTATAAAATAATAAGGGTATTAATAAATAGTGGTTATTATGT
Source organism: Ottelia alismoides (assembly GCA_037367405.1). NCBI lineage: Eukaryota > Viridiplantae > Streptophyta > Magnoliopsida > Alismatales > Hydrocharitaceae > Ottelia > Ottelia alismoides. Next base: position 184,653 of record JAZKJV010002937.1, read on the forward strand.
GTACATATGTATTTTATACAATGAGTTGAGGGTTTTTATTTTTATTTTTCTTTTATTTTTCTGATTTTTATTTTTATAAACTTATTAACACCATATACAAGAGTGCAAAAGAATGAAATATTTTTTGTTTTTATCAAAAATAAATAAATAATATGTAAGTGTACGTGATATATACAATACATAGTAGACCCTATCTCTCTCTACTTATTTTATTTTAGGATCAGGTCAAAATTTGACATTCTCTTGGGGGTTTGGGGTCACTCTGTATTTATTCTAAATACATCATTCTTTTTCTTTTCCTTTATTCTTTTATTTTTTTTTTGTAAAAATGCATGTTAATTATGCAATATTAACAGAAGTATGCAGAAAGCTAAATTATTATACTTACAGGGTATTTTGCCAAGAAGAAGAGCTAAAATAAAAGAATAAAGAGTGAGAATCATGAATTCATTCACCCCCTATACTTTACCTTTGCTAGTCCCTTAGCAAACACTTATTTGAAATAGAAGTTAAAATAAAAAAGAAGTCAAAAGAAAAAGAATCAAGGTTGATTATTAAACTTATCATCATTAAATTGGAGCATGGAGCTCAATCAGACCTTTAGATTATTAGTTTGTCGGAACCTTATTGGGACGTAGGTTTAAGACTCAACAACCTCTAAGTTCTACTATTCTATGGTCAAGACTCCTTAATAAACCAGATCAGAACAAGTCTGCATACGCAAACTCTAATGACTATGAATCTTTCCTTGTAATGTGTAAGTGATATGTAGATCCCCACCTCAGAAATGACAAAGAAACAACCTCCCTCAACAAGGTAACTCTAACTCCCTAGTCTAGCAGCTCTTTCCTCGAGGAGCGGGGTATTCCCTTCTAAGTTCAAGTTCAACCAACTCAAGAAGAGGGCAAAGAAGAGAATGGACCGTGATCAGTGTAGCCATGTATCCCTTGGAGCAAAGCCAGTGTAGCTAAGTCTCCAGCTGCAAGCTTCCATGAGATGATAAGGTGGGATACATAAGCTTTGCTTATTCACTATATACACTCTGGCAGGCATTTTATTTTTAATCAGGCATGTCCCCTTTTTTGGAGTTTTTCATATTTTTGCACTTTTTTTTGATGTGCATATATACAACATATTTACATGGTGCAACATGTATATAAGGACTTTTTTTTCTCTTGAGCTAGTAGACTATCCCTCTTTTGAAGCATTATTGCAACCCACAGACTCCTGTCTTTAGATCTCATTGCTACTAGACCAGGTTGAGGTGTACATCCCTCCCTAAAGGAAGATGAGATGTTCTGCCTAGAAGTACTACCCTCGTATGCTACCCAAGCCAAAGAATTCTGTCTCCTCACCACCTCATCTGTATTGAGCTATGTGTAGGATGCGTGTCCAAGTCAACCCATTGTCTCTGAGAGTCATGCGTGCATTGTTAATTGTTCTACTTAGGCTCATCAAGATGACATATGAACATTGCCTAGTGGACTCAAAGAATAAAGTCCATATGGACCTGAAAAGTCTTAACCCCAAATCCTATAAGGTTCCTATGAAGTTAAGTGGATTAAGGTCTTAATAAAGCTCCATTTTCCAATTTAGTTCCATACTAGTTTAAATGTCAACTATGATTAAGAAGAATATACAAGCAAATATGTACAAAATTCTTTTTGTGCAATTTTTCAAAATAGGCAAATTGTTATGAAAATTTTTTAATGCAAGGAAGAAAAAGTTTTGCAAAATATTTACAAACATTTACAAACAATTTTTTTGCAAACTTTTATTTTTCAAATATTTTTCAAAAATTTTGTACTATATACATAATTTTGATACAAAAGTATTTACAAAAACTTTACAATCAAAACATTTTTACAAATATTTGTACAATTTATTTTTACAAAAAACTTTTACAAATATTTCTATACAAGAAAGTTTTTTATGACAACCAAAAAATTTAAAATTTTGTAATTTTTAGTTTGTGATTTTTAGCCATATTATCTATTAACACACTTACACAAAGTGCGAGTTATGGATAAAGTATATGTACAATATATATGACACCCCCTATACTTAGCTCGAACGATGACCTCATAATGATCAAAGAGCAATGAAAGGAAGACATAACTCATGCTGAGTATTTGGGAAGTGAAAAGAATGCTACACTACAACGACGAATGAAAGAATGTAATGAATAAAAGTCGGCGATCTCCCTATACTTAGGATCAAGTAATCCTAAGTATAGAATCTGTACACAAGGGGAAAACCAAGGGTTAGGATGTAAAGGGTTTACCTCCCCCTATACTTAGGGTAAAATATCCCTAAGTGTAGGTAACAAAACAGAGGTAATCACAAGTCTGATACCCCCCATATACTTAGGGTAAGGCACACTCTAAGTATAACATGATCATAAGATGATGACGAGGTATTAGACAAAAAGAATGAATGATATGGACAACTGGATCTATACAACTGCGGAAGAGAAGTGATAATCAGGCATGAAGTGCAAATGATGTGAGTTAAAGACCACATCTCATACAAAATGAATAGGGGAAACGTCGATGATCAATGGATCATGATCAAGATATGGTTTCAGGCGCTGACCGATAACTCAAAAGGTGGATTCAAATGACACTTCAGATATATCAATACTTACGTTGTCATGCACCTTTCGAACCATATATGGTCCCTTCCATTTGCTTTGCAACTTACCTGGAAATAATCTCAACCTAGCATCGAATAACCATACTCTCTGGTTTGACTCAAACTATTTATGGCTGATGTGAGAATCGTGCCATATCTTCACTCTCTCTTTGTATTGTAGGCTACTCAAAAAGGTTGTATCTCTCAACTCCTCCAGGGCTGGCAACTATGCTTTCTTCCGATCTCCTATACTCTTGGGATCCAATACTAACTCAGTGACTGCCCATAGTGACTTGTGCTTGATCTCTACAGGTAAATGGCATGGCTTGCCATAAACGAGATGAAAGGGAGACATACCCAAATGTATCTTGAAGGAAGTCCTATAGGCACACAAGACCGAGTCCAAAAGCTGTGACCAATCCTTTCGGTCTAGGCAGACGACCTTCTGCAATATAGTCTTGATATCCCTGTTCGATACTTCAGCAAGACCATTGGTCTGAGGGTGATATGACGTGGCAACTCGATGGTCAATGTTGAACTCATTAGCAAGGGCCTTTACCTTGTCATTGGTAAAATGAGTCCCCTCGTCAGATATCAAAACTCTAGGTACCCCGAATCATGAAATGATATTCTTCCTCAAGAATCTGCATATGGTCTTAGCATCTGCGGTTTGAGCGGGGATGGTCTCAACCCAACGACTCACATAATCCACAACAAGAAGAGTGTACTCAAATCCCTGACTCTTAGGGAATGGACCCACGAAATCGATGTCCCATGCGTCAAAAATCTTACAGAAGTGAATGGGCTGCATCGACATCATATCACGCTGTCCACAGGTGCCCATCCTCTGACAGTCAGTACACCTCTTCACGAATTCATCAGAATCCTTGAAGAGGGTAGGCCATCGTAGGCCGGGTTGGAGCACTTTCTATGTTGTCCTCCTACCAGAATGATGTTCTCCCACCTCAAGCTTGTGGCAGTATGTGAGGACGCTATGGTGCTCCTCCTGAGGAATGCACCGACACCATACACTATCCCCTCCTTCATGATAAAGGATGGGATCCTCCTAATGATACGACTTAACCTTCACAAGGAAAGTCTCAAGTCGTTGCCTGGGCCAACCTTGTGAAACTTTCTTGGCTACAAGATAGTTCACAATGTCAGCGTACCATGGGAATGAGGCGATAGCAAGGATCGCCTCGTCTGGGAAGGTCTCTGTAATAGGTGCATTCTGATCTAAATTCTCAAGGTTCTCTAAACGGGAGAGGTGATCCACCACCACATTCTTGGCTCCAGGCTTATCCTCAATCTCAATGTCAAACTCCTGGAGTAGAAGGATCCATCTGTTCAATTTGGCTTTGGCATCCTTCTTTGCCATGAGGTATCAGATGGCAATGTGATCTGTAAATATCGCCACTCTAGATCCAAGAATATACGATCTGAACTTGTCCAAACCAAAGACTACATCTAGCATCTCCTTCTTAATCACAGTGTAATTCCACTGAGCAGCATCCAAAGTCCGTCTAGAATAGTGAATGTCATACGGGAATCCATCCCTCCTCTATCCTAGAACAACCCCTATGGTAAAATCAGAAGCGTCCGTCATGATCTCGAATGGAAGAGACCAATCGGGTGGCTGAAGGACAGGAGCCTCGACAACTAATCCTTTGAGAGTCTTGAATGACGCTAGACACTTATCATCTATAATAAACTCAGTGGCTTTCGTCAGCTGATCCATAAGCGTTCGAGCAATACGACTGAAATCCTGAATGAATCGTAAGTAGAAACCGACATGCCCCAGAAAAGATCACAACCGCCGCAAGTTGGATGGTGGATTGAGTTTCTTGATGATATCTACCTTGATCGGATCAACCTCCATGTCGCTGTTGGAGATGATATGACCAAGCTTCGTCCCCTGAGTCACCATGAAGTGACTCTTCTCCCAAGATAATACAAGATGGACCTCAATATAATGCTGAAGTACCCGGTCTAGGCAGTCAAGATAAGCATCAAACCCATCGCCGTAGATCGAAAAGTCATCCATGAAGACCTCCAAACAGTCACCCACCATGTCCAAGAATATGGACAACATGCACCTTTGTAATGTAGCCGGGGCATTACATAAACCAAAGGGCATCCGTCTGAAAGCATATGTCCTAAACAGACAGGTGAATGCCATTTTCTCCTGGTCTTCGGGCGCTATGGCCACCTGCTTAAAGCCGGAGTACCCATCAAGAAAGCAGTAATGACTCTTCCCAGCTAGCCTCTCGATAATGTGATCAATAAATGACAGTGGGAAATGATCCTTCTTGGTGGCCTGATTCAATTGTCTGTAGTCCACACAGACCCTCCAAGAAGTGGGTACCCGGGTAGCTATTTCCTCTCCATACTCACTCACAACTGTCGTGATGCCCGTCTTCTTGGACACCACATGTAATGGACTAACCCACTTGGAGTCAGAGATGGGGTAGATAAAATCGATGCTCCAACGTTTTGATATCTTCTTCATGACCACATCTCGAAGACTCGGGTTCAGCTGTCGTTGGAACTCACGCGAGGGCTTAGCATCCTCTTCGGGATAAATATGATGGGCGCACAAGGCTGGACTTATCCCCTGGAGATCAGATACGCTCCATCCAATCGCCTTGTGGTTTCTTTAAAGAACCTCCATCAAACGAGATTCTTGATCCCTAGTCAAATCTGTTGAGATAATGACTGGGAACATCTCTGGTTTACCCACAAGGAATAGATACTTCATCGAATATGGAAAAGGCTTCTGTTCTGGACAACTAGGAGCTGATAAATCTGGCTTCTGAAATGTCTGAGTGAAGGATACTAGATCTACATGGGAGAACTCTCACTGTATGTGAAAATCTAGCGAAGACGGCCCTGCTGCTGTCTCTGTAATCTGTGCTGGCTCACTCTCCGTCCTTACTACCGGCTCTGTGGGAATCATGCATGGCAAATAATCATCAACGTCATCCCGATCAATGCCTGAATCCGAGGGATCTGAATCAGAAGAACATAAAATGTATTCTACTTCGCTATACCCACCATGATCATCAGCCTCAAATGTGTCCGGTGCCAAGAGCGTGCTCTCTGAACTCTCGTCTACCAAAATCTGTAAATGTGCAGTGTCTGATGGCATGACAAAATCTCATGATATGGGATCGGACCAAACTGCCTCATCATCTGTAATCACAAAGTCATACTCCTAGTGGACGTCTCGCTCTGCATCTGTCATCTGCTCTGTATCGCTTGACTTGTCGGAGCAGGCTGAATCTCTCTGGTCTCCTTGATCATCTCTATTTGTACACTTTCGCCCTCGATACGAAAGTATACCTTCCCACTATCATGGTCGGACACCGCCTTGGCTGTGACTGAGAATGGGTGTCCTAGTATGACGGGTTATCTATCACAGATTTAGGGATCTCTATGTCCAATACAACAAAGTCCACGGGGAATTTAGGCCCTGAATTTTGACGAACATGTCCTTCAATAGCCCCTTCGGCCTCTTGATAGAACTATCAGCAAAGTGAAGGACTGTCTTGCTTTGTCGAAGAGGACCAAGCTCAAATCGGTCGAGTAAGGCTGCTGGAAGAAGGTTAATTGAAGACCCACTATCAAATATGGTACGATCGAACTGATGCTCATGGATAGAGCATCTGACATATGGAGATCCTGCATCAGGTCTCTTGGCTGGCAATTGATTTTGAATAGCGAAGCAGGTGGCATGAGTAAGCACATGGATCTCTGCATTGTGATTCCTTCTCTTCCTACGGATGGTGGTCTTCTATCTCAAATTCTTATGGAAGAGAGGGATGTGCTCTAGCGCCTCATGTAGAGTCAACTGAATCTGAAATCGATCTACCATCTGCTGGCTGAACTCTAGCCGATGTGTCATTTTTGGGTTTTCTGGTTTATTCCCCTTCGCTAAGCGAAGTGCTTGAGGGAAGGGGATGGCTGGGCCCTCTCCAGAAATAGGAGGGTCACAAATAGGCTTCTGTGCAGGTAAAGGCATAGAATCTATACCAAGATCATCATGCATCACATATGGACTCAAAGGATATACAAAAACCTTTCCTTTATTCATATTTTTGTTCTTTCAATTTTCCATTTTTTATATTTTTCTGAATCTGTCCTAAAATACATGAGAAGGTAACACAACTGAAGGAGAAATGGTGGCCTCAATACCACCTACAACATCTGATCTAACGGCATCAGCACCGCACTTTGGCTCAACAATTGGAATATTGGTGGTGTCAGTACCACAACCTACATCTGGACTTATGATGGCCTCATCACTGTCGGTTGGATTATCATCCTTGGTGGCTTCAGTTCCACCATCATCATCATCATGCGCGACATCAACACCGCTATCCTCCTCGTCTGATGCTCCAGAATCTCCATGAAGTCGTCGCTCAGACGAGGTGTTGCGGCTGGCATCCTACAGCTCCTAAGTGTCACAAAATCAACATCAAACACATAGGAAGATATATCACACAAAGTATCACTAGGAGTGGTTATCTTTGTAAACTATACCTGCTTAGATTTCCTCTTTAGGTTGTTCGAGTTTGGTTCGATCTGAGCGGGTATGGCGGCCTTGCCCTTGATGATATCCCTTATTTCCTGCAAGAACTCGTCCATCTCTCGTAGGGAGGATGCCTACTGGTCAAAAAGTAGGCAGGTGAGGTCGTCAAGGGTGGTTCTCATAGATGGTTCCATGAGAACCGGATGGGTTGCCTCGCTGGAAATGAGGCCGAGTCTGCTGGTAATGAGGGGGAAGCTGGGAGTATTGCTAGTGAGGCTATTGTGGTTGCATCCACTGCTGTCCCTGGTGGTAGGGACGAGGACCCTACTGGTGATGCGACTGGTATGGCTGGGAGTGATGGGGCTGCTGCTGCTACTAGCTGCTCTGTCCGCCCTGAGCTGGAGGCTGTTGCTGGGAAGAAGCGCCTCAGGTGGAATGATGAATCCACGTTTCATCATCTTTATTCTATCATTTTGTCCTTAAAAACCGTATTCAATGCGTGTAAATACTGTTAATTCGGCATTTTAGCATTCATGCATTATTGTGTAAATAGTGTATAAAATACAATTTTTAAAGCCAAAATTATAGAATAAAGAAAAGAAAAGAATAAGAATAAAATATTGTAAATATTTTATGACCCGAAACCCCGAGACCTAGGCATCTCGATGACTAGGTCGATAAGGAATAAAGTAGGGGGAGATAAGGGCCAAAATACAATAAAAATACCTTTTATTTAATTCATTCTTTATTCATTTTGGGACCTATTTTTGGTTCCACTTTTTACACTTCAAATAAAGAAACTTTGAACATGAAAATTGTAGATAATTAAATAAATAAAAATACAAAATTCATTTCACTCAAAAATAATGTATAAATAAAAAGATATGATCTGAATAAGATTCCAGAATCCCAACTTCCCAGACCTGTATCTCCCTAAAAAAATAGAAAAGCATCAAACTCACCTTTAATTGTATATAATTTCAAATAAGCTATTTAATGGAGGTGGTTTCGCGTTTGGCGGAGCTACGGTTTGAAAGTTGAGTTTTGGACCCCTATTGTATACTTGTACAGATTAAAATATTCATTTTATTTATTATTCATTATTTTTATAATTTTATAAATTTTTATAATTTTTTAAATATTATTTATAATATATATATATGTATATTAAAATCAGAATAAAAACCTAAAGAAATTACAAAAATAAAATACTTGTATATAATAAATAGGTATAAGATCTATAAACATACCTATATTATTACTACTTTTATTTTATTAAGTATATGAAATACTTCAGAAAAATAAAATAAAAATATATTTAAGTGTATAAACATATTCTATAAATTTATAAAATAATAAACAAAAACAAATAAATTAAACATACAAAATAAAAGTAAATCATTAAAATATATAGATATATATACCTATACAAGCTTAAAAAGGTAACTTATAATTTTATACCTCAAAAAAATAAATAAAAATCATAATAAAATAATTTATAAAATAATAAATATTTTTTTATAACCAAAAAATAATAAAATCGTTTAATACTTTAAAATGATTTGCAAAATATTTTCCAGACTTTTTCCTGGTTGGTCCACGTGGACCAACCATGAGGGTTGGAGAGTTGACCTCGGGTCAACTCTCTGACCCAGCGCCTGCACCCTGCCAGACTATATTTTTTGCCCGTTTTCTCGCTTTTTTCGAGGACGTTTCTTGCATCTTTTGGTGTCGACGTCTTCATGACTTTTGATGCCCACATATCAAGGATACACGCCCTTGGCTTAGCGTGGTCTTTGGACCCTCGATGCGACCGCCATCCCTCATTCTTCACGCCCTGTCACACCATTGTTCAAATACCCCCGTCATCTCCCTCTTCGAATTCGAACCCTTCTTGACCATTTTCCTCCTCTTTTCGTGAGCTGGGACTGGACCTCGTGACATGAGATCCTCCAGCTCTCTTGAGCGGCCGTGGAGGCGTCTCCAACTCCCATCTCCGGCCACGACTGTGAGGTTTGCATCTCTGGCTTTGTTAGCCATTGAGGTCTGTTTCTGTTGTATTTTTTAGTGCATTCTTAAGCCTAGGATGAGTTAGAGTCTTTATTTTGTCTTTTGATTAAGTAAGTTAGACTAAATTTCGCTCATCGAAGATTGCCGGACCCCCGCTCCGGCGAGCCTGTTCCCGCACCGTCCACTCTCCTCTCCACCTTTGTTTGACTCGGAACCATCTCTCGTGCTTGTGTTTCATTCTTGCAGGTTCCAGGGGGGCCAAAGGACTCCATCTGGGGGTTAACTTTTGAAGGAAAAGCTCCTGGGAGCAGCCCCAATCCATTCACGTCGTGGTGGTCCTCCAGTGCTCTTTTCGCCATTTTGGGGGCACCATTCGATAGAGGGGGCTCGCTGGTGCTGTGCGACCATTTTGTAGCTCCAACGGATGTCGGAGCAGCGAGAGCCAGTTGGAGGAACTTCGTCACGACGGAGTTCTTGGCCAGTTCGTCCTCCATCGCTCTCCGCCGTTGATTTCGGCCAAGTTCTTCGCAGTGCACAGCTGCCGTAGGATCTCTCTGCACTGCAACCATCGATCGATATGCGGAGATCTAATCTTGGACGTTGATGTTGAAGCGTCATCGGCGCGCAATGGTGCGACATGTGGCATGTGTTGTTGTCCGCCGTTGGATCGCTCAAAGCTTTCGGTATTTTGCGCATGACACCCCGTTCCTTTTTTGTATTTATTATTAATCTATAAACATTCATCTGCCACCTTATCATTTTGGCTGAGTTGTGTAAAACACCCTAGCGTTTTGTAATATTACTGAAATAGCCCCGCCAGTGGCGCACGTGGTTCCTCACGTGGTCCTTGGTACTTTTGCATCAATACCCCTAGGTTTTCTACTATTAACGTTTAGTCCAGCATATTTTTAGTTAGTATAAATTTTCTGGAAACATTGCGCCGAGGCCTCTGAACTTTTCACATATTACACAAATACCCCTGCTAGGGGTCCATTTTCTTTTTGCTATATCTACTTATTTCTTGCATTTATAAAATTCCAAAAATTACCAAAAAAATTGCCATAGCCGCCTGTTGCATCACTCTTTCACGCTATATTTTTATTTTACATATTTATTGCATTTTATTATTTATAAAAATTCAAAACAAGCATTTTCAGCACTGTTTGCATTATAAAATCCATAAAAATTATAAAAAGACCTCCGAAAATTCTCAAAAAAATATATTTTGTGTCTTTTAGTGTCTTTAGATTCAGACAAAAAATCACTAAAAACTATAAAAGCAAACTCCTAAAAATATTAAAACTCTAAAAATCTTCACAAAAATCCTAAAAATTCTACAAAAATCCTAAAAATGCAATTTTAGTTTTTGTATTTTCTCTAATTTATTATCTTTCCGCTAAAAGTAATTTGAGGAACTTTGAACACTGTTTGATATTTTTCCTCCTCATTTTAATTTCGGCCAGCAACCTAGTTCACTGTTTTCTAGTATTTTTGACTTTAAAAATACCAAAAAATTAATAAAAATATGGAAAAATCACAAAAACATTAAAAAATTATAAAAAGACCAAAACATTTTATTTTCTGATTTTTACTTATTTTCACTTATTTTTATAAGTACCTTATCCACCTCTTTCTTACATCATATATATATTCTATTATTAAAAAAATAAAATATAAAAATATAAAATATAATAAGAAAATAGAAAATTTAAAAATTAAAAATCAAAATACAAAAAATATAAAAAGCAAAAATCAAATAAAAATTATAAAATTAAAAACCCACAAAAAATAACATAAATAGACAAATCATCACATTCACGGTTTTGTACTTTATTGCCCCGTTCTACCTGTCTGCTCCATGTGTTCGACCTCTACACATACTTGCACCTATACACATCTTGTTGTAGAGTTATAATAAATTTTAACTCCACCTTCACCTTCATTGCCTTATTTGGTTGTTGTGGGTTAATTGTTGTCTGAAGAATCGATTTCTTGCGGGTCGCCTCAACGACATTGTGATCCCGCCTTGTGTGGATTACTTTAGACCCGTGAAAAATCGTCTTCAACAAATGGTGCCATTGCCAGGGAGCAACCGTGCTTAGTTCGGGTTTTTACTTGTGTTTGTGATTGTTGTCTATTCTTGCGGTTTTAATTATTTGCTTTTTATTTGACATAATTGTTTGAGCTGTCTAACCCCTCTCTTTGTTGATTTCGTGCGAGGAACCGCAGATCGAGGGAGGCGCTCCACCCTAGGCGTCTGGGCACCCACGTGAAGCCAGCATCTGCCGGCCTAGCACCAAGGAGACGGGGAGAGATTTTTGAAGACCGAGCTCTACCTTAGTTGTTGCATTTATTTCCTTGTATTTATTTTTGTAATTTTAGTGAGAGAGAGAGACTCTAATTTGTAATAATACATGTACTCAGGACAATTGGACATTCGAGCCTAATTTCCAAGTGATTGTTCACTTGGAGGCTCACCGCTGTTTTCTCGTTTTTTTTTCGCATTCTTTTTTATTTTGTTTTCCGGTTTTATTTTATTTCTTTTTGTGTGATTGAGCCGTTAGCTGTAGGAGTTGCTTGACGTAGTCTTAAGGCCAAATACTTAAAATATTTGCCTGTGCCTATAGTCTCGTTTGGACTTAGTCAAATTTTGAAAACATGCTTCACGCTAAATAGCAGCTTCTCACCTTAGGCGATTTCATTGACTTTGCATTTGCATATAGATAGATTTTAATTCTATTAAGCATCCTTTCATGTAGAGTGCTGGAGGCAAGGTGATCATTTCTCTTTAGCATACATCATTGATTTGCTGCTTGCATTGCTTTTCCAACTCTACCTCTGATTTTGATCACCTAGGTGCTTAAAGGAATCGATTCCTCGTTAGGCGCGTGCATTCCTCATTAAAAATCCAAAAAAAGTGATAACAAATAAAATTGGGACTGCTAACATTACTCGACCCTAAAATCGATCAAAAAAGAAAATATTCTCTTGGGGCAAGTAATCCCCTCATTGTCTTCGCTTTTACTTACTCGCACACACACTAAGGTTAGTGCCCAAATCCTATTCAAGCCCCCTAAGTGTTTGTGCAATTCTTTGACTTCTCTCCTAACTCTAAAACAGACAAGATAAAAAGATCGCATTTGTGGTCTTCACCAAGTTGAGTAGGTGAATTGAGGGTTTTTTTGTGTGAGTTTGTTTGTGTTTACTTGTGTGTATACTAGATCATTCTGCGCATTTGTGCCTTTCTTCACACTTTTCTTGACTTGACCTTCGTGCTCTCCAGATCACTTTTTCCTTTTGTTTCTAGATGGCCGATTGGAGTATTTTTTGTCCGGACTTTGCGGACCCCTCGTTCGCTCCAGTCGAACCACATTACTTTTCCAGGAGGACTTTGCTTCTGATTTTTGTACATATCCGACCAACCCACTATTTCAGGATTCAGACCTTGATCTTCACCAATCATTTCCACCACCATCTCCTACACATTTCGACAACCCGCTCTTTCTTGAGTATCCTGATCCGGAATGTGATTTTTGTCCACACCTTCCGTCCACATTCGACACACCCGATCCTGAGATTTTGGAGTCACCTTTCATGGTATCCACACTTGAGACCTTGAATCAGATGATAGAGCATATGAAGTCAAGGATCAATAATCTTACTAGTTTGAATAAGAACCAGGATGACGTTCCATTCTTTGAGGATTTGGAATCATTTGAGGATTATCATGAGAGCTTGCAATTGCCCAAAACACAAAAAAAATGAGAAAATTTTAAAAACACAAAAAGAGTTTGGGAGACACATGATCGAGTCAGTCTGTGAGGAGAGTGTCCACTTGCCAGATTCTTTGACCACACAACCTCGCACACCTTGTCCCACCTTTGACCCCGAGGATGCCGTTGTACAGAGTGCTCTTGGCATGCCTCGTGTATATGCTGATTCCAACTTCCTCCCTTTTATAGAGGAGGTCCAAAAATTCAAAAAATGTTGACTGAACCCGAAGTGGTGGCCACTATTCATGAGATTATCCATGCCCCACTTCAGCAGGCCATGACTGATTTATCTGCTCCTCTTCCCAAGAAGAGAAAGCGGAGGAGCAGATCTGAGCGTCATATCTTGACCATGGCCACTGCCCACACCATCACACACCGTCCCATTTCTCGGAAGAAGAACACTGCCACACCTTTCATTAGCTGCACCATCTCTGACCATACCTGTGATCACACTCTCCTCGACAGTGGTGCTTCGATTAGCATCATACCCTTCTCGCTGGTACAATCTCTTCACTTAGGGCCTCTCAAGAAAACCAGGATGATCGTACAGTTTGCTGATGGATCAATCAAGAGGCCGAAGGGTATACTCGAAAATGCCATCATATCGATTCAGGGCATGAGTTACCATATTGACTTTATTGTTTTGCCCATGGAGACCTCCACAGGGGAGCACCCTCCAATCATCCTGGGATGTCCATTCCTCACCTCTGCGAGGGTCGTTATTGACTATGGATCAGGAGAGATTCACTTTCGTCCTGCTGACGAGAGCGAAGCATTGATCACCGCACCCACTGCCGACCAGAGACCTGCACCTGATGCGACTTCACCTATCTTGGCTGACCCCGAGGACCATGACATTGATGATACTATCAGAGAATTTTGCTGCTTATTGGATTCCACTGAGACCCGAGAATTCCTCCCCGTGGAGGAAGACTCGGAAAGCATGGACCTCAGAGTTCCTTCTTCTGGGACTTGGCATTGTGTTGATGACATCCGCGGGATTTACATGATCGATACCATTGAGCGGAGGATAGATTTAGAGATTAGACAGGACAGACATTATTTAACTACTTTTACTGATGAGTCCATTCCTGTTCACTTAGATTCAGATAAGACAAAGGCCGAATTTGATTTGATTGCTTTTATTCGGGAATTCGGGCCTTTTGATGAGAAAGATGACTCGGTTGAGATTATAGAGGACGAACAGAGTTTGACTACTTCCACTGATGAGTTCGTGCCTTTTGATTTTGACCTGGACGACACCTCGCAGGATGATACTGAGTACACTACTTCCGATGATGATGAGTTTGTCCCATTCCACTTTGATATCAGCGAGACCCCCAAGGCCAGACCTGACCACACTTCTTCCACTCACCAATCTGTGCCTTCACACCCTAGGGCCCCTGAGGATCTTCACTCTGTCGACCCTGATCGGCTTCCATCCACCATGGACCCCGATGTTGACCTGCACCATACTAGATCTATCCCTCAGCGGTCCCGCAAGAAGGTTCGCTTTCTACCTTCTTGACTCTCTGCACATCCATCTCCGTTGTATATTCTCTCGTGTATCTCTGTCTATCTCCCGTATTGCTCATCCACCCATTCTTGTGTTTGCCTTGCTTAGGACGTACTTTGTCCTAAGTATAGGGGGGTGTACGAGCTGAGTGTTCATTCATCGTTCCGTGTCATCACTCCTGTCGTTGCCTATACTTGGGGCTTCTTTTACCCTATGTATAGGGGGAGTGATATACATCCGTCTCTATCTTCTTCCATCTGCTGATCTCTTTTCTCTTTTCTCTTTTCTTCTTTCCCTTTTCTATCCTCTTTATCTATCAAAAAGGTGTCGCCCCTTGTAGACAGTCTTCTATATTTAGGACGTACTTTGTCCTAAGTATAGGGGGTGTGCAACCCGAGTTTTTGTATTCTTTTCGATCCTCTCCATTGTCTCCTCTTCTTGTCTATACTTAGGGATATCATACCCTAAGTATAGGGGGAGACAATCTAAGTACGATCTGTTCATTCCCACCCTTGACCCACCCTGCTTTGTGTACAGTCTGCTATACTTAGGATTATTTGATCCTAAGTATAGGGGGGACGGTCAACTTCCCATTCGTTCATTCATCTCTTATTCATTTGTTTATTCTTTAGATTTTCCTATACTCAGTATGAGTTATGTCTTTCTTTTCTCTCTGATATATGAGGACATAGCTCAAGCTAAGTATAGGGGGGTCGTATATACTACATATATACTTTAACCATAACTCGTACTTTCATATTTGTCTTAATAATTAAGGCTAATAATTCTTTAAAATTCACTAAAAACCTTAAAAAGATGTTATTGTTCCTCAAATTCTTTTTGTATATACTGATTAATAAATCAGATGAAAATGTTTTTTGCAAAATGTTCGAAAAATAGTTTGAAAATCTTTGTGAAAAATCTTTTGAAAACTATTTGAAAATGTTTTGTTACATGTTTTCAACCTTTGTAAAAATGTGTTGTTTGTAAAATTTTATTTTCTTTGTGTGAAATAAAATGTTTGAAAAACGGTTTGCAAATGGTTTTGAAAATGGTTGCAAAAATATTTGAAAAATCTATCTATACTGTTTGAAAACCTTTGCAAAATGATTTTCAAATGTGTGGACATGTTTGTAAAACTGTTTGTAAAAATTATTTTGGACTATAGTTTTCAAAATTGTTTGAAAAACCTGTGTCAAATAAGTTTGAGGAATATATACATCTCACCTAAAATTCTTTATTATATATACTTATAAATCTGACCACTTACCCTGAAAATTCTTAAAATCCACTTCTTGTAAATATAAGAAGCACTCCCGTGTAAATATTTGTACCTAGTTTTTAGCTAAAAATCTTTGTTTTCAAAATTTCCAAAACCATTTGCAAAAATAAAATTCCAAAAACATTTGAAAAATCTTTTTGAAAAATAAAAAAATGCATATGCATCATCATCTTTTCAAAAATCCATAAAAAGTTCAAAATCTTGAAAATTACATCACAAAAATATTTTCTGCATAGCATTCGCATAGCACTAGCATTTTTTTGGATTGAGTTTGATAGTTGAATGAGTCTAAGTAAAATCCGGAGATTGGAGCATGGTTGGACATTAAAATCTACCTAATAACAAGAACCTTATAGGAACTGGGTTTGAGGTACTTCATGTCTAGTTGACTTAATTCTTTGAGGATCACGAGACTTGGTTCAATGGATTCTTGACTGCCTAAGTAGAGTATTTCGGAGCACACACATGACTCTCGTTGATAATGACCTAACTTGGACATCTGCACCTTTCACATGGCTCAATTCAGTTAGAGTGGTGAGGGGGTTGGATTTGCCGGTATGAGACGCACACAAGTGGAAACACTTGTCCTCCTCTAGGGAGGGAAGTGCACCCCAACCCATCCAGTGATGAGGAATTCTAAAGACAGGAGAGTGTGGGTTGCAATAAAGCTTCAAAAGAGGGATAGTCTACTGGCTCAAGAGGAAAAACTCCATATGTAAATGCTGTTGTAAATAATGTTTTTTAAAAAACGAGACATGCCTGTACAAAAATAAAATGCCTGTAAAGTATGTGAATATGTTGTATAATAAGCAAGCTTGAGTTTCAAAGTCATATCATGTGAGCCTGCAGCTAGATGACTTGACTACACTGGTCTTGCATCCTAGGATAGGTAGCTACATTGGCTACCATCCATTCTTCTCTTCACCCCCTCCTCTTGAGATGGTTGCCACTTGAACTTAGATGGGAATACCCCGCTCCTCGAGGAAGGAGTTATTGGATTGGGGAATCATTGGGTTGTCATGCTAGAGAAGTCAGTCTCTTTGTCATTCTAGTTGGGGAGAGCCACTATCACTTACACTGTACTAGTCAGATTCATAGTCGTAAGGGTTTGCGTATGAGTTGAAATATTTCTGATCTGGCTATTGAGGAGACTTGAGTTGAGTTTTGGGATTCTCAGGGACTTGTGAATTTCAAATCTGGTTCTCATTAAGGTTCCGCCCACACTAAAAGTCCAAAGGACCGACTTAAGCTCCAAACATTGATTTTGTGAAGATAAGTTTGATAATTAAATTTAATCCACATTTCTTCTTTTTCTTTTCTTTGTTTTTCTTTTCTGCACTTATTGCATAAGTGTTTGCTAGGGACTAGCAAAGGCAAGTATAGGGGGATGATGAATCTACGTTTCATCATCTTTATTCTATCATTTTGGCCTTAAACCCTAGTAAATGCGTGTAAATACTGTTAATTCGGGCATTTTAGCATTCATGCATTATTATGTAAATAGTGTATAAAATACAGTTTTTAAAGCCAAAATTATAGAATAAAGAAAATATAAGAAAAAGAATAAAATATTGTAAACATTTTATGACCCGAAACCCCAAGATCTAGGCATCTCTATGACTAGGTCGACAAGGAATAAAGTAGTGGGAGATAAGGGCCAAAATACAGTAAAAATACCTTTTATTTAATTCATTCTTTATTCATTTTGGGACCTATTTTTGATTCCACTTTTTACACTTCAAATAAAGAAACTTTGAACATGAAAATTGTAGATAATTAAATAAATAAAAATACAAAATTCATTTCACTCAAAAATAATGTACTGGTAAAAAGATATGATCTGAATAAGATTCCAGAATCCCAAATTCCCAGACCTGTATCTCCCTAATAAAAACTTGAAATGCATTAAACTCACCTTTAATTGTATATAATTTTAAATACGCTATTTAATGGAGGTGGTTTCGCGTTTGGCGGAGCTACGATTTGAAAGTTGAGTTTTGGACCCCTATTGTATACTTGTACAGATTAAAATATTCATTTTATTTATTATTAATTATTTTTACAATTTTATATTTTTTTATAATTTTGTAAATATTATTTATAATATATGTGTATATTAAAATCAGAATAAAAACCTAAAGAAATTACAAAAATAAAATACTTGTATATAATACATAGGTATAAGACCTATAAACATACCTATATTATTACTACTTTTATTTTATAAAGTGTATAAAATACTTCAAAAAAATAAAATAAAAATATATTTAAGTGTATAAAAATATTCTATAAATTTATAAAATAATAAACAAAAATAAATAAATTAAATATACAAAATAAAAATAAATCATTAAAATATATAGATATGTATACCTATACAAGCTTAAAAAGGTAACTTATAATTTTATACCTCTAAAAAATAAATAAAAATCATAATAAAATAATTTATAAAATAATTTATAACCAAAAAATAATAAAATCATTTAATACTTTAAAATGATTTTACAAAACATTTTCCAGGCTTTTTTCTTGGTTGGTCCACGTGTACCAACCAGGAGGGCTGGAGAGTTGACCTCATGTCAACTCTCTGACCCAGCACCTGCACCCTGTCAGACTATGTTTTTTGCCCGTTTTCTCGCTTTTTTTGAGGATGTTTCTTGCATCTTTTGGTGTCGACGTCTTCATGAATTTTCATGCCCACATATCAAGGATACACGCCCTTGGCTTAGCGTGGTCTTTAGACCCTTGATGCGACCACCATCCCTCGTTCTTCACGCCCTGTCACACCATTGTTCAAATACCCCAGTCATCTCCCTCTTCGAATTCGAACCCTTCTTGACCATTTTTTCCTCCTCTTTTCGTGAGCTCAGGACTGGACCTCGTGACAGGAGGTCCTGCAGCTCACTTGAGGGGAGGTTGAGCGGCCATGGAGGCGTCTCCAACTCCCATCTCCGGCCACGCCCGTGAGGTTTGCATCTCTTGCCTTGATAGCCATTGAGGTCTGTTTCTGTTGTATTTTTTAGTGCATTCTTAATCCTAGGATGAGTTAGAGTCTTTAGTTTGTCTTTTGATTAAGTAAGTTAGACTAAATTTCACTCATCGAAGATTGCCGGACCCCCGCTCCGGCGAGTCTGTTCCCGGACCGTCCACTCTCCTCTCCACATTTGTTTGCCTCGGAACCATCTCTCACGCTTGTGTTTCATCCTTGCAGGTTCCAGGGGGGCCAAAGGACTCCATTTGGGGGTCAACTTTTGAAGGAAAAGCTCCTGGGAGCAGCCCCAGTCCATTCACGTCGTGGTGGTCCTCCAGTGCTCTTTTCTCCATTTTGGGGCCACCATTCGATAGAGGGGGCTCACAGGTGCTGTGCGGCCATTTTGTAGTTCCAATGGACGTCGGAGCAACGAGAGCCAGCTGGAGGAACTTCGTCACGACGAAGTTCTTTGCCAGTTCATCCTCCATCGCTCTCCCCGTTGATTTCGGTCGAGTTCTTCGCGGTGCACAGCTGCCGTAGGATCTCCCCACACTACAACCATCGATCGATCTGCGGAGATCTAATCTTGGACGTTGAAGTTGAAGAAACATCGGCGCGTAACAGTGCGACACGTGGCATGTGTTGTTGTCCGTCGTTGGATCGCTCAAAGATTTGGGAATTTTGCGCATGACACCCTGTTCCTTTTTTGTATTTATTATTAATCTATAAACATTCATCTGCCGCTTTATCATTTTGGCTGAGTTGTGTAAAACACCCTAGCATTTTGTAATATTACTGAAATAGCCCCGCTAGTGGCGCACGTGGTTCCTGACGTGGTCCTTGGCATTTTTGCATCAATACCCCTAGGTTTTCTACCATTAACATTTAGTCCAGCATATTTTTAATTAGTATAAATTTTCTGGAAACATTGCACCGAGGCCCCTGAACTTTTCGCATGTTACATAAATACCCCTGCTAGGGGTCCATTTTCTTTTTGCTATATCTACTTATTTCTCGCATTTATAAAATTCCAAAAATTACCAAAAAATTGCCATAGCTGCTGTTGCATCACTCTTTCACGCTATATTTTTATTTTGCATAATTATTGCATTTTATTATTTATAAAAATTCAAAAATAAGCATTTTCAGCACTGTTTGCATTATAAAATCCATAAAATTATAAAAAGACCTCCGAAAATTCCCAAAAAATATATTTTGTGTATTTTAGTGTTCTTTAACTTCAGACCAAAAATCACTAAAAAATATAAAAGCAAACTCCTAAAAATATAAAAATCTAAAATCTTCACAAAAATCCTAAAAATTCTACAAAAATCCTAAAAATGCAATTTCAATTTCTATATTTTCTCTAATTTATTTCTTTCCACTAAAAGTAATTTGAGGAATTTTGAATACTGTTTGTCATTTTAATTTCTGCCAGCAACCTAGTTCACTGTTTTCTAGTATTTTTGACTTTAAAAATACCAAAAAATTAATACAAATCTGGAAAAATCATAAAAACATTAGAAAATTATAAAAAGGCCAAAAACATTTTATTTCTTGATTTTTACTTATTTTCACTTATTTTTATAAATACCTTATCCTCCTCTTTCTTACTTCATATATATATATATATATATATTCTATTATTAAAAAAGAAAATATAAAAATATAAAATATAAAAAGAAAATAGAAAATTAGAAAATTAAAAATCAAAATACAAAAATATAAAAAGCAAAAATCAAATAAAAATTATAAAATTAAAAACCCACAAAAAATAACATAAATAGACAAATCATCACATTCACGGTTTTGTACTTTATTGCCCCGTTCTACCTGTCTGCTCCATGTGTTCGACCTCTACACATACTTGCACCTATACACATCTTGTTGTAGAGTTATAATATATTTTAACTCCACATTCACCTTCATTGCCTTATTTGATTGTTGTGGGTTAATTGTTGTCTGAAGAATCGATTTCTTGCGGGTCGCCTCAGGGACATTGTGATCCCGCCTTGTGTGGATTACTTTAGACCCGTGAAAAATCGTCTTCAACATGGACCATCGGAATCCCAGGTGATCGTAATGGATCCCGGGCTATTGTTGGTACCAGTCATACCAAATCATGTTGACTTCCAACGACTCCTAATCGAAAGGTGGATGGGGAAGAACTACCAGGGGATGATCCAGCTAGTAAACCACCATCTGAGTGTCCTGAGATGGTGGTGGTTGGGAATAGTGCCCAGCTACTGGACGGGCTCTGCCTAGATGTGGTGAACCTGACGACATATGGCAGAAGGTTGGGTGGAGTTGTTGCTGCTAGGATCGGCCCGTGACCTAAGATGGGGTTGTGGAGCCGTCTATGCCTCATGGAGACACATGATCTGAGTCTTTAGGTTACTCAGTGTCTGTGCCAACTGGTCAATCTGCGTAAGGCCCTAGCATTGCTTCTTCTCAATAATCTTGATGCGGTCCAGCTTCTCACTGATGATCCCTATGTCAATGGCTAAGGACTTGACATGCACTGCTGCTGACGAAGTAGAAGGACCGACATCGACTCATGCAATCCTCTGATAGGAGATCACCTGAGGGAGGGTCTTCGCTTGAGTGTAGACCCTAGTCTGGAACATCACTGTGTAATTCTCTACCATCTCCTCATAGATGGTCCAGACTTGGTCCTATCTCTTTACGAAATAAGACCCTCAACATGAGGCGTTCACTATCCCTGCAGCTCCAGTGTCAGGCCACAAAAGAAACTCTAGACTAGGTTGGGCTTATATATCTCATGAGGACACCTCGATGAGCTCTTGGAATCGATCCCAAGCCTCATGAAACTGCTCGTTTGGATCGTGGTGAAGTTGTTGATCATAGCTCGTGCTACGTTGGTCCGGCCGAGTGGATAGTACTTGTTCAAGTACTCGGTTCAGAGCTGCTCCCAGGTGGTAACATACCTCCACAAATGCTTCATCCAATAGGCTGCTCTGTCAACTAAGGAGAACGGGAATGCGATAATCTTGATAGTGTCCTTGTCTGTGAATCTGTCATGGACAGTGCTGCAGATCATCTCGAACTCCTGGAGATGGAGTACGGCTCCTGGTGGCTAGCCCATGGAACTTGGGCAGTATGGGCAGTAACTGAATAGTATGGGGGTAAGCTCAAATGCGCCCAGGATCTATGGAAGCTGAATCCATCGGTGGATGAGAGTTGCACCAGGGTTGTGCAACTGTCTTAACGTTCGTGGCTGTCTGCTGGCTCCTGTGGCTCCTCGGGTCGTCCGTCTCCTCCTCCAACTGCTGGTATCTCTTTACCGACTGGTCTCTGCAGCTCTCCTCTAGTGACTCTCATCTTTGTCATATCTCATCGCACCTCAATCATGAATGCTCCCTGGTCTCTGATCTGGAACTGCATCATCTCCAAGGATACTAAGAGTGTGTTGTTGATGGTGACCTGGTCAAGTACATATGCTGATCCCTGTGGCTTCTTATCGGTGCATCCTCACTGCTGGCCATCTCTCGGGTCTCTGAAAAGGCAAAAGACCCCAACTTAGGTGTCGTCAAGTGAACATACAAATATGCTGGCCTCTGCTCGGGCACCTCAGGACTGGAAGAAGGGTGGTCGAGGGTGAACCAGGTCTAGAGAACTCAGGTTCAGAGATTGAGTCTGAGCTCTCTGAAGCTTCCCTAGATGAATGGAAAGGAGTGCTCGAAAGTGGTGATGTCAAAGGCAGCCTAAGGGAACTCCTTCCCATCATCGTTATGTGGGGATTTTTGAAGATGAGATCTGAATGCAAACAAGATGAGAAGACAAACACCTTTTTCACCTACTCAACACTCGAGCAGATGACTGTGAAAGATCGATCGTTAATCTGGTCATATTTTATTTAGGTGACAAATCAAGATATCAGAGCGATTAAGCGAACTGTTGGAATCCAATGCTCCCAGGAGACTGGCACGAATCTTGCAACTAATTTTTCCAGCTAGTATGGGTGCAGATCGTTTACTGGTTACCCGATCTGCCCAAATCTGTTAAGGAAGTCCCGGATTGGTTACCGACTACCCGATGAAATCCTCGTTAGAGAAGAATTAGCTACAAAACTATTAGTCTGAAAGGAGTTCAGATGTGGCTCTAGCCTAGTGTGCGGATCACTCTCTCGCTGTAGATAAATACTTCAATGAGGGGGTGACTCTCCCCAAAATAAGATTTTTGAGTGAAGTGCATTTTACGGTCAAGTTTGCATTAACAATCCCATTTTTTTGTTTTCACCTTTTTAGGTATTTTTTAAAATAAAAACAATTGGTATTTTCTGGAATAAAAACAATGTCTAATGAATTTTTCTACTTCCTTGGTTATTTGAGTCCAATAAAACAAGGGGGAGGAAGTTGAAAAATCCGATGCGATCAAACACTATGATGTATGTATAGATAGAAATGCGTACATGTCTCCAGCACTCTACATGCAGGGTGATCCATGCATAAAAGTAAAGACAAAAATAAAACTTCCTAAATGATGCAACGAGGAAATCGACCTTAGACAAATAATTTCTATTAATCGTGAAGCACAATAGTCAACTATTAGGAAGAGAGTCGTAGTCCGATCTCTGATGCCAATCGGTGCCCACCACAATGGGTCCTTCCAACGTTGTATATGACCTCTCTCAGCACGTGGAATTTAATCCCAATATGTTAACTTTTAATTATTTTTAGCTAGGTCCAATTACGGATTTATGGGAGCAGATAAGTAATTAGGTGTGGGGCCTTGTCTAATTACATCACAATCAACAAAAATCCTTAGTCTAGGGTCTAAATCCTCGAGAATCGAAAGAAAATAAAAGGTGATAAAAACAAAACATGAAAACCACAATGAGGTCCCCCGAGTACACTGGTACTAGGCAAAACAACCCCAAAATGTTTAAGTGTCCACAAGAGAGTCTAGAGTCTAATTCTTACAAATAAAAATATAGTTCTGAAAAAATAAACTAATCTATGAAATATAACTACTTTCTCCTACTCCTCCGCTCCTTCTCAGGTACGGTCTCCTCCAAAAGAAAGCCGAAGCATCCTCGGCAGTTCCTCGCACAAAAGTGAAACAAAAGAGTGTCAAAAATAGTTATATGAAATAGAAACAAAAAATGGACAAAAATAAAAAAATGACTACTAAGATGTGCTGTCCAGCAACCGTGCTATTCTAACAAGCGTGCGATCGATTAGGGTTAAGTATCAAGAAATATTCAAGGTCGTTCAACCCCAATCAATTAGACGAGCTCAATCAAGAAGAAATAAACCACTCAAAATAAATCAAACAAGCATGAAATGTAAGAGATTCACTATTTTTATTTACCTGGTATAGCCACTAGGGTCGAACACAAGGAGCACAGAAAATATTAAGAAGTAGTCAGATTTCTCAAAATAAGGCAATTTTTAGTGGTTTTTAATTTTGTAAATTTTCAAATTTTAATAAGAGAACAAAAATCAACAAAAATAATGCAAATAAGCACAATAATCTTTTTGGATTTTTCTATAAGGCTAAAAATACTCAAAAAATTAAGATAAAAATATTTTAGATTTTGAGGTTTTAAAATGTTTTTGTGTTTCCAATGTTTTTATAATCTTGTAAAAATAAAAAGTACTCAAAATTTAAACAGTGCACAACCTGATTAAAATTATTTAAAACCCTAAAGTCATGGATATTAATTTTATGATAAAATATGAATTAAAATCTACAAACAGAAACTGAAAATAGAACTTTTGGAATTTTTATGATTTTTTATGATTTTTATAAGTTTTTGGGTGTTTTGTAATTTTAAGGGATTTATAAGTTTTTTCAAATAAAATTAATAATGTAAATAAAACACACAAAAAGGCAACTACGGTAATTTTTATAGAATTTCTGAAGTATTTTTCGAATTTTTACAATTTTTCTAATTTAGACAGGACATTTTTTATGGATTTTTGTTTTTTTTAAAATATAAAATGCAAAAGCAATTAATCCAATAAAATCACAATAAATACTGCACACAACATGAGTGGTGATACTTTTTAGGGGATTTTCAAACTAATTTGCTATTTACTGAGTCCAATAAAAGACAAGTAATTAGTCACAGTTCACAGGACCAATTTGCAAGTATGTTAAGTTCACAAACCAAATATTAACACAATATAAAGTCTGGGGTCAAGACTGCAAAATCCCACTCAAAACCGTGCTCCCACACGTGATCCATATTCATAGGGGCATAATTCTAAATTTAAAAACTTAGCATTCAAAGCATAACACCTTAAAAGTCCTGGCTACAAGATGCAAATAACCAAAAAGACATGCGGTAACACACGTGCTACATACTGAGAGGGACTAAAATGCAAATATTAAAAACTTCGAGGTCCAAACAATAAATGTTCCAAACTATAATATTTATTTATCAGACTGAAGCCAAATAGAAAAATGTGTAGATAAAAAGTGCAATATACCCTAGGACACATGGCGCGTTCCAGAGCAGTTGTGGCATACGACTCTGATCACTGCGGCTGGTACATATAACGGTATAGGGGCTGTCGCGGGCATGTGGTCGAATATGAGTTGTCATCTCTGATCTAATAGCCTGAGCATCCCTTTGGTCGGATGGTTGTGATGCAAACTGGCAGGAGGAGACTCATCCAATGGCGGAGGAAGGGATCAATAAGAACAGGACCCCGATGAGCTTCAACCGAGCATTAGAGGGGATCCAACGCTCCAATTAAGGATTGGAGTGGTCCAGCAACATCGTGAAACTGCTCCACATCAGATGGGATGCTCGGATGGAAGTGGTGATGACTGGAGGAGCATGACGGTGAAGGGCAATCTGAAGCTGCTCCTCCTGAGCAGCTGGGAGATCTAATTGGTTCCTTAGCGTGAACCGGTTTCCTACATAAGGTAGAGGGGACTCGTGGCTATGCTCTGGTACTGGTTATTATAGTTGGAGATGACACAAGAAACATGGAATGGGGTTTTGGGTCTCCAGCGAAATGTGAGGGATGGAAACCCGACTTGATCCTACTCCGATAAGCAAGGTTCAAGGGGAAAGGTTACGTGGGATGGTGCAGTGGGCGTTGATGTTTCGATCGCTACGGATGGGGGTGCATAACGGGCTCCGAACTCAGGGTTAGAGTTAGCGAATGGCGGCGATGATGAGATAAAAGAGGGAGTCAAAACAATAAATGCAGAAGGTGCACGCTATACCTGAAGGTCTGGATCGACTCCTGAGCTTCAGGCAAAGGCGGCATCGAGGTGATGGCCTCAACCGAGCTATGACTAGCCAAGGAGGCTGAATGCAACGGAGGTCTAGCCACGTAGCTTGAGCTGTGTCGATGCAACACCAATCCGAGCTCCTAAGGTTGCTCCAAGTAGATGTCACTCAGCTGGAGGTAGCTAAGGGTCGAAAAGGTGGTGAGGAACAAGCCGAGCTGCCGATGGAGAGGAAGAGATGCTTTATAGGGTTCTCCGGGAGTTTGGAAAGATCGACAAGAGGTGCACAACCCTAAGTGGATGCGGGTGATCCTATGGATCGCGAGAATCTCGGATGTACGAGGATTCTCGAGTTCGGATTTCAAGGCAAGAGGAGGTCGGAGTCAAGCTAGAAAAAGCTGAGAAGAGGCTCCGGCGAGAGGGGTTCGACCTGACCCGGGCTGGAAGGGGACGTTGACCGAGGTCAACGTTCCATCATGGACCAATAGAAATCCAGAATTTACAAATAAATAGAAATTCAATAAAAAATAGCAATTGAATTTAAAATTAAAAAACATATAAAATAAAAAATGTTTATTATTTTCCAATGTATTTTCTGCGATTTTTAATTATTTTACGAAAAAAAAATTAATGTATATATAGTATATAGTAGTGTATATTGGTATATTATACCTATGTATTATGTACAAATATTTTTATTTTATTATTTTTACATGAATGCCCTTATTTTATATTTTATTTATTTACAACATACTTTTAAGATCATAAAATATTTTTTATTATATTTTTATAAATTATTAATGGTATATAATAAATAATGGTTGTTATATGCACATATGTATTTTATACAATGAGTTGAGGGTTTTTATTTTTATTTTTCTTTTTTATTTTTAAGATTTTTTTATTTTTATAAACTTATTAACATTATATACAAGAGTGTAAAAGAATGAAATTATTTTTGTTTTTATCAAAAATAAATAAATAAATAATATGCACAAGTGTATGTGATATATACAATACATAGTAGACCCTATCTCTCTCTACTTATTTTATTTTGTGATCAAGTCAAATCTTGACCTTCTCTTGGGGGTTTGGGGTCACTTTGTATTTATTCTAAATACATCATTCTTTTTCTTTTCCTTTATTATTTTATTTTTTTCCAAAAATGCATGCTAATTATGCAATATCAATAGAAGTATGCAGAAAGCTAAATTATTATATTTACAGGTATTTACAGGGTATTTTGCCAATAAGAAGAGCTAAAATAAAAGAATAAAGAGTGAGAATCATGGATTCATCATGCATTCATGGATTTAATGAACCGAGTCTTCCATCCGTAATTAGATATGTTCGTGATCTTATTTAGCGATGATGTTCTAGTCTACTCCCATGATGAACTACCATCTACGCACAATGCTAGAGACACTCCGAGAGCACCAGTTGTATGCCAAATACAGCAAGTGCGAGTTTTGGCTTTTTGAGGTGACATTTCTAGGCCATGTGGTTTCAAGGGCGGTTATGTCAGTTGACCCTACTAAGATTAAGACAATGATGTCTTGGGAGCAGCCTAAGACGATTACTGAGATACGCAGTTTCCTTGGCCTCGTCGGGTACTATAGGAGATTTGTCAAAGGGTTCTCCCAGTTGGCCCTACTCCTCACCTGGTTGACGCAGAAGGACATTCCATTTGTCTGGAGCAATAAATGCGAGTTGAGTTTCCGTACGCTCAAGGAGCGATTGACTTCCATGCCCATCCTCACCCTTCCTTATGGTGCCTTGGACTTTACGGTTTACACTAATGCTTCCAAGGAAGGGTTGGGCGTCGTGTTGATGCAAAAAGGACATGCTAACGCATCACGACAACTAACGAATCACGAGCGCAACTACCCACTCACGACTTGGAGTTAGCGGTCGTAGTCTTTGCATAGAAAATATGACACCACTATTTGTATGGGGTGACATTTGAGATTTTTACCGACCACAAGAACCTCAAATACATCTTTGAACAGAAGGAGCTGAACATGAGGCAAAGGAGAGGGATGGAGCTGATGAAAGACTATGATTGTACCATCTCCTACCACCCTAGAAAAGGGAATGTGGTGGTAGACGCTTTGAGCAGACGGTCACATATTTAGGGTTCAACAGCTTGGTTACAAACTTGGGATGTGCCTTACTGTATTTAGTGAGTGGCATCCATTTGAGAGTACATCCGATGTAGTGACTGTGCTGGCAAAGTACGGTAGCTTGTACGGCAGAATTGTCCATGGGCAACAGACAGATTAGAGGATCCAAGACTTGCACCACAAGTGCTTGTAGGATGAGTTAGACGGATTCCGAGTATGTGAATCCATCCTTTTGGAAGAGGGACCGTGTATGTGTCCTAGATGATGAGGCACTGAGGAGAGATATCTTAGATGAGGTGCATAGTTTGAGATTTTCTATACATCCAGGTGGCACCAAGATGTACCGAAACCTCCGCCAGCACTTTTGGTGGGAGGGCATGAAGAAGGATATAACCAAGCACGTCAGCCAGTGCCTTACTTATCAGATGGTGAAGGTAGAGCACAAGAGGCCTCCTAGTTTACTACAGTCTCTTCCCATCCTAGTGTGGTAGTGGTAGAGCATTTTCATGGATTTTGTCACATCATTGTCGCACACCCCAGGTTGGCATGATGCGATATGGGTGATCGTTGACCGATTGACCAAGTCAGCATATTTTATTCTGGTCAATATGACATGTACAACAATTGAGCTAGCCAGATTATACATCTAGCATGTCATCGACTGCACGGGATACCCAAGGAGGTAGTGTCAGATCAAGATTCACGCTTCACTTCACACTACCGGGGAGAATTCATGAGAGCCTTGAGGACCGAGCTACATATGAATTCAGCTTATCACCCACATACATATGGCAAGTCTAGGAGGACCATTTAGACCTTGGAGGATTTGTTGCGGGCTTGTGTTGTTGAATGGAAGGGATCCTGGAAGGATCATCTTCTATTAGTCGAGTTCACATACAACAATAACTTCCACGCCAGCAAACACCGTTTGAGGTCTTGTATGGAAGGAGATGTACCACTCCCTTGTGTTGGTGGTAGGTGGGTGAGAACACCTTGTTCACCCTGCAAATAATAGAGGAGACCTCTAGAGTAGTGGAAACGGCCCAGAAGAGATTGCTAACTGCGTAGAGCTAGAAGAAGAGTTGTGCTAACAAGCGACGTCGAGACCTCGAGTTTCAGGTTTAGTACCATACATGCATGCTTGAATGATATGAGTCATAACCGATGATGTGTGTCTAAAATACTTCTCATCACCACATGTTGGAGATTTCGTGTTCTTGCGAGTATCCCCAATAAGAGACATACATCGTTTCAGCACCAAAGGCAAGCTGGCACCGCGCCAAGTTGGGAAGGTGGCTTATAGGGTGGCCCTTCCTCCACACCTTGAGGGCATCCACAATGTGGTCCATATGTCAAATCTTCGGAAGTGTACATTCTCGATCCTATGCATGTGATCAATTGTGAGGGCTTGGTAGTGGAGTCGAACCTCTACTTCCCTTAGGAACTAGTGTAGATACTGGACCATGCAGTCAAGAAGCTGAGATGGAAGGATATACTTTTAGTCAAATCCCTGTGGCGAAGTCAATACATCGAGGAGACGACATGGAAACTTGAGGAGGACATGAGGGAAAAGTACCGTCATTTGTTCACAGGTATGGAATTAAAACCACAGTCAAACTCCATTTGAGATTTTTATAGGTTTAGTTCTCTTTGAGATTTTTATGGGCTCAGTCCTCTATGAAACTTGGATACGATGAGTTCAGGTTTAAAAATCAATTCGAATCACCTTAAGTCTCAGGGACGAGACTTTCTTTGAGATTTTTATGATGTGAAAATCCTGAAATCTGAATCTGGGCTTAATTTTGAATTCTATACTTATCCAGTGTCCAAAAAATTCTTAGTAGTCCATCGCGTAGTACTTGTCGAGATCCTTCCAACGAGTCCAAGAATGCGAGAATCCGAGTTCGGGAGCCCGAGTTATGATTATATTAGCGAAGAGGGGTCCATGTCACATTCAAATCCGAACTCGGATACAAATTTGGTTCATAACCCATATACCCCAGCCTCCCCTCTCGTCCAAAATGGCCAAATCCCTACCCCTCCTTCGACCAACCCTCTTCCTCCTCCTTCTCCCTCGTCGGAGCTCGCCGGAGCACCTTGGATCTATGATCAAAGACCATCCTCATGTAGAGGAGGTCCAATGCATCCTTGTGAGCGGTCTTGCATCGTCATCAGGGCACCGATTGTGTCATTTTTCATGGGTGAAGTCACCGAGGTGACATAAAATTTTGAGATACGATAACCCTCTTCCACTTGATGCGGTTCCTCCGTAATTTTTGATCCTAATCCTCCACATTCCAATCCATTTTGTTTCACCCATTATCTTCCATTTCAGCTCCCTGGGTGGGTTCATTGGCATCATTTACATATCGTTCCTCTTTAAGTCTGTTTACTTACGATCTATTAGAAAGGATGGTTCCACTGAGGTTTTTGTATCGGTTGATTGATGTAACAAAGCAAATATACTAATGTTTGATGTTGGAAAATCTCATAGGTGTTTTAATTTATCAATGGTAAAAGCTATTCTAGCAGTAACTGAAAGTTCTGATCTTTCCACACCTTAACTTATTTACTAACTGAGAATATAAGATACACTGACTTTTCATTTAACTTTATACCAAGAAGCACTTTTATTCTGTGTGATTGGAATCTATGGCAACATTACTCTCATTGTCAAAGCCAAGTAGAATGCCATCTTGATTTGACTACAGAGCAAGTTATTCTTATTATCAATCTAAGCCATTCCATCTATCCTTACATTGCAAAAGATCTACCCATTGATTCAGTTGAAATCTCTAGTAGCCATGTTGTTCATGTCTATGCCTCATTGTAAAGTCTTGAACTTTGTCTCTCTCGGATCTATATCATAAGATCCAGCTCGTTAAGAGAAAGCAAACTGAATTTGTTTCGTATGAATCGGACTTCATTTGGTATTATTTTGGTTTTTGGAAGAAAGATAAGTAAGGAGACTTAAGAGGACTAATTAAACACAATTAAGGAAACTAATGATAGATTGAGGATCTTTAATGATCATTAATGAAACTACTCATTGGTTAGCAAAAGTTAAGCGTAAATCACGAAGGTTAAATAGCGATTAGTAAACTTTAATCACAATTAGCTCTATTTAAGTGTCATTAGCGAATCTAGAATCTTCTGGATATTTCTAACTTAAGCCCTAAGTTTCGGATAAGCTTTGTCCAAAATCATGGGCCAAAACCATGGGTTGCTAATCACGGTTAAGGTTTAAACCATGGTTTACTAACCATGGTTAGCGATTTTCTGAAGCCTATAAATAGGTCCCCTACCCATTCATTCTCTATGATTTCAACCACCACCACTACCCCAATTGCTAGGGTTGAGAGGTCGGGAGGAGGAGAGGTAGGTAGAGAAGCGCTAGCGAAGCGTTGCTGGGAGGATGAGGAGGAGGAATGTAAAATCCTCTCCTAGCTGGCTTTGAAAGTAAGCTCTAACTTGAGGTAGGATTTCGATTCATCATCTTTTTTTTCCAACTTAATTTCGATTCATCTTCCTTTCCGATTAGTTTTCTGATGTGATTCAAAGAGAAATCTATGTAACACCCTACCTTGGTGTGGCCAGCTATGCACATCAATGAACCCTATGATTTATCACACCTTCACTTACCTAAGATGCATGGTGTCTACCGATTCTCCATCGCTTGCAGTTTGATTATATTCTTTCGATTTCACTGAAGTTTTCCTCTGGATGATTTATAGAGGAAACTTTTTCCATTTTTCTTTTGAAAGATGTCCCGATATATGGAGAAAATCTACTGAAATTTTCATAGAAATATATCCGATATAAGGGAAACTCTGCCGAAATTTTGAGAGAAAATATGTTCTTCACGTTCTTCGCGTTCTTCACATTCTTCGTTCGTTCTTCACGTTCTTAGTGTTCTTGATGTGAAAATGAAATTCGATTGTTTCAAGAGCCGTAAATCATCCTTTTTTAAAACGATTCACGATAAAGCATTACATACACGAGAGAGATCTCGATTAGGTAACGAAGCCCTTCCTTTTGCTGTTGGTGTTTCATACGATATCATTGAAATTCTTGATTTTATGTTTTTCGCTATGAAGAACCCTAATTTGGCAATTTTTGAGAATATATGGAAAGTTGCTTTGTATTCCTACTAAAATAATGTATAAGCATCGAATAGATGCAATGGCTTAGAAAGTTAGGATTTGGGAGTTAAAATATATAAATAAAAGTATATATACATATGAATTATTATATATGTAAGTCTATACTTAGTGTTGATGAATATGAAAATCGAAGGCTTAATAGAAGAATTACATCATGGAAATTGATGTGTATTGAAAAGGATCCTGAAAAAGGTCGGTTGCTACATTAAGAATGAATTGGAGTAGATACTACAGGTCGGGCATGCAACCTATAGGTTTGTCAGAAGATCATCTGTATTGGCAGGCCAAACCTAGGTGGTACATGGTTTCCTGGATATGTTGAGCGCACGAAATAATTTATTTGCAACATGTATTACTCGACTGCCATTAGGCGGATTGA
The DNA here is from genome assembly GCA_037367405.1 of Ottelia alismoides. Taxonomy (NCBI): domain Eukaryota; kingdom Viridiplantae; phylum Streptophyta; class Magnoliopsida; order Alismatales; family Hydrocharitaceae; genus Ottelia; species Ottelia alismoides. The sequence continues at coordinate 217,247 of JAZKJV010002937.1, forward strand.
CTGACTGAAGATGTGGTCGTGCCATGTGGAGGCACAGGTGGTTGGATAGAGGTTGGGTCACGATAACATGTATTTAAAGCTGCTACTATACATGATTAAAGGTTAGCCTGAGGTTTTAAGCAACCGAGTCCTCGGGGATGGTGTGCTATTTTGTTTGCCAGGCTGAGGATTTGAAACCATGGGTAATAAAATTAAAAGAAAAATTATCAGGGCAGTATAGGAGAATTGGTTGAGGCAATGTGCATCGGCATAAGCTTACCATATCAACGCAATCTCCAATCCTGAAGTGTCCATAGCTTCGGAGTCCATGAATGGCAGGGTTCCCCGGGACTAATCCTTGACGTGGAATAGAAGGAATAAGACTTAAGCTAATGAGAAGGATGAAATTTTTTGTGATAACAAGTTTTGAAAAATCACACCATTTGTTTGCTTTTCTCTTCTTTGTTACTTAGCATTTTCTAATTGCTATCCTATGATTTATCAAAAACCCAACAAGCATCGATGAGGCATCGCAAGGACTTTTGTAATCCAGCCAACTAACATAATAGCCATTCAGCCAGTCATAATAGCTTTACTTTATAAGGTAGTAGGTAATCTTTTTGTGTATTTCCTTCCAGCTGATGCACATGTAAATGGTTATAGTGGGACAATGTATCGTGTAAGCTTTATTTTGTGAATGGAGAAGAATGAAATATTTCTTTCTGAGTATTTTGAAATGCAATCTATTTCTGAATGTTAGTTGTGATTATTAAATAGATTATTGCTGGGTAACCAGATCCGGATACGGGAGGATCCAACGACCCAGAATTGGGGTCGTGACACTCATGATACGGCAATTAAGATTTATCTTTATGTTTCCAATGCCTGTCTATTCACATGTTAGTTATCTTTATTTTAAATACTTGTTATTATTTATTTTGGAGATTGGCTATCTGAGTTGCAATACCTATTGTTGCTACTGTTACTGGCTTGCATATCATCTATCCTATTAAATGCAATGCAGAATCTAAAGCATAGACCCAGAAAATTATCACAAGCGAGAATGCTACAGAAGAGCTATTCCAAAGAGACAACTGGTTGTGCTGAGAAATTTTGTTATAAGGATTTTTTGTCATGTCTTTTCCATCGAAAAGATGTTCTTTATAGAAGTCATGATTATATGTTGGATTTTTGTCTTCACGGATGAACTGAATGATCCTAATGTCGAAGTGAGAATGGACCCATCAGTCTTTTGTGTAAATTACTCTACACATGGGGAAACGATTCAAATGGAAGATTAGGCCATGGTGGCACTGTTAATTGTAAAATGCCAAGCCTTATTGAAACATTGAAAGATCGACTTGTGAAAAACATTTCTACTCACATAGAATGCTAAACTTCAAAAAATCGAAGTGGGCAAAAAATATATACTACATTTACTCTTACTGATCTTGAGTAGTCCCTTTATGATATTACATTTATGCCAACTATTCAAATGTCTTCTATGGGTTGCAATCATTAATCATGTTGTGGCAATTATTATTTTAGTAAAGCGACATTCCACGATGATCGGGTAGTGGAGTAGTTGCCGCCAAGGGAGGGGCATGCATCCTTGGGGCCCCGGGTAAAAGCCTAGAGAGCTGCGATCCCAACCGCTAATACGTAACTGCGACGTTTGAATGACATGTTGCTTGACACATCGAGGAGTCACCATGCGATGTTTAGTTTCAGCACTTACATGCCTTTAGGCTTGTGCTTCAAGTGCATGCCAAGTAGTCATGGTTGGTAGTCTAGTGTTTGGCTTATTCACTTAGAGTTAACACTCGTGTACCAGCTGGTGTAGGCCACACTGGTTAGTATTCCGAGTGGGAGCATTAAGAGGGAGTTCTAGGAAAATATGATTAAATAAAGTTGGGAATGGGATACAAGTCTCATGTGCATAAAGAGGATTTATGTTAGGCATGATGATTTGGGCTACGGTAAAAATGATATTGTAATCTATGCCCATACTTGTACTCTATGCCATCACGGACTCTTACACGTGGGTAGTAGACTTGGTCAGTTCGTGATGATTAGCAAGTTAGAATTTTCTTAGGGAATCAGAGTTACAATCTTATAAGTGAAGCCAAGTGGATGTGTTAGGAACTTAGTTAGGATGCATTGTAACCCACCGCATGCTACGGAGGCACGCAACCCTAAGGCCTTCTTCTAGCCTTATAGTAATAGTGTGAGGTCTCACCCAGACCAAGATCACAGACTATCCACGAAGCTTGGACGATCCAAATCAATAATTATAATGATTAAAATTTTATCTCTTTTTGAGGATAATTTACCCAGTTGTTTCTTTATCACACTCTTAATTATTTTTTTTGAGGAAAAATTGATGGAGATAAGATTCGAACCCTGGTCATCACACTTTTAATTATATCTTACATGATGTACATATTTTTAATCGTATTGAACAACTTTGCTCATAACGTACCTATGTGTGCATCTGCAGGTTCTCAACAGAAGGCATAAAAGTAAGCAGAGTGGAGTTGCTTATTTTGTGCAGCTTCATGACTCCTTTTTGTGGTAAAATTACTAGCAGCTTTTACTGTTCCTTCTTTACTTGTAAAATTTTGAGAGACATGGCATGTATAATATATGTACGAACACTACTTTTGTATGCATACATGTATATCTTGTAGACATGGATGGAAATGGAATGTAATGGTGAACATGTTATGAATGGAAAGGAATTTTAAATTCCATTCTTTGTGCTATTCTCCTACCTTATATTATATTGTGTATTTTGAATGTGGAATGTATGTGCGTGGAAATTGGTTTGCTGAGTACCCGAATAGTAGGGGGGCATACAACACATTTGGCAGCTCCACAACGCATGATGACGGTTTGGCTAGGACGGTTCGAATTAGATCTCGGGTGGAGATCTGACGGTTGAGGCTCGCTGGATCGGACACCACCTGTTGCATCTGGAGTGCAGCTCTTGATCGGACAATGGAGAAGCTCGTGGATGAACTGCGAAGAGTGAAGCTCTCTGCTCCTTTGATTGCTCAGATCTGGCACTCCAGACCTCCTCGCTTGCTACTGAGATGGGGAAACGCTTTGTCGCAAGGATCTGCAGCTAAGAGACACTTCAAATGGATCTTTGAGGGCATGGGTGTGTTCGAATACCTCGGAGACCCTTTAAACATGGCCCTCTAGACCTGGAAAATAGATATGAAGTTAGCGACGCAAGGGTGATCAGATATGGGCCTTTATTGGAGAGTTAGCAACGATTTGGAGGGGGATGAAGGTGCTCCGACGCGCGGTGGAGGAAGGAACACCGGGAGACTGATCTACTCAAGATCAGGGGCTCTGGATGGGTCGGGTCGATGGAGAAATGAATGGGGATGGAAATGGGATGGAAGGCATGTCAGTACGGAAGGCAGATCACCGTGAAATGGTTGGAGCTTTAATGGCTTTGTCGAACAAATGATAAAAAATTTAACTACGCTAAGGATCTAACAACTAAATGAAATTGCAGCATTGAAATGACATGAAGAAAATCTACCTAAAATAAGTAAAGCATGCATCTTTTACCGATGACATGTGAAAACCCTACATTTATTTGCATGAATTATCATTTAAATTTGTCGTTTCATTATAGACGGGAATTCAAAACCGATCAAGAAACAACCACAATAATTTATTCAATTTTTAGTCAACATGGTTTTATGTTTATTTTACTTGGGCAAGTCCCAAGGTCGAACCCAAGAAGGCAAAGGAACAACCTACAGTTATGTCTATCGAAGTTTGTGCATGATTTTCGAGGTAGTATTTTTAATGCAATTTCGGAATGCAAAATGCAAATGTAGCCAATTTTAGGGACTAAAATGCATTTTCCATCAAACGATGTCCAAAAATTATGAAACTTAGACGATATATTAATAATGATGAAATAAGTGCACTGTATGTTTTTGGAATTTTCGGATGAAAGATGAATAAATAATGAATTAATGAATGCAAACTATGTATTTTTCAATATTTATTCTATAATGATTAATAAACTACTTATTTTCAGGAAATAAAATTATCTAAGATATAACAATAAATGTAATATCCTAGAAAAAACTTAAATACTAAAAATGATGAGTTTAATACCTATTACAAATCAATTACTAAAATGCACAAAACAATTTTTATTGAGAAAACTATGCATGCAAATGCATTCTTTTTGGGCACAATGTTAAATACAATTAATTATATGATCTGGAATTTTTGACAATTTTTGGGGCTATGGTTAAATACTTATGAATTTCGACGTGTAGAGTGGGTAAAATATGTTATTTTCCACAAGAATATCTTTTTTAAATAACCACAACAATAAAAATATCACATGCATGACATGTTGTAGAGAATTAATTATAGAACATCAAGCTCATTTTTAAATAATAGAAACATGCAATAATGTCGATCAAAATAATAGGAGAACACAAGGGTATGTTTGTGATTTTACAATGATAAATAAAATAAGAGAAAATGTAGTAAATAGATTAACGTGTAACTAACTACACCTAGAAGGGTGTTTTTCAAAAAATCCAAGAGGCACGTGCAAGGCACGCACCCTTGGATGACAGGGATGCTGCTGTGATTTGGTAGAGCCTTAGGGGGCATATTGCAAAGTTCCTCCAACGCACGTGCCTTGCATGTACGCGCGGGTCCTCGGGCTTCGAGCCCGGCTCTGACGATGGAACAAAGGTAGATGAATGGTAGAGGGCATAAGAGGTTGGGGCTTCATCGGATGTCTCTGGGCGGTTGTGGTTGGTGCGGTTGAAGCACAAACAATCGGCTCGTGGAGGAGAGTCGATTAGCATCAGAGCAAAGGAGGGGAAGGTGCGTTGATGAAGATCTGCAAGGACCGGTGAAGAAGGCCAAGCGTGGTGGATAGCGAAGCCTTCGCCCGTTGTCGATGAAGGAGGTGTTGGTGATGGCTGATGACGATGATGCTATAGTCTCCTAGATGGTGTCGCGGTCGGAAGATCCTACTGGCAGAGGACGTTGCTGATGGCGATGTCGGTGAAGGAGAGCATGACGGAGGGTATGTTGGGAAGGCACGAAGCTCGACGGTGAAGGAGGAATGCCATAGCAGGCAACGACGACGGATCGATGGGCTGCACCAAAGATAAGATCCTTGGATCTCACCGCAACAGAGGCCGCTTCGACGGAGGCGCTGTCACCACCTCTTGGAGCGGTTCCTTCAACTATGTGTATCGACAGATGGGGTATAAGGATGCAGCGATGGTGATTGAATAGGAGATGAGATGGCGACCGTATATGGTAGGTTGAGGGGGTGGTTGATGAGTGGGTTGATGAGATTTGGAGATCAGGGGAGACATGAAGGTGATTGGCCGAAGATGGAAGAAGGGAGGATGATTGACGGTTACGAGATTGAGGGGGATTGAGGTGGGATCTGGCAGTGATTTGATTAGGCATGAGGGCGGTGAGACGGTCCTGGGGGCAAACGACTTGAGGTGATGCCGCCCAAAAGGACAAAGGGGGGCAAACGACTTGAGGTGATGACGGTCCTGGGGTCGTCCGATCGGCCGAGATCGGACGACCCAGATCATGCCAAGTGGCACTTTCTTTAGTTTTTTTATTAAAATGAATTATAAATACCTCCAAAAATGGGTGACACGTGGCGACTGCAGGAGCTACCACATGTCACCACCAGAAAATTTGAAAATAAAATACAAAGATAAATCAAAAAGAAATAGCAAACAACCTCTGATTGAAAAATTTTCTTCATGAAATTGCTCGTCTTGATGAAATCTATAATTTCATGAAGATACCAAAATCACAATCGATCATTTGCATAAAGTGATATTTTTGGGGGTACCCCATGTACATAGAGTACCTTGACTTTTTTGGGTTTTATAATTTTTTGACACTTTAAAGCAAGATAAAAATCGGGAAAAATTACTACAAAATCAAAGATAGATATTTCATATTAATCTAAATTTCTTCATAATTTTTAATTAAGAAAAATAGAAATAAATTAAAATACAAAAACGACAATTTTTGTACATACTATTAGTAAAGACTCAGACTCAGTTAGTTTCTTTGATTTCAAGCTCATTTTGGATTTGGATTTTTGTGTAATTTAATAAAACTTTCGTCAAAGAAAATAAATAAAAGAGAAATAAAATAAAATAGTAAATTATGCACACAAAATAATAGATCAAAATTAGGTAAAATACAAAATGTAAAAAGAGGCCCAAAACCCAACTTTCACATATAAGCTACAATTCACTTGAACTTGGTCTTTTTTTGAAGTATTTGGAAGTACATTAGTTCAAAAGTGAGTAGGATCAAATTATACATTGTATGAGGAAGATATCAGCATTTTAGTCCGGAAATCTTGGAATTAGGTTTTGAGTTTCTGGTCCACTTATTTAGGTTAGTGATTTTTTTGTATTTTTTATTTATTCTTGTTAGTAATATGTACACAGTGGATGTGATTTCAGGTCATTTGGAGTTAACATGAATTAACTAACAATCATGGAAGTTAGGCTATTTTACATGTTAATTTGGCCGGGATTTTTGGCTTCTTATTATATGTAATAATGAGTGATAATATGTAGTTATTAGTAATACATGCATGAATGATAATTATGCAATATAAATGAAGAAATACCAATGAATTTTGGGGATTTGAGTTTAATTAGATATTTTTAGAGTGATGAATCTGAGATTCATCATCCCCCTATACTTAAACCATGCCCATCCTAGAGCATCTAAAGAAATGCAATGAGGTGAATTCAGATTGGGTTCCATACCAAGACCATGAGCAGAAAGTGAAAATGGAGCTTGACCTAACCATTGGATTATTAGTTTGGCGTAACTTCTGTGAGGCTTAGGGTTTTAAAATCAACAACATCCAAGTTCTACATATCATTGTCACATTTTCGGCTCGGAAGTCATCTTAGATCAATTCTCCTCCCAAAGCTTACCCCATAAACATTAAACAATCGATTCGTGTGTGTGAAAGGTTTTATCTCTTCCCATCCAGAATGTCGGACTACCATGCAAACCTCCTCTCCAGTAACTCCTCCTCAGAGAGTCAGGTATTTCTTTCTAAGGTCTATCGCGTTGTGTTCACAATCAAAGAGGGGGAGAAATTAGAAGAAGGAGAAAAGAACTAGAGGGTGACCAATGTAGTCACTTCTCCTTATGAAGCTGGCCAGTTTAGCCAAGTCTCCACCAAGATCCGTAGGTTTTCTCTAAGCTTGGACCCTTTTTTGGTCAATGTTTATTTGGTATTAGGCTTCTCTTTGTGTTTGGATTTTTTAGTTCTGCATGGATCTTATCGTGCCATTATGGATATGGAATATTTTTTTTCATACATGTTTTGGGGTCTTAGAAAAAATTGTGCCCAGTCGTCCATCCCTTTTTCGAAGCTTTATTTCAACATGTACTTCGATCTTTAGATGTCCACTCTACCCGAAAAGAAACTTACGCAGTCTTCCAACACCCCGTCTAAGTTGAGCTAAGTGCATAATGCGAGAGTACAAATTAATTCCCTATTCCAGAGTCGTACCCAGAATAAAGAGGCCAGGTTAGACACTAAAAGTCAAACGCCGCACAAGCTTCTAAATTCCTCATTCTCAGTGAAGTTCCTCTGAAAATTAGGTGGATAAAGGTCAAGTCCAGACCACTCTCGATTTCTACTCATAACTCGATTTAGAACCCAAGGGTTTTTCATAAAATAAAATAAATGTAATGCTGAATAAAGTGCAGGTGTGTGAAATGTAGACACATTTTTTTGACTTATGTGATTTTTTTGTAGAATGATTTGAATTTTTTTGAGAGATATATTTTTTGCAAGGATTTTTATGCAAAAATGAATAAGAAGCTGTTTTTTTTCAAATTTTTTTGGTTGGACACAGTCAATGTTAGTTGCAATTTTTTTTACAAGTTAGTTACCCATCCCGTAAATAGTACGAGGTATGGGTAAAATATATACACACCATATGTACACCCCCTATACTTAACGAGTGCTATGTCCTCGGAGCACAAGAAAGGCAAAGAAGACATAGCTCATGCTAAGCGTAAGAGAGTGAAAAAGAAAAACAATAGAAGTCGGCCCACTCCCTATACTTAGACCGTGAACATTATAAGTATAGAAGAAGAGCAAAATTGAGGTGGTCGGGAGATGTAAATGAGAAGAGTATATATAGATGGGCATCAGTTCCCCCTATACTTAGGCTCTGGTAAGCATAAGTACAGAAGAAGGGTGGAAATGGGGCGATCGTGAGAAGGAGTTGATGAGGAGAATGGTATATATAGATGACATCGCTCCCCCCTTATACTTAGGCCTTGGCCTAAGTAGAGGAAGAAGATGTACAAGGGAATCGATGGGGTCGGGAGGGAGGGTAGCCGATGATTAGGGTGGTTTTCATCTGATCTTTTTGTGAGGCTGAGGTGGGCGATCGTAATGATAAGAAGAAGATGAAGCATATGAGTCCCAACCATCATAAGTGTTATTTTCAGGAAAATCATGCTGGAAATTAGATGAAGCATACGAATCAGATGAAATCTAACAATCATCAAAGTTATCCTAAGAAGAATAATACTTGAAGGTGGAGGTACTTCAGATATTCTTGTTCTTAAGATGCTTTATCAGTTTGTGCTTAGTCTTGGGGTCAAGCGATTTGTCCTCGGATGAATATTCAGAAGCTCCGGTATCAGTATGGACATAAGAGATTATTCCAGTATATTTAATGAGACAAAGAGAATCGGCTTTGGATGAAAAAGAGTGAGGAACAAGAGTCGTCCAATAGGAAGTGATGTTTGGATCCTTGCATTGATAGGGTTTTAGAACTGCTGAACAAGCCCCAACTCATGCAGATTACCTTGTCCGGACCTGATGAGGAATCATCAGACGATTCCTTTTCCGGAAGTTCGAAGGCGACTTTCTTTTTATATGAAGGAGCAACCATTTTGTTTCTTGTTGTCTTTGAATATGTTGGTCCTAGGAGTGAGGGGTTAACAATTGAGTCTCCAGATGAATAACCATTGAAATATTCCTCCTTGGTCAGTGCACGTCTAGCGTATTTGTTCTTAGTTGTCTTAATGTTGGTGCACTCCTGAGTCTGATCGGGTTGGTCAAGGTGTTCAGAGAAGATTCCAACAGACTCAGGGTGAGCTCATGCATATGTTTCAAGATCATATAAGAAGTCATAAATTCTATGTTCCATGATGAGAGCAGCAGGAAACAGAATCATGGGGAGAGTCTATGAACATCCCGCATACTTGTCCTCAATTGACTTGATTTTGGTGCATTCCTGTGTCATGTCGATTTGATTGAAGTGGTCAGAGGAGATTTCAGCCGACTCAGGATGAGCCCATGTATGTCTCAAGATCATATAAGAGGTCATATATTCGATTTTCCAAGGTGAGAGCAGCGGGAAATGGAACAGTGAGGAGAGTCTCTGAACCAATGGTCAGCTCAAAAACCGATATCTCAGGTGTAGCAGCAGGATAGGGCTCTTCTACACTTGGTGGTTATGGCTATTGACAGCTTCGTGGGTCGCCTCATAATATCGTGTTTCCTTAAAGACTGGGTGAGATCGAAGTGCTCCCAATGCTGTAAAAATGATTTCTCGAGTCTCGCACTCAATAATTTCCTTAGCTAATGCCAAGAATGTCTTTCCCAGAATGACTGGAGACTGGGTGAATTCTCCTTGATGCTCAATATCAATGATCGTGAAGTCCACTTTGAGCGGAGCACCTTGGAATGTAATGATGGTTGAAATGGTTTCTCTCGACCGCTTTATAGATCTATCAACAAGTTGAACGATCTCTCTTTTCTTTTGATAGGTTCGAGTTTGAGTTTGTCAAATACAAAGGTCGGGAGGATATTGATTGGTGAGTTGTCATCGATTCAAGCATGGGTAAATTCGTGTCCTTGATTCCACAGTCAAATCTGGGCAACCACTTCACTCTGCGGCTCTTGGTTTTTCTCCTCAACACCAACGAGGTGTCCATTGACAAGATATGTCTTTTAGTCTTTGTTCTTCCTGCCCGACTTTTTCATCATTAATTTGCTCATTACGAATCCTTTAAGGTCAGGGAAGTGTTCAATGGCCTATATCAAGGGAAGTTCAAAAATCAATCTTTTCTCCAGTGCTTCCCTTAGAGCAGGATCCAAATTCTTCAAATCCTCTTCGCTTTCAATTTTTATGATTTTTCTGGGTTTTCGAATTTTTTGGATATTTTTGAATTTTTCATTTTTTGGTATTTTCTGTGTGGTGTGTAGATGTAGTCTTTTCCATAGATGAGGAGGCATTTTGATTAGCCGAATAAGAGTCAGAATCAGAGTCATCCCTAGGGAAGTAATATGTAGAAGTGTCGCTGTCAGAGTCGTCCCTAGAGTGAACATAGTCTATGGGTTTCTGAATATCCTCATGGCTTTCAACAAGAGATCCAATCTTTTCATCTTCCATTCAGATTTCCATTTTATTCCCAATGGTCAAATTGGATTGTGGATTTGTGAAGTATTGATCTTTTCCAATAATATGGTAAGGAGAGATTGAAGTTAGTTGGAGTTGTTGTCTCGGTCGGTGATTCGTTCAAAAGTGATTTGATCTTCAAATGGTTCATGAGTTCCGATGAGAAATGGGTTAATTCAAGATGGTAGTTGCTCATTTGTGGTCAAAGGTGGGGGAAGTGGAAGATGTGAAGAAGTGTTAAATTCGATCAGATTCATTTTATGGTTAGAGTCTCCCACGAATGAAGGATTGACATTTAAATAGTATTGAGGATTGATTGTATGGTTATAATATAGAGGGTTGGCATATGAAGAAGTGGAGACCTCAGTCGTCTGTTTGTTTGTGTGAATTGAATATAAAGGATTGTCACTCATGGAGTAGATCGGATTTGTATAGATGGTTGGATCTATTTGTGGGTGAGAGTCTCATGTGAAAGTTGGATGATGCCTGTTAGAAGAGGTTTTAGATAAATTTGGTTTGACCGAGATGAATTCATTTTCATAGTATAGATCTGATGGGTACTCGGACAAATGTCTCGTCACCTTCAAAGAAGGTGGATGAATTGTCATGATAGATCTTGGTTGAAAATGTTCAAGTGTACGGGATATTCAACAGTAGAAACCCGGAATTTTAAATCAAGGAGAGTGATGGCACAAGTGTGCGTTTTTTTTTGATATTTGAGATCGATTCATGCACACCAATGCAAACACAAATCAAACCCCAAGTTCACCAACTCACACAAAGAAGCCACAAGAGTTCAACAAATTATCTTTTCAATTTTAGTTGGTGATAAATTCAATCTTGAAAAGAATTAGTGAGTTGTTAGGTGCCGGTAATTTTTTTAAAAACTGGCCCGAATTCTTATGTCTAGCTGCACCTACTTTCAATGAGTATGGGTGTAAGTACGGACTGTAAAAAATCTACCTGTTACTTAAGGATGGAGCCTTAGATAGTGTCCTTTAAATCACCCACTATGCTAAGGAAATCCGGACCGTTTACTGACTACCCATATTTCCTCACTAAGAAGTATCTAATCGTTTTTATAGAATTAATAGTCTGAATGAAGATTCCAGAGTTGGGATCTAACCTTACGTGTCGTCTCTAGCTCACTCAGAATAATAAATCAATCCAAGGACGTGGTAGCTCTCCCGTAAAAATTCTCGATTTTATGAGTTAATTAAGGCCAGCCTTATTTATAAGTACTTATTTTAATTAGGTGATCACTAAAAAATTATGTGAGCAAAAATGCACGTCTACCATCCAGTCCCAATTTCCTTTAAAATTTACGTGACAAAATTGGAGGGAGAAATCCGAGAAAAGTCGATGCACGTGAAACAATGATGTATGCTTAGATAGAATACTTACAGTGATTCCTCACAATCTCTGTGGGGGATGCAATATAAGAATTTAAAATTTATTCTAAATTAATGCAAGCCGATAAAAACCGCACCTAGCAGACAATTCTAGTAGCTGTGAAGAATTGAATTAAAATTTTGACTAAATTAAACGATCTATTGTGCGTCTCGATTAAGTGAAGCGTGGTCCTAGGTTCTACGAGAACAACCAATAAATCTTAGAAGCTCTAATAGCCATTTGTGTAGGTCTAACCTACGAGCCACTCAAGTCGGACCCCACCCTCACCGGAGAGTGAAACAGGTGATGACACACCACAGAAAGTTTGAGGTCTAGTTACACACGCAAGAGTCCAAATGAGCACCGCTGTAAATGAGCAATTTACAAAATTAAAATTGCAGAAAATAAAATCCTAAACTCTACTCTCTCTCACGACTCGACTCGATCTTAATTTTAATGCGGATTAGCGGTCGGTGAAGATGCATCAGTTTCAATAAAACTGCATTACAGGCATCGGATACCTCACACAAAAAATAAGAAAGAGAGAGAGTGACACAAAAAATAAAAAAAATAAGAAAATAAATGCTGAAAGTAAAATATATGCAGAAAAAATAGAGAATATACAGTGAAGATTCGGGGGTTAGACTACCCGAATATGTGGAAAAATGTAGCACTAATTATCTAGACAAAATCTAAGTTGTTTGCCTCCCCCGACAACAATGCCATCTGATGACACGCAAAAACCCTATGCTAATTTGCATTAATTATCATTTAAATTTGTTGTTTCGTTGTAGGCGGGAATTCGAAATCGATCAAGAAATAACCACAATAATTTATTCAATTTTTAATTAGCATAGTTTTATATTTTTTTACTTAGGCAAGTCCCAAGATCGAACTCAAGGAGGCAAAGGAACAACCGAGAATTATGTCTATCAAGTTCGTACATGGTTTTCGAGATGGTATTTTTGGTATTTTTAATGCAATTTCGGAATGCAAAATGCAAATGTGGCCAATTTTAGGGACTAAAATGCAGTTTCAATCAAACGATGTCCACAAATTATGAAACTTGGCCAATATGTTAATAATGATGAAATAAATGCACTATAAATTTTTTGAAATTTTCAGATGCAATATGAATAAATAATAATTAATGAATGCAAACTATGTATTTTTCATTATTAATTATAATAAATATTAAAACTATTTATTTTCAAGAAATAAAATTACCTAAGATATATCAATAAATGCAATATCCTAGAAAAATCTTAAAACCTAAAAATGATGAGTTTAATACCAAATAAAAATCAATTACTGAAATGCATAAAACCATTTTATTGGGTTAACTATGCATGCAAATGCAATTCTTTTTGGGCACAATGTTAAATACAATTAATTCTATGATCTATGAATTTTTCGATAATTTTTGGGGCTAAGTTAATTACTTATGAATTTCGACATGTAGAGTGGGTAAAATATGTAATTTTCCAAAAGAATAATTTTATTAAATAACCAAAACATATAAAAATATCACAAGCATGCCATGTTGTCGAGAATTAATTGTAAAACATCATATTAATTTTTAAATAATAGAAAGATGCAATAATGTCGATCAAAATACTAGGAGAACACAAGGGTATGTTTGCAATTTTACAATGATAAAAAATAAGAGAAAATGCAGTAAATGGATTAACGTATAATTTCCTACACCCAGAAGGGTATTCTTGTAAAAAATCCAAGAGGGAATGCTGCTGTGATTTGGTAGAACTTCATGGGGCTGAATGCAAAGTTCCACCAACGCACGTGCCTCACCCTTGCACGGGGGCCTCAGGCTTCGAGCCCAGTTCTAGCGATGGAACAGAGGTAGAGTAACGGTGGAAGGCACAGGCGGCTAGGGCTTTGCCGGTTGTCTACAGACGGTTGTGATTGGTGCGGAGGAAGCATAGACGACCGACCCGTGGAGGTGAGTCGACTGGCATCGGAGCAAAGGCGGCAGAGGTGCGTTGATGAAGACATGCAAGGACTAGTGAAGAAGGCTGAGCGTTGTGGATAGCGAAGCCTTCTTCCATTGTCGATGAAGGAGGTGTTGGTGATGGCCGATGATGATGATGCTATAGTCTCCCAAGTGGTGTCGCGGTTGGAAGATGGTATCGACAGAGGACACTACTGATGGCAATGTGGGTGAAGGAGAGCACGACAGAGGGTATGCTGGGAAGGCACGAAGCTCGACGGTGAAGGAGGAATGCCGAAGCAAGCAACGACGACGGAATGATGGGCTGCACTAAGGATAAGATCCTTGGATCTCGCCGCAACAGAGGCCGCTTCGACGGAGGCGCTGTCACCACCTCTTGGAGCAATTCCTTCAACTGTATGTAATGATTGATGGGGGTATGAGGATTCGACGATGGTGATTAAATAAGAGATGAGATGACAGCCAGAGATGGTAGGTTGATGGGGTGATTGACGAGTGGGTTTACGAGATTTGGAGATCGGGGGAGATGTGAAGGCGATCGGCCGAAGATGGAAGAATGGGAGATGATTGATGGTTACGAGATTGAGGGAGATTGAGGTGGGATCTGGCAGTGATCGGCCGAAGATAGTCATTTTTAGAGTGGGAAGCCAAGGAGCAGGGCATCGTTGGAGTGCCACCTAGACCTCCTCTCCTCCTTCTACGATGCTCCAGACCTCGGGGAAAGCACCTCTGTCGTCGATGAACTCTCATGCACACGGTTGGAGACTCTGCAATGATAGGAGAGGGATCCAACTGGAAAGGGAGGGAAAGAGGTTTATTTATAGACATGGTGGATGGTCCTTATTGATCGAGTAATTACGACTGCATCGAGGAGCTTCAATTTGATCTTTGGCAAGGGTGTGATTCAAGGATGTTCAATCTCCATGAATCGTGCATCATGCCTAGCCAGGGCATCATGAGCGCCAATGGGAAAAGGGGTAAAAACCAGGGTCCTAACAGACTTACGACTCGAGGAAGAGAGAGGAGGTTGTTAACCTGGAGTCAACATTTGACAACGTGTGATTGGTCCACATAAGCCGTTACAGGATAAAACAACGTGAAAAAGAGAGATAATTATAATTAAAATAATAATGAATTAATTAAATTTAAGTGGTAAAATAAAAAAATATTTATTAATTTATTTAGTATTTTAATCTGATTTTTATTATTTTTTATGGATTAATTTATTAGAAGTTACTTTTTAGGGGTTTAGTTTAGGTATATTGACCTATGTATAATTTATTTTTATTTTGTATTTTTGATTTTATTATTTTGTTCTCATAGTTTATAATTATAACTTATGTTTATGTACATAAATATATTTTTATTGTAATTTTCTGATGTTTTTTGTACACTTAAATAAATAGAGGTATATTTTATATAGGTACAAGTATAGGTTGTTCATCTATGTATTTTTATAGATAATTTTATTTTTGTGTTCTCTTTATAGTTTTATTATATTCTAAGTATGTACACATAGTATACATAATATTTACAAAATTATAAAATTATCAAAATAATAAAGAATAAATAAACTGAATATTTTATTCAAGTATATTGTACAATAGGGGTCCAACACCTAACTTTCACACCTTAAATCCAAATTGGATGGAATCACCTTCATTAAATAGCTTATTAAGAGTTATATAAAATTAAAGGTGATTTTGATACATTTTGAGTTTTTATTCAAGAGATATGGGTCTAGGAAGTTTGGGTTTTGGCTTTTTATTCTGCGCACAAAATGTACATTGTATATTATTTTTGTGCAAATCAATTTTGTATTTTTCTGTGCATTTTTATCTACAACTTTCATGTACAAAGTTTCTTTTTTTGAGGTATAAATAACAAAGAATAAAATGGACCCTAAAAATGAATTATCAGTGAATAAATAAATATGGTTTTTATTGTACATTTGGCTCTTATCTCTCCCTACTTTATTCCTTGTCGACCAAATCAATTCTTGACTTGGTCTCGGGGTTTAGGGTCATAAAATACATTTGGCATATTATTATTATTTTCTTTTCTTTATTCTTTTATTTTGGATTCAAACAATGTAATATATACAATAATTATACAATAAATAATGAATGTTAATTTGTACAAAATAATGACATTTACGTGCATTTAGTTAGGATTTAAAGGCCAAAATTAAAGAATAAAGGTGGTGAATCACCATTGACGACAAATGGTTATGCGTCAAGCGACAAATATAATATCACAATGCTTCCATTATCGCGCACTTATTGCACTATGAATGGCCCTGTCCATTTACTCTTTAATTTACCCAGGAATATCTTCAGCTTTGTGTCAAATACCCATACTTTTTGTCCAGTCTCGAAGGTCTTTCGTCTGATGTGCTTGTCATGCTAGCATTTAACCTTATCCTTGTATATCAAGGTGTTATCATACGTATAGTATCGGAATCTCGGAGCTTGTTCAGATCCTCTTTTCTTTTCTGACCACCTTTTCATGAGTCCAAGTTGCAGATACTGATTGCCCATAATGATTAGTGTATTAGTTCCACATGTAGATGGCATGGCTTTCCATACATAAGACGGTAGGGAAAATGCCCTAGGGAGACTTGTAAGCGATTCTGTATGCCTAAAGGACAGAGTCCAAGAGTTGGGACCAACTATTTCTGTCCGGCTTCGCAAGCTTCTGTAGGATTGTTTTGATTTCTCTATTTGATAATCTGCCATGTCATTGGTCTGTAGATGATAAAGAGACATGACTTGGTGCTCGATACCGTACTCCTTTGTTAATTTCTTGTCCTCTCTATTAGTGAAGTGGATACCCCCATTTGATATCAGAATCTTAGGAATCCCAAATCGTAAGATGATGTTCGCTCTCAGAAATCGGCACACAGTGCGGCTGTCAGCGGATCAAGTAGGGATAGCTTCAACCCAACGACTCACGTAGACAATGGCAAGAAGGATGTGCTCACATCCTTGACTGTTGGGAAAAGGGTCCCATGAAATTGACACCCCAAGTATCAAATACATTTGAAATCTGAACAAACTTCAGGGGCATGGAATCTTTAATTGTAAGGGTACCTCCCAATCTTTGACAGTTAGTATAGTGCTTCAAAAATGTTGCAACATCCTTAAATAGTGTCAGCAACCAAAGGCCACACTGTACTACTTTCGTTGTTGTCCTGTCTTCAGAGTGATGTCCACAAGATTTGAACAGATGACAATGCTCGAGGACACTATGATGCTCCTCTTGAGGGATGCACCGTCACCAAATGCAATCTGCTCCTTCCCTGAACAGTAATGGGTCTTCCCATTGGTATAAATGGATAGTGGACAAGAATTTGTTCTTGTTGATTTTCGTCTAATCTTGTGGGACTACACTGGAAACGAGATAATTCACAATATTGACATACCAAGGGAGTGAATCCACGACCAGAATAGACTCGCTAGGAATGGTGTCTGTGATGGGTGCATTGCTTAGTGGAGGCTCTTACTGTTCAATTATGGAGAGGTGATCTGCTACTACATTTTGCACCCCATGCTTGATTTTTTATCTCCAAGTCGAAATCCTGAAGGAGAAGGATCCACCTGATCAGTATAGGCTTGGCATCCTTCTTCTATTGTAGGTACTGGATAGCAGAGTGGTCAGTACAGATGGTGACTTTAGATCCAAGAAGATATGATATGAAGTTCTCAAGGGCGAATACCACAACCAGCAATTCTTTCTCTGTGATAATGTAATTTCTCTAAGCTTCATCTAGCATTTTTTTGGCATAGTGAATGGCATAGGGCTCCTTGTCTTTCCTTTATCATAGAACAACCCGAACTTCAAAATACGACACATCCGTCATGATCTCAAAAGGGAGAGACCAACCTGGTGGCTGTAGGATGGGAGCTTGAGTGATTAGCTCCTTCAGCTGATTAAACGAAAGGAGAACCTGTTGATCAACATTAAACTCGATCTCCTTGTACATCAATTCTGTGAGAGGTCGAGTAATGCAGTTGGAAAATCTGATGAATCTTGTGTAGAGACCCACATGAGCCAGAAATGACCTCACATATATGATATTATGAGGTGGCTCAAGATTGTTGATAACATCTACCTTTGCTGGGTTGACTTCCATGCCATGCTTGGAAATGATGTGACCCGGCACAATTCCTTTTGTAATAATGAAGTGGCTCTTTTCCCAAGATAACACATGATTGACTTCACAACATTTTTGAAGTACTCTATTTAGCTGCTCAAGACATACATTGAAACTGTCACCATAGACTAAGAAGTAGTCCATGAACACCTCAAGAAAACTACCAACCATTTCGAAAAAAACTACAAGCACGCATCTCTAGAATGTCGCAGGGGCATTGCACAGATCAAAGGGCATTCTCCTGAAGGCGTAGGTGTTGAACGGGAAAGTGAATGTAATCTTCTCTTGGTCCTCTGGGGCGATTGCCACTTTCTTATACCCGGAGTAACCATCCAGAAAGTAGAAGAACTCCTTGCCGGCTAATCTCTCTAGAACTTGATCGATGAGTGTCAAGGGGAAGAGGTCCGTCTTTGTTGTTGCATTAAGACGACGATAGTCAACACATACATGCTAGGATGTCAGTACTCGAGTAGAAATCTCCTCTCCGCTTTCTTTTGTAACCACGATGAGAATTGATTTCTTCGGAACTACATGCAAGGGGCTCACCCATTTTGAATCAGAGATGGGATAAATAAAGCATGAGTCACACCATTTCGTGATTTCTTTTATTACTATGCCCCACAGATTTGGGTTCAGTCTTCTTTGAAACTCTCAGGATGGTTTGGCATCTTCTTCCAAGTAAATATGGTGTGAGGACAGAGCAGGATTGATCCCTCAGAGGTCTGATATGTGCCAACCAAGTGCCTTGTAGTTTTTCTTTAGAACCTCGAGAAGCCGAGATTCTTGATATGGGGTCAACCTGCTGTTGATGATGATCGGATACATATCTCTGCACCCTCAAGGAAGGCATACTCGAGGCTTGCCGGAAGTGGCTTTAATTCTAGTTTTGATCTGGCTTGCTTCTCGCTCACTTCAGAACTGTGCTAGTAGGTGGATGATCAGCTATAAATTTGGAGATGATGATCACCTCAGTGGCTTGTTGTTCAACTGATAATGTGCTAAATAGATCTGCAATGAATTCATCATGTTCGGACTGACATGAATTTTCCAAATCAAATGGGTGCATCAACCAATTGGATTCTGTCTCCCAAGTGATATCGAAGCTTGCGTCGACTATGCTTTTCTGGTTCTCCTTAAGAGAGAGGATTTCCAGGGTCCATGTGTCATTCAAAGAGAGTTTTGTATCTCCGATTTCTGCAATAAAGTCATAGTCTTCTTCAGGCGGTACTACATGACTTCCATCAGATACGACTTTTGGCCCATTGTCCATGTATGTGGTAACTCTATTGCTGCTCAAGCTGAACGTGATCTTCTCAGACCCATAGTCAATCACAACCTCTATAGTGCACAGGAATGGCCATCCATGGATAATTGGTGTCTGAAGTAATGGTGTAGGAGAGTCCATATCAAGGACTACGAAATCAACAGAAAACTACATGTCCTATACCTTTACAACAACGTCTTCCAACAGACCTCGGGGTCGCTTGATGGATTGATCAGTGAACTAAAGTATAATGCATGTCTGCTTGAGTGGACCCAACCCAAATTCTTGCAGTAATGACGAGAGCAGGAGGTTGATGGAAGAACTGCTATCAAGTAATGCTCATTTGAAGACTTGGTCAAAAATCTCATATCTGATCAAATGCGCTCCTTTGTCTTGCTTCTTCTGAGGGAGTTCGTTGATGGATGCAATGGTAGCCATGGTGAGGAAGTGCTTCTCAACTAGCTGGTGTCTGTTGTTGCGGTTCGACCAATGCTTGTTTGTAAACACTTCCTTCAAGCCCTTATACAAAGCAGGCATGTATTCCATGGCTTGCATCAATGATAACTCAACAATTAAAATTTTAAGAATATCCACAACTCCTTGATTATACAAAGCACTTTTTCTTTTTGTAATATTTTTTGGATTTTCATATTGCATCAGGAAAAGGAATATTTATAGAAATGAAATCAAAAGCATTAATCTTATTTACAACAGAATTCTTGTCCACAATATTTTGTACATCCGGACTACAAAAAGGCATACATTCCAGAAATGATGGTGCTGCTGCTGGTGGATGCAAAAACTACTGTCTCTGCTCCATCGACTGACACTAGATCGGTTGCTGGTGCTGGCCCCTCCATGGCTGGTGTTGCTACACATTGACTGTGCTCTTATTTTTGGTCTTTTTTATTTTTCTAATTTTTTGCTCTTTTTGCTAATGGAGGTTGTGGTGATGATGACTGACAGTTGGCATGGCTCCTCCTCCTCCTTCTTCTTCCTCACCCAAACCTGTAGCTAGCACGACTGATGCATAAGATGACGATTCACCCGACGAAGCTTTATTCTTCCCTTTGATTGCAGAAGATGGAGGCAAGGTCCTAATGTTCTTGAGAGTAACAACATTAGATAAAGAAAAATCACAATCATCTGACTCTACAGGCACAAACAAGACATCACATTCTACACGCTCTTTTCTCGTGAAATTATCAGGATTAGCATCGACCTGGGTCGGGATAGGAGTTTTGGTGGTCGTTAGGTCGTTTATCTTTCTGGTCATCTCTATAAGACCCTTTACGAGTTTGACCAAGCAATCGAGGCTCGGGTTAATGGGAACCACGTCGGAAGGTTCAGCGTGCTGACCACGCTGTAACTGTTGGTGGGGAGGTTGAGGTTGGGACTACTGACATTGTTGCCGAGGATGAGGAAGCTGATATTGTTGGTATGGAGGAGGATATTGCTGCCGAGGTACAGCCGCGTACTGGCAGTACTGCTGGTGTGGACGGTACTACGGCTGCGGGTACTGCTGCGACTATCTCCAATTATTGTGATACTGTAGAGATTGGTGATCCTAATATGGAGGTTGAGGATGGGAGGACTATGCAAAGTGACCACACTAAGGTTGATGGTAAGGCCGATTGGATGGTGGCTGGCCCTGGGATTGTCCAACAAGACGGGCCAGCTACGCATCGTTGCTCTAGACATCGTTGACTTCCTGTATCAGGGGTGGTGGCGGGAATGCTGGATCATAAGATGGTAGGTAGTCTGGTTGGTAGACCACCATTTGTTGCTGCGGCAGAGCCTGCTCGGAGGCCTACACGTAGTAGATGTGGTGGATCACTAGCTGTTGCTGACTCGACAACTGCTTGGTGATTTGGTCCAGCTTATCCAAGTGTCGCGTCCTCTGTTCGATCATATCGACCTTCTCAAAATTCTATGACCGCTTCTCGATAATGTCAACATTTGAGAGATGGACCCCAATGATACTTAGGTTGGAGCACTCATCTCTCTCTACCTCACAGGATGCTGCCATGTGGACTAGCTTGTGGAGGACCTGAGGATGTCTCTGATAAGTACAAGATGTAGAGAGGGCAGCCTATCCTTCAGCCATTTCTTCGAATATCTGTCAGATTGCATCTTAATCATTGTTTAAGGGGAATCCTCTACAGGCAACGTCAACTAATCTTTGGCTCTCTACATTAAAGTCCCCGAAGAAGTGTTTTACCAAACTAGTCTTCGGTATTTCATGTTAGGAGCACTTCTTTTGCAACTCAGCAAATCGCTCCCATGCTTCATGAAATGACTTGTGAGTAGCTTGAGTGAAGTTGTTGATCCTGGCTCGTCTGGTTGAGCCGACTGAGAGGGTAATACTTGTGAAGGAACGTAGATTTAAGTTCCTTCCAGGTCATCACGACCTTTCCCAAATGATTGACCCTGTACAAGGCCTTGTCTTGTAAGCTGAAGGGGAATGCAATTATCTTGACTACACCTAACAGAATGTTAGGGTAGTGGGTGGTTCTGCAGATGTGAGAGAACTGCTGCAAGTGAATGTAGGGCTCCTCATTGGTATTTCCATGAAATGAGGGTAGAAATGCAATGAATTGGAGCTTTAGCTCGAAGTGAGCATGGATCGGAGGATTGCAAATCCACTCGGTCATCTGGCTATTTCCAGGATTACATGTCTCCTTTAGCATCGATTTTGGGTTCCCATTCCTTGGTTTTTCTTCTTCTTGGAACTCATCATGGGGTCTTTCTCCACCTCCTCCTCCTGCTAGTCCGTTCCTCATGTCATTCAGTATATCTTGAAATACAGTCTACACAAGGGCTTGTTCGATCAGTTGCTACTGGATGGCTTAGATAGAAGCCATCAATTGAGTATTCACCTGATTCTGATTTGACACATGGCTCTGCTATCACTGGGGATGGCGTTTCCCTTTACCCTTTCCTTAAGGAGCCATTTCTAGTCCGAGTCTGAGGAGATGAACTCTATATTGGGATCCAAGACTAGGACTGGCTTCTATCTGCAATGTAAGAGAATCCCAATCAGACCACTAAAATTTGAATGCTAGCTGCCATGATGAATATGATATTAAGGTCAATCCTAGATGGTCGTGAATGGAGAAAAATATTTAGACTGAAATTGACCTCCATTCGCAATGGGCGGAAGTAGGACAAGATGGTCCTGGTTTATTAGGAGATAAAGGAAAGTGGAAAGAAAATGAGGAGTCTGTAGATCTGTCTGCAAGTCCGAAACTGGGTTCTTGGGAATCGCCTCGAATTATTGACAATGCTAAGTCCATGGAATCGATGTAGGTGTCGGCATAGTCCTGTCTAAATCATCCATGGATCGATATTCTGCAGCAAGAGAGGATCGATGCAGGAAGAAGGATATGATGGTCAACGAGGAATAACGAGGAGTGTAAAATAGTAGAAAGGCTCGAAATGAGCAGGGGGTCAAAGAGAAGACACATATGACAAATTTTACGCAGGTGCACAAGTTTTAATCTTTGAACCCTAAGATAGATCCACACAAGCACAATACAAAATTGGGTTCACCAACTCAACACAATGTGAACCCATAAATTATAGGCTATTTTTATCTTTTTAATTTTAAAGTTGAAATTTAAAGCATATCCTTTAACAAGTCCTTAGCACGCTAACCCTGTAGGAGTGAGAATACTGCCAGAAAAGTATCCGTACTTGTCCTCCACCTTCGTAACATATACATTTTTGAGGTCCTTGTAACCCATCTTGGATCTCTACTCAGCCAAAGAATAAGAGGGAGGAAGCAGATAGGCGAAACCAATACTTTGGACCACACTCGCAACAGAATCACCCATGAGCAAGAAAGGACCTACTCGGACACAAACTGATGAGACAGACACACCCGTGAGGGTAGGGACACCATTTATGACAGGGCCCTACTCAATCACATATTATAGAAGCACCAATACTTCGGAAATCCTGGTGATACACAAGGCAGTTATAGATTGGGTTTTCGACTATAATCCTTAGCGAGTCGTACCTCGTTCATGGGAGCGGTTTTGGTCATACCTGAAAACAATGAGGTCTTTGTGAACTCAAGGCAATGAAGTCCATTACAAATTTTAATTAAGGTCAAAGTTTATTTAGCAGTCCCCTTGTTTTAGATTTTTGGTTTTTACCTTTTTAGGATATTTTACATATAAGCACCTAACAATTTTGTAGATTTTCATTTAAGTCCTAGGTGCTCAAAATCAAAGGGAGATAGCAAAAAAGTCATGCAAATCAATTCGATGATGGAAATCTCATTATTGAACCCAATGATGCATGCAGAGTTAGAGGACTTACAATATTTCCCAGCTCTCTCTGTGTGGTATGCAAAACAAAATTTTGAAACCTATCTACACGGCGTTGTGCAATAGACAAAATCATCCTAAATAATAGCTGTTATTAGTCGTGAAGAACCATATATTAATTATTCAGAAATAAGACCAAAAGTTCGGTCTTCGATGCCACTTGGTGCTCGCCAAAATGGGTCCTGCCAGTGATGTATGTGACCTCTCTTGGCACGTGGTCTCAAGTCCAAATAAATAATAATTATTAATTTGACTAGATCCAAATGTAAGAGACTATAGGCACATAATTCTTATTAGGATTTGGACCTAATTACCAATATACACAACCTAACGTATAGGGGCTCCATGCTCATAAAACAAATAAAAGAAAGACGAAAAACTAAAAACATCGAGAAACAAATAAAATAAAGCGATGAAATGCGAGAAAACCAGGACAAGCCCATGGTGAACAACCACCCAGGCAATGAACCTCGTAGAATAGAGTAGTGTCCAAGTACATAATTATTACAGTTAATAATGAATAAATGAATTACTCTCTCACCAAAATAAAATAAAATACTAAGCTAGGAATCTATGCTAGTTAGTCTCCTTGTTATGCATGTTGCTTCTCCAATTAGTCATGTGAAAAAGACCAATCTCCACCTTGCTTGGCTGCATCGTCCTCCTAAGAGATCATCCTCGCATATCTAGCCCTCGCAACAAACACAACAAAAGAGGTGTATTAGCACAATTAATCAAACAATGTATCAAAATAATAATATACAAGAAAGAAAGAGATACAAAAAATTGTACAAGGAAATAAATGAATCAACAAATAAATAACATAAAATAAATATATACAAATTAGGCTACACACGTTGCTCCCCAACAACAATGCCATTTGATGACAAGGGATTTGCGTGCGGGTCTATAAGAATGGTGATCCTCACTAGAAGAATAGCGAAGATACAAGTGTCGCTGAGGCGACCCGTAGGAAAATCCCTAGATCGATCAACAAGTACCCACAATGTAAAAATATGTGATGAATAAACAAAAATATGAGGCATAATTTATTCTACTGTACAAACAAAAATGTATAGAATGTAGGCATGTAGAGTTCGAATTACAGAGAGCAAGCTAGGTAGTCTATGATTATTGCTAATTAATGTGTATTATGTACATAATTGTCTTTTAAGTCTTTTTATGTGGGTTTTTGATTTTTTGTGTGTTTTCTAATTAAATTATTAATGAATATATTTACATAAAGAATTTAATAATAATAAGATATATAATAATATGTATATTTATAGAGAAAGGGATATAAAAGTGAAAGAGACACTTAACTACAAACAAGCTCTATATATGTAGATATATGTATATATTATTACATTACATTTTTGTTTCAAATTTTGCAAATTTTTATTCTCTTTTTTATTTTTGAAAATAAAATAAGAATATATTTGTATAGAATATATTAGCACATAATATAAGTATATAGTATATATGTGTATATACACGTAGATAATATGTAATATATATATATATATCTATAAATAGTCCAAAAATACAAGGAAAAATATTTTTTAGGCTTTTTATATTTTTCTAATATTTTTTGATTTTTCTAGAATTTTTGCATATTTTTGAATATTTTGAAAATAAAAAACATCCCAAAAAAGGGATTAAATAAATAAACCAAATTGATTTGAAGGTTAAAAATAACAAAGAGTGTCAAAAATTCTTCAAACAAATTTTAGTACATAAATAATTATCTAGAGAAAATTTAGGGAAAAAATAAATATTTTTGGATTTTTGGGTGATTTTTCCTATTTTTGCTGGAGTTTAGACCTTTTTAATTTTTAGTCTGTTTCTTTTTCTATTTTTAGGAATTTTATGTCTAGAGTTAATATTGGTCATAATAATCAACATATAAATTTTTTAATTTTTAAAGGCATTTTAATATTTTTTGGCATTTTTGTAGCTAGATAAGAATAAAATGTTCACTGTTTGAATTTTAATAAATATATAAATACCTAAAAATGCAAAATAAATTTTAAAGCATTAAAACATGTCTTTCATGGCATATAAGCGCAATTTTGCAAAATAAAATATAAACAGGAAGCATTTTTAATAAAAATAACAAGTAAATAAAATTTCATGTGCTAACATGGACCTATTTGCAATTAAAACAAAGTATTCATGCATTTCAGAACTAACTTACAAATCCCAGGGGCATACATGTAATGTTCCGAAAAATAAATAAATTAAAAATGCCCTAGAGGGCATTTATGTAAATATACAAAAGTTCTAGGTCCCATGTACAATTTTTCCAAAAAGAAATTTTATGGATTAAACATAAATATACAAAATAGGGGGGTTATGCCTAGAAAATACCCCAACTCATGTGGCGAGCCACGTGAGCTGAGCTATCTTAGGAACATGGGTATATACATGAAAGCAAGAGGGGCTATATTCAATATTTACAAACTTATTTACACTCCAGACAAATATTTAAGTACTAAAAAGAAATAGGAAATGGTGGAGGGGGCTCAGTGCAAATTACCTCTTTTTACGTGCAGGCTGATGACTTAGATCTTTTCAATTGGACACATGGCAGCTCCATAGGGCATGATGACAGTTTGACGATGACGACTGAGATTAGATCTCGGGCGGAGATCTGATGGTTGAAGCTTGCTGGATCAGAAACTACCTGATGCATCTGGAGTGCAACTCTTAATCGAATGGCGGAGAAGCTCGATGGATGATTTGGGAAGAACGAAGCTCCTCCAATCCTTTGATTGCTCAGATCTGGTGCTCCAGAGCTCCTCGCTTGCTTCTGAGACGAGGAAACTCTTTATGGCAAGGATATGCAGCTAGGAGACCCTTCAAATGGATTCAGACCCCATCGATGGGGGCTTGTATGGCTTGAGGACTTTGGGGCATTCGAATACCTCGGAGACCCTTCAGGCAGGGCCCTCCAGACCTACAAAAGAGATAGGAAGCTTCGTGGCACAAGGGTGATTAGATCTTTGCCTTTTTTGGAAAGATTCTGACGATTTGGAGGGGGATGAAGGTGCTCCGACATGAGGCGGAGGAAGGAACACCAATGGAATGATCTACTCAAGATCATGCGCTCTGGATGGGTCGGATCGATGGAGAAATGGACGGGGATGGAAACGAGATGGAAGGCGCGTTGGTACGAAGGGCGGATCAGAGTGAAATGACCGAAGCCTTAATGAATGATCGGAAATTTAACTGCACTAATTATCTAACAACTAAACAATTTGCAGAATTGAAATGACATGAAAAAATCTACCTAAAATAAGTAAAGTGCGCAGCTCTTTCCTGTCCGAGAAGCTAAGGAGCAGTATGCCGTCGGAGTGCTGCTTGGACCTCCTCTCCTCCTTCTGTGATGCTCCATACCTCGGGGAAAACACCTTTATCACCGGTGAACTCTCACACACACGGTTGGAGACTCTACAATGCTCGGAGAGGGATCCAACTGGGAAGGGAGGATGTGAGGTTTATTTATAGACATGGAGGTTGGTCCTTGTTGATCGAGCAATTGCAGCTGAATTGAGGAACTTCAATTTGATCTTTGGCTAGGGCGTGATTTAAGGATGTTCAATCTCCATGAGTCATGCATCATGCCTAGACATGGCATTATGAGTGCCGGCAGGAAAAAGGGTGAAAACCAGGGTCCTGATAGACTGGCGACTCGAGGAAGAGAGAGGAGGCTGTTGACCTGGAGTCAACGACTGGCGGCCTCTGATTGGTCCACATAGGCCACTAAAGGACAAATCAGTCTAAAAAATAAGAGATAATTATAAATAAATTATAAATGAATTAACTAAATTTAAGTGGTAAAATAAAAAAACGTTTATTATTTATGTAGTATTTTAATCCAATTTTTATTTATTTTTATGGATTCATTTATTACAAGTTACTTTTTAGGTGTTTATTTATAAGTATATTGACTTATGTTTGTATATTTTTATTTTTATTTTGTATTTTTATCTTATTATTTTATTATCATAATTTATATATTTATAACTTATTTATATACATATATTTTGTTGTATTTTTCTGATGTTATTTCTATACTTAAATAAATAGAGGTGTATTTTATATAGGTATAAGTATAGGTATTTCATCTATATATTTATATAGACTGTTTCTTTTTTATGTTCTCTTTTTGGTTTTATTCTATTCTAAGTATGTACACATAGTATAAATAATATTTACAAAATTATAAAATTGTAAAAATAATAAAGAATAAAAAATGAATATTTTATTCGGGTATATTGTACAATATGGGTCCAAAACCTAACTTTCACATCTTAGCTCCAAAATGGATGAAACCACCTTCATTAAATTCCTTATTAAAAGTTATATACAATTAAAGGTGATTTTTATACATTTTAAGTTTTTATTGAAGAGATATGGCTATGGGAAGTTTGGGTTTTGGCCTTTTATTTTGAGCATAAAATATACAGTGTATATTATTTTCAAGCAAACTCAATTTTATATTTTTTCTATGGATTGGTATCTGCAACTTTCATTTACAAAGTTTCTTTATTTGAGGTATAAATAATGAAGAATAAAATGGGATCCAAAAATGAATTATTGGTTAATAAATAAATGGTGTTTTTATTGTATATTTGGCCCTTCTCTCTCCCTATTTTATTTCTTGTCGACCAAATCAATTCTTAACTTGGTCTCAGGGTTTAGGGTCATAAAATACCTTTGGAATTTTATTATTTATTTCTATTTTTTTCTTTTCTGTATTCTTTTATTTTGGCTTTAATAATGTAATTTACATAATAATTATACAATAAATAATAAAAGTTGAATTGTATAAAATAATTATATTTACATACATTTTGCTAAGGTTTGAAGGCCAAAATGAAAGAATAAAGATGATGAAATGGAGATTCATTAGGCAGGAGCTACAAGTCGAAGAAGGATTTGCAATATGACCTTAAAAATGGAGTATGAAAAATCATGTCCAATATAAACCCAAGCATCAAACAAGCAAATTCTAATTATTGTATGTATTTATTAAGATTGTGGATGGTGTTTGCATGCATCCGAGAGGAAATCCCGGATGTTCAGTGCAAGGAAGAATTCAAAATGAAATGGATGAAGTATGTGTGCGACCGAAGTTGTGTAAAATCTACAAGCAATCATGGCACAACAGATTAAGTTGTCCACAGAGAAACTAAGAATTATTGGATATGGGAGTAAAATGTACGTGAATTTATTAGCACTGTTTAATTTGAAACTTCTTTATAAATGTTGTTTAATTTGCAATAAAAAAATCGATGCTCATCTTAAGGCTCAGCTTACCTATCTTGAAGTGAACCCATTTGATTATTGATGCTAACTAATGCTATATGTAGCATGTTTCCCTGGTCCACGTGTTTAGGTTCAGAATGGCCATTAGGGACTCCTACAGGATCTACTTCAGAAGCTGGAGAATGTCCGATTTCCCTTAGTGAAACACTTAATGCATTTGGCAGAAAGTGAAGAGATTTGATTATCACCATGACCCCCCATGTCTTGTCGCAACGGTTTTCAACCACTCCCACATCAGAACCATTTATTCTCTAAATGTATGTATTTACTTTTTATTAACATAATGGCTTGTTAAATGTAGATGGCACACATGGATCGAGTACCCGTGCCAGTAGATTCATTCGTGTTGTACATGTAGAGTAAGCATCGATCTTCGCAGCCTACCGGTTCGTTAAGTATTTAAATTGGCGCTATGACGTATATTAGGGAAGTAATGAACTCCTATTTTGTATATTTGATTTGTAGAATAAAATGAGATGCTAAATGAAATTCTTCAGAAGAAGAGCGAAGTGATAGAGCGACCGTTAGAATTATCAGGATTCTCATGCGTAGTGAACATGAGAAGGGTGCAGATGGACCCTTCATTATAGACTAGTTTACTAAAGCGGTGGCAATCTAATACACGCACTTTTCATTTTCGATTTGGTGAGGCGAATTTTACATTAACTACAAATAGACCGGTCTTTGGGGACAGTGGTAAGGGACCATCAATAAACGATAGTCTCCTAAACAACTAAAGGGGATGGTTGAACAACACCCATCCTCCTTTACGACCACAATGGACGTTTTTAAGTAGTTATCTGTATTCACCAATTGACCGGAGATGATCAACTAAATGACGTCCCTATAGTTCGTAGCGGTGATGATCGTACGATTGTCCCCTTTGTGTACATAAAGGATACTGTTAGGACTGTCTCCCTCCGTTCTCTGTGAACGTCTCCATCGGGTGAAGACCATTAATATCCGGAAAATCAAAGGGGACGTTCACAACCGTCCTCTTTGATTAGATAAAGGGGACAATTTTCTATTATCATCGCATATTAATGAATCTTTATTTCATCACCTTCATTCTATCATTTTGGCCTTAAAAATCCTAGCTAATGCATGCAAATATCATTATTTCATACAAATTAACATCCATTATTTATTCCATTTGTTTTGTATAAAATACTATTTTTAATGTCAAAAATTATAAAGAAAAGAAAATTAATAAATTGACAAAGGTATTTTATGACCCTAAACCCCGAGACCTAGGTATCTGGATGACTAGGTCGACAAGGAGTAAAGTAGGGGAGATAGCGGTCAAAAATAGAATAAATCCTTATTCTTTAATTCATTAATATTGCATTTTTGGGACTTATTTTATTTTCCATTTTTATATTCAAATAAAAAACTTTATGCATGAAACTAAAGATAATAGTATATAGAAAATTACAAAATTGATTTCATAAAAATAATATACATTGTTCATTTTATGCTCTAAATAAATAGCCAAAATCCCAACTTCCAGACCCATATCTCCTAAATAAAAACTCAAAATATATCAAAATCACCTTTAATTATATATACATATATATCTTTTAACAAGCTATTTAATGAAGTGATTTCATATTTTTTGGAGTTAAGGTGTGAAAATTAGGTTTTGGACCCCTCATTGTCTTTTATACGTGTATAAAATGCAATAAATATTTATTCTCTACATTCAATTAATTATTATATTTTTAAGCCCTTGTATATGATGTACAAATATTAAATAAAATAAGAAATAAAAATAATAGTAAGAAAAATAAATTAAATAAATAAGTTCGAAACACAAAATAAATATCCCAATATATATTTAATATACATATACTCTTATTTATTTAACCTAAAAATAAAATAAAAACATGAAAGTATATATATTTATATATACTTTAAACAAAAAATATATGAAATAATATAAAAACTCAGTAAAAATACATAAAATTAAGATAAACATATAAAATACATTTAATTAAATACTAAAATAAGAATATATAAATAATAACATCTAATAAATAATTTTATAAAATATAATAAAATTCATAATAAAGTAGTGCTAAAAATAATACAAATTTCTTATGTTTCAACTTTTTTTGTAAATACTTAATTTGTTATTTTTTATTGATTTTTTAAATAAAACTCTTATTTTTTTCTTTAGCATCCTAGGTGGACAACCACGTTCGCCTGACAGTTGACCCTAGGTCAACTATGTAGGCCCGCTGACCCACTTTGTTCCACGCTATGCACATCACCTCTTCTCTGATTTCTTCCATTTAGAACACTACTCAAAATCGAGCCTGAGTTTCACCAATTCCTTCATTGATCCATCAACACTCACGCCCGACCTCGTTCAAAGTTAAATATCCACCGATCTTATCACAAACCCTAACACAACCTTTGCCCTTTAAAATATCGACTCTGCAAATCCTTGCCTCCTTGATCCCTCTTCTGCCTCTTGGTCATATATCTGAGCTTCGAGTCAATGCCCTGGAGATAACTTGCACTATTCCATCCCCTTTTGGTGTAAAGAATGGTGTCAAATCGAGGTCAGATCCAGATCTCCACTTCACCACCCAGAGCTTCCATCGAGGAGGTGTTCCAGTGAATCTCCTTCATCTTTTTCTTGTCGTTTCAGTTCACTAGCTTAGCAATAGTCTAGTGTAGCAGTTAATTTCATAGTTTGTATCTTAGTCCTCTTGTCATTCCCATTCTTCCGATTAATGGAGCTCAGCTTCTCCGACTAGATTCGCCCTACCTCGACTCGCTCCACTCCGCACAACACTTCCATTTCACTCCTCTTCATCATCCGATCATCAACATTCTCAATCAACCTTGATCTCACTCAGATTGATGGACCCGCTTTTCCTTCTCAGCCACTCGTTGGAGAGTGCCATTTCGATGCACCTCACTTCTGTTTCACCCCCTGGAGCTTCCCCCAGCTCCAGTTTTTTGTGCCTAACAAGTTCCTGTAGGAGAAAATAAGGAAAAGCCTCTTTTCAGGGTTCATCGAGTTCCAGGAACAACCTCTAGGTCGTGGGACTCTACTGGACTGCATCTTCACTACTCGAGCCATTTTGACACCCCTAGAAGATGCAGATGCCCACCTAGATCGTAGAGAGTCTACCAGCTTGAAGAATCAGTGCCAGAGTCGGCCGAAATTGCAGAGTGAAGTCACGAGGCACCGCTATTCATCGTGTTCTTGGATCCCCTCTAGGAGCAGTTCGATCAGGGAGGTGCCCTAAGTCTTCAACCGGGCGTTGGATCATCCATCGAAGTGATGCATCTCCTGGCCATTCGATTACTTAAGTGGCGTCGACATGGCATCTAATCTTCGTCATCCAACCAATCCAGTATCACATGCCCATAGGCCGATATGTGGCAAGTGGGAGGATCTCACCTGTTCATCTGCTCTCGTTGATTGGGTATTTTCCACTTTTACCCAGCAGTTTTTATACTTTATTATTTAGTTCACAAACATTTATTTGCTATTATTTTATTTTTTAATATTTGTAAAAAGACCCTCAAAGTTCTTATACTTGTAATTGAGTCCATGCTATCTCACCTCACGTGCCGTCCCACGTGAGGTGGGTATTTTGCACTAATACCATTGAAAGTTTTTATATTTCAAATTAGTCCATTAAATATTTATTCCAGTTATATAATTTTGTTAAAATTACAGAAAGTCCCCTGATCTTTATGTTAATTACATATATACCCCTACCGGTACATTGATTGTTTGCGCATTTCTTCTATTTATTAAATATAGTGTCTGCTCCAAAAATGATCAAAAATAGGGGTTAAACACTTGTTCCAATATAATTTCATGCCATATTTTTAGATTTGCAATTTAGAGCTTTTTGATATTTATTAAAAATAAAAAAGAGCTCAATTTTACCCTATTTGTAGTATAAAATACCAAAAATTATAAAAATGTTTTAAAAATTCCCCCCAAAAATACATTTGGCTTATTTAAGTATTTTGAACTTCATACCAAAAACCACTAAAAATAGAAAAAGAAAACTCATACAAATCAAAAATCCCCAAAAACCTTTATAAAAATCTAAAAAAGTCTTAAAAATTCAAAAAATATCATTTTCTATCTTATAATTTTCTTGATATTATTATTTATCTTTCAAAATTGATTTGAAAATTTTAGATATTATTTGCTATTTTTAACTTCCATTTCAATTTTGCCTATTATATTAATCCCTAATTTGGGACATCTTTTATTTTAAAAATCCATAAAAATTAGCAAAAATCCTTAAAAATCACAAAACAATATTTTTTTTGAAACCCTAAAATATTTAATTATGTAATATTTATTTATTTTTAATTATATTTATATCTATATTATCCTATATTGTATATATAGTCTTATGTATATATTATTTTATAAATTTAAAAGAAAAAGAAATAAAAAAATATAAATTCAAAAATAAAATATAAAAATATAAATAAAAATTCATAAAAAATCTATAAAATAAAAAACCCACAAAAATCATAATTTAATTATGTGTTTGAGGCACAGATTGTGTTTTGCTTTTTAGCTTACATTGTTCTTCACCATTGCTTCCTGAGTTCGACCCCTACTTGCATGTCACTATACATCTTTAGTAGGCATAATAAATTTTGATTCACACTTGCTTTGCTTGATTTACTCTTTGTGTGGGTTAGCTGTTGATTGACCACATGGTTTTGTGAGTAGTCGCCTCAACGGCATTATATCTTTGCTTCTGTGAGGATATCATTTTAGACCCTTGCAAAATCTGTGTCATCACATACACTTTATATTGGCAGTAATTTATGGAGATTCTGAGCTCAGAAGGGAGGGTTTTAAGTATATTGTCCCCAGTCATCACAACATGGGACGATTGTCCGACTATCCCCAATGGTCTTATAGTATCAAACAAGCAAGTTTTTCTCATCATTCTCCCGATTACTCCCACCCATTGACGAATCTCCATTTCATCACCTTTATTATTACATTTTGGCCTTAACTCCCTAGATAAATGCATGTATTTATGATTCATTTGACAGAATAAATACTCTATAATTTGTACAAAATATTGTATAAAATATTGTATATTTATTATATTTAATTTCAAAATTAAAGAATAAAGGAAGAAAGAAAAATAAATGAGACACCATAAGTGATGAGTGACCCTAGACCCTGACACCTAGTCATCATGATGACTTGGTTGACAAGAAATAAACTAGAGGGTGACAGGGCAGGAGCCCTGTATAACGATGCATAGAAAACCATACGTAAATCCATAATTTTAATTCAACTATAATTAATTTTTGGGAACCATTTTATTCTTTATTATTTATACATCAAACCAATAAACTTTGTATTTGAAATTTGTAGATAAGAATACATAAAAAAATACAAAATTTATTTCATGCAAAATAATGCAAATTGTACATCCTAAGCACAAAATAAAAAGCTAAAACCCAAACTTCCCAGACCCATATCTTCTCCATATGAAACCAAAATGTATCAAAATCACCTTTAATTGTATATAAATTTTTATTAGTATGTAATGAAGGTAGTTTCATTTAAATGGGGGTAGGATGCAAAAGTGAGGGTTTGGACCCCCATTGTACAATATACTTGAATAAAATATTTATTTTATTTATTCTTTATATTTTTCATAATTTTATTTTTTTTATAATTTTGTACACATTATTTATAGTATGTCTATCTTAGTTAGAATACAATAAAACCACAAAAATATAATAAATAACATACAAACATATATAGATAAATTACCTATACATATACGTATACATTATATACGTTCATGTACATATTATATCAGATAAATACAATAAAAATATATTTGTTCATATTTAAATAAGCTATAAATAGATAAATTAAGTTAATAAAATAATAAAATTTAAAATGCAAAACAAAAATAAAATATCCAAAACATAGGTCAATCTACCTATACTTATACTTGTAAATATAACTCCTAATAATAACCCCAGAAAAATAAATAAAAATGAGTATTAAATACTACATAAAATTAGAAATATTTTTTATATTTTAATAAAAAATCATTTAAATCATATGCTATTTTTTTTATTCATTTTCCAAGGCATTTTTGCCTTAGAATTTCTTGGTTGGTTCATGTGGACCAACCGGGTGCGTTCGCTTGTTGATCGGGCGATCAACTGCTCGCCCTAGGCTCTAACCTGTTTCAGAGCTCACGGGGAACCCTCCTTCATCCCACACCGCCATAGCCTTGAGCTCTCCACATCTCTAAATCTTCCACTATCGTCCTCCATGCTGGCCACTCCATCTCCACCAGCCCTCCTCTCGTTATACGCAAAGTCACCTAAAAATCACTACTTCACCTGTCTATAAATATACCCCAAATCTCCATTTTGAGGTTTGATCCCTCTTTCGATTCTTTTAGACCATCAGATCTAGCCTAAAATCTTCCTCCTGTGACAGTAAGGGTTAGTTGGAGTTCTGCAACGAGGAGAAGACGTGAGGAGGCGGTCCAAGCATCTCAAGTGAACC
Source organism: Ottelia alismoides (assembly GCA_037367405.1). NCBI lineage: Eukaryota > Viridiplantae > Streptophyta > Magnoliopsida > Alismatales > Hydrocharitaceae > Ottelia > Ottelia alismoides. The sequence goes on from JAZKJV010002937.1 coordinate 252,721, forward strand.
CACCACCGTGAGGCTCTACTCCGTGGTTCCTACCATGTTGAGCCCCATTTCTTCTCATCATTTGGTAATCATTTAGCGTAGATTTAGATTCCACTTTTAGTTTGTTGTTTAATCTAGTAGGGTTAGAGTAATCAAAGATCTTTCATAAACCTGGAGCTTAGGCTTCAGGTCTATTTCACTGTAATTTTGCCCCTGTTCCGACGCATACACACTCCCATTCCAAACATCATCGCATTCTCCACACGACACAACCATTTCCCCCTTCGATTCAGCCTGAATCAAAGTGATTTGGAGCTCATCGATCACTGCGACCACAAGCTTCATCGCCCCATCCATCCGTGCAGCTTCACGCTACCTTTTTGGGTCGAGGATCTTTGCCTCACGCTACCTGAACTTTTCACAGGAGAGAGTCCATGATGACATCCGGAGAGGGGACTTGGACACCATTTTGAAGCTTCAGATGCAACGAATTGAATGAAACCCCATGTCCCCATCAGTAGGACCTGTGATCGATTGGAGATCCCATGTTGATGCGGAAAGCTTCCAGGAATAAGAAGAGCATGTTGGCATGTCGATTGGATCTCGGAGTCGCCCGAACTCGTTGATCGAAGCGAGACCACCCATCTATTCTTGGGTGTTCTTCGTGAACACCCAAGTGCTGTGGTATCAAGAACAAGGGTTCGTGTCTAATCCTGACCCTTGTATCTATTCAAAACGCTACCTGACCATAGCCGAAGGATCAGACACGCGTCACACATGGGCCGACTGGATCCAAAATGTTAAGTGGGTAAATTACTCAGGCTCCCCTCTACCTTTTTTTTTGTTAATTAGTCCTGTAACTGTTTAAGTACATTGAATATTTTGTGTAATAAATGCATCGGACACCCTGGCTTTTTAAGTATTTACGTATTAGTTCGTGCCAGCGGGGCATACGTTGGCCTCCACGTGCTTTGGAAAATTTTTTAAGAGGCCCTTCTGGGTTCTTGTATTTGAATTTGGTCCATATTTTGTGTATTTAAAGTCAAACTCTTAGGTATTTTGCATTGTAGCCCTTGTTTTTTATTTTAATCAAAAATATACCCCTGCTAGTTCAAGTATTTTTGTGCATGTTTGTTTAATTTTTATAAATATCATATGTGCTTCAAAAATCATGAAAAAAATAGGTGAATGTGCCTGCTTGCTTGATCTTTCACACCATAATTTTAGATTCACATTTAGGCATACTTCTATTTATTAAAAATCAAAAGTGCACGGATATTCCCTGTTGTCTTTAAAAAATAAAAAAAATAAAAAATCATATTTAAAAATCCCCAAAACATCAATGTTTTTTATTATAGGATTTAGCACCTCGAGACCAAAAATCCCTAAAAACAGAAAAAGAAGTTGGTAAAAAAAATTAAAACCTCCAAAATGCTATAAAAATATAAAATACCCAAAAATTCCAAAAATATTAGTTTCTATTCGATATTTTTATTTATATATATTATTACATATTAAATTTAGTTTTGGGAATTTTTAACTTTATTTAGTAATTTTAAATCTCAAAACAATCCGGGTTATTGATTAAGTCCATGATTTTACATATTTTGAACTTTTAAAATACCTAAAAATTAGCAAAAATGCCCAAAATTCACCAACACAATAGAAAAAATAACATGTCATAAAAATATTTTATTCTTCAAATTTTGATAATTTTTACACATACACATATATTTATATTACCCTATAATGTATTATATAACTATAAATAGTTATATATAAATTATGTTATTATTAATTATTACAAATATTCTAATTATTTTTAAACCTTAAAAAATATTTTTTATAAATTAAAAATAAAAAATTAAAAAATGAAAACCCACAAAACCTAAGTAAATAGTGTGCATATTTATATACATCTATACACATATTATTTATTTATAAATATTATTCTATGCTACCCAGTTTGTTCCCTAAGTTCGACCCATACCTGCTTGTCCACTATACACTTGTTTGTAGGGTATAATAAATTTTGATTTACACCTTTGCCTATTCATTATTTGATTATTATAGTGTGGGTTGATTGTTGATTCAACCACTTAGGCTTCTTGGACTGTCATCACATCGACTTAGTGTTCTTGCCTTGTGTGGACCACAAGACAGTCTCGAGGGTTTTGGGTGGTTGTTTCAAATGGCACCGTTACCGGGGAGCAATGGAATGTGCTTGCTTTTATTTCTATCTAATGTTGCCATTTATTTTTGATAACTATTTGACTGTTTTAATCCATATTTCTTGTTGATCTTTCTTGCGAGGGACCGCTTGGCGACGACTATCTCTTAGGAGGTGGACGCACCCGAGATGAGCGGAGGTCGGCCTTCTACTTGTGAGTCAATCATGAGAGAGTAGGAGAGAGGAACATGGAAGAAGGAGAGGAGCAGCCTGGCTTTAGTTTTTATTTTTATTTCTATGAGTGAGTGATTTATTTTTTACTAATTAATTTGTATTAATTTGGATACCGTCATACTTAGAGAGGTCCAGTGCCCACGCGTCTATTCACCTGGGGGCCTCGTCGTGATTTTTCGTGTTTTCTTTCCTTTGTTTTATTTTGGTTCATGCATTTTAAGCTTTCCTGCCTTTGTTTCATTTGCTTTGTGGAATGAGCATTTAGACATTAGAATTACTTGCTCGGTAAAATAAGTCCAAACACCTAATAGAAGAATGCTCCAATAGTTCTCTACGTTTGGACTTAGACAAATTTAATTGTTGATTATTTGGACTTGAGATCGAGCGTAGAGAGAATCCCTATACATCTCTTGCAGGATCCATTGTGGCAGGCATCGACGAGCTTCCAAGACCGGAACTTTGGATATAATTTCTGGATAATTAACATCTGGTTCTTCACAATAAATAACAATTCTTTTTAGGGTGATTTCTATCGTTTGCATATCATAATATAGAGTAGGTTTATATATTCTGTTTTGCATCTCGCATGGAGAGAGCTGAGAATCACTATAAGTAATTCTAACTCTGCATGAATCATTAGTCACTAAAGCAAGATTTCCATCTTATTGACGACTTGCATTGCTTTCAAGTCTTCTCTCTCTGTTTTTGCACATATTAGGATTAAAAGAAAATTACAAAAAATCATTAGGCGGCTTGATCTGAAAAATACTCAAGAAACTGAAAACCAAAAAAATTAAAACAAGGGTCTGCTAATAAAACTTTGACCTTAATTAAAATTACTAATGGACTTCATTTTTTTGTATTCATAAATCCCTCATTGTTTTCAGAAACATTCCAGACTGAGTGAGGTGTGACCCATAAGGAATAGAGCCCAAATTCTGACCTGTGGCGCCTTGGTTATCACTTGAGACAATGAAGTATTGGTGCTTCTATCGAATGTGACTGAGTAGGGCCTCGTCGACGACGGTGTTCCCACCTTGTGTGGAGCATCCGGCTTGGTCTAAAGTACTGAGCTTAGGCCACACCCTTACGAGTGTGTCTGTCTCATTGGTTTGCGTCTGAGTACCTCACTTACGAGGGAAGTAGCAGTTTCGCCTTCAACTTCCTCTCTTTTTCTTTGGCTCAGTAGCCCCCCATGCACGAGATTAAGGACCTTTCAATACGTAGATCACATGATACAAAGTAGGTGGAAGAAGTATGGGGAACTTTCTTGGCCGCACATGATGAATTTCTAATTCATCACCTTTATTCTTTCATTTTGGCCTATAAACCCTAGCTAAATGCATGTATATATAATTAATTTGTCAAAATAAACACTGTGTAAAGTGTACAAAATACTGTATTAATTATTATACTTATTTCTAAAATAAACTAATAAAGAAAAGAAAATAAATAAAATACCAAAGGTATTTTATGACCCTATACCCTGAGACCAAGTCAAGAATTGATTTGGTCGACAAGGAATAAAGTAGTGGAGATAAGGGTCAAATGCATCAATAAAATCCTAGTTTTTATTCTTCAACCATCCATTTTTGGGACCCATTTTATTCTTTATTATTTATACCTCAAATAATAAACTTTTTACATGAAAGTTGTGGATAAAAATACAAAGAAAAATACAAAATTGATTTCATAAAAAAACCATACAATTTCATTCTACACTCTTAATAAAAAGCCAAAAGTCAAACATCTCAGTCCCATATCTTCTCCATAAAAATTCAAAATGCATCAAAATCTCCTTTAATAGTATATAACTTTTAATTAACTATTTAATGAAGTTGGTTTATCTAAATTTGGGTTTAAGATGCAAAATTATGGTTTTGGACCCCTATTGCATAGTTTACATGAATAAAATATTTATTTTATTTATTCTTTATAAATTTTATAAATTTATATTTTTATTATTTTGTAAAATCATTTATAATTTATTTACATATTTAAAATAAAACCTTAAAAATATGCTAAAATAAAATACTACACAAAATACATAGATGAATATACAATACTTATACCTATAAAATAAGTAGACATGTTTATTTAAGTATACAAAATACATCAGAAAAATAAAATAAAAATATATTTATGTATATTTAAGAAAGTTATAAATATATAAATTAAGTTTATAAAATAAAAAATATAAACATAAAATAAAACAAAACAAGTCATAGATAGGTAAAATCTATAATTACACTTGTAAATAATAACTCACAATAAATTAACCCATAAAAATAAATACAAATAGGGATAAAATACTACATAAAATAATATTTTTAAAATTTTTAAACCTAAAATAAATAAATTCATTTACTATTTTATTTTTAACTATTTCCTTTTTTCTATCTTATTTTGTCTTGTAGCAGCCCGAGGTGGAATAATCACAGCCTTCCAGCTGTTGACCCCAGGTCAACAGCCTCCTCTCTCTTCCTTGAGTCACTTGTTTGTCAGGTCCCTGGATTTCACCATTTTTTCCGATTGAGCTAATGATGCTCTAGCTAGGAGTGATGTGTGTTTCATGGAGATTGAACATCCATGAATCACGCCCTAGTCAAAGATCACATCGAAGAACCTCGATTCAGTCGCAATCTTTTGATCAATAAGTTCCCTTCACCTTGTCTATAAATAATCCTCCTCGTATCCCTTCTCCATTTAATCATTCTTCAACCATAAAACCCCTTGCTTCATGTGCGTCAGTGCTCCCTGTGACAGAGAGAGTACCATCCGAAGTCGAGGCGACACTAGGAAGTGGGGAGGTGGTCCAAGGTAGAACTCCAGCGACGCCTCTGCTCCCTGGTCTCTAGGTAAGAGTTATGCATTTTCCCTATAATTCTAGGCAGATTTAGCATTAGGTTTTATGTTCATGCCTTTTATTTAGCTCGTAGATCCTTTTTTTAGCCCAAATCTAAAAATCTAAGATCGCCGAAGCTCCCTACTCGAGCCATGTTTTATCATGCCTTCACTTGTTTTGTCGCACCATTTCATGCACAAATCATACCCTTTGCATGCTCCATCATTTCGTCCACTTGAACCAACCTGATCCTCCCTAGATCGGTGAATCAGTGCTCATCTTCCGCCCTCACCAGAAAACCTTCGCCCCTCCACCCCATTGTGCACAACAACTTCAGAACAGGTCGAGGACGCTCCCATCGAGCCCTCAGATCTGTTTGTATAGGTTTAAGGTAGAGAACTGGCACCTGGGCAAGGAATCGAGGCTGGAACAAAAGTTTCAGGTGCGCAAAGAAGAACCGAATCCCAAGTCCCCATCACTGGGACCTGGACCCTCTTGACACCTCCTGTAGATGCGGCTGGGCCCCAAAAAGATGTTGGGCTGATCATATACAAGGATAACGGGCAGAGAGAGGATTTCTCATCGATCGAAGGAGGAACGAGTAGGTGTTCTTCCCCGTTCATGTAGATAACCCCAACACCGTCATATGAAGCACTCGGCCTAGAACTAATCTGGGTCGTGGATCTCAAGCGAAACGAAGCATCCTTAGCATTGTCAGATGCACGCTGGACCATCCTATACTGTTGGATGGCGCACAACCCCGCGTAAACTTCACTCGACCCCCTTTGCCTTTTTATATTTCCATTTTAGTCTTGCAAATATTATTTGTAGTGTAAATAATGGTGAGATTTTTGCATTGAACCCCCTACATCTTTGTATATTTGCATCGTTGTCTGGGCCATCTCACCTCACGTGGCCCCCCATGTGAGACGGGTATTTTGTAAACATACCCTTGTGACTTTTTGTGTTTTTATTTAATTCAGAAATTTGTATAATATGAGTTAACTTTTAAGGTTAAATTGCACAATGGACCTTGAATGTTTCGAACATTGCAAATACATCCCTGCCAGGTGCTTTTGAAATAAATATACATGGATAAATTGCATAATAGCCTTGGATTTTTATTTTAGGGTTCTGTAATGCATGAAAACTTCTTGATATTTGCAAATAGGTTCCATCTAGTATTTAATTTTTGTGCTTGTTCTTTATTTTTCATAAATATAACTTATGCTTCAAAGGTTACACAAAAATATGAGAATGTACCTGGATGTTTTTTCTTTCACGCCATGAATTTTATTTTGCATTTTATGCGCATTGACTGATTATTAAAAATAAATGGAGCTATTTGTGTCCTTGTCTAAGTAGAAAAATGCAAAAAATAACAAAACACCTTTAAAAATCACAATAGTATGTTTGTTACTACGTATATTAAATCCAGATCGAAAATCCCTAAAAATAGAAAAAGAAAATGATAAAAAATTTAAAAGCTCCAAAATCCTACAAAAAAATATAAAAACTCTTTGAAAAATCCATAAATATTTATTTCTGTTATTAAATTTTCTTTATATTATATATTATTTACGAAAAATAGTTTTAAGTAATTTTGGATTTATTTCATATTTTCAGTACCCTAAAACATTCATTATATTTAATTAATCCCTATTTTTTAGATATTTTGGACTTTAAAATAAACAAAAATTAGCAAAAATATCAGAAAAATTATAAAAATAATAAAAAATATGAAAACACAAAAAGATTTGAATTCTACAAATTTTGGCTCTTTTAAGTTATATTTATAATTATAATACCTTATATTTAATCATGTACCTATATCTCTCTATATATATTCTATATCATTATTAAATATTATAAATACATTTTTATTGTTTTTAAAAACCTTTAAACTATGCCTCATGATATTTCTCTGATTTTTGTACATTTATTATCTATATATATAATACACTTTATACATTATCAGATGTATGTATATACCCTGACATGTATATATACCTGTAAAATACTATAACATATGGAAAGTAAAAGGAAATTCAAATTTAAATAAATAAATAAATAAATATATAATTAAAAGAAAAATCAAATAAATATTTAAAATTAAAAAACTCACATAAAAAAGAGATAATGATGTACATAATTCTTTTTGATTAGCGATAATTATTAGGCTACCATTATTTGCTCTTTGTGGTTCAACTTCTACATACTTGCATGCTATACATCTTTGTTGTAGGGTAAAATAAATTGTGCTTCACATTATTATTATTATTCATCGATTCATTATATGTCATGGGTACTTATTGATTGAACATGGGATTTGGTGAGCGGTCTCCTCATCGACTCTCCATCTTTGTTATTTTAGTGAGGATATTTTAGACCCTCGCCAGATCCGCGTGTCATCAAATGGTGCTGTTGTTAAGGAGCAACGTGTCATAGCCTAATTTGTGCATAACTCTCTTTTATTTTATTTTCTTGCATATACTTTGTCTACTTGTTCTTACTTGTACATATTTTAGCACTCTTTTCTTTGTACAGATTAATTTGATTATTTATGCTAATACCTCCTTTGTTGTGTTTGATGCGAGGGCTCGCTACGTGAAGACGACTTCTTAGGGAATCGAGGCAACCAAGCTAAGTGCAGACTGGTCTTCTTACCATGACAAGTTGGAGAGGCAATAAGCATTGCAAGGAGACCACTTAGCATAGCTTGTAGTTTAGAATTTTATTTTAGTTGGGTGAGCAAGAGATTTATTTATTAATTATTATTTATTATAATACATGGACACTACTCTACTTAACGAGGTCCATTGCCTGGGTGACTGTTCACCTGGGGGCTCGTCGTGGTTTTCTCGAGTTTTCATTGCTTTGTTTTTTTTTGTTTCCCAATGTTTTTATTTCCACTTTTTATTTGTTTTGTGTGCATGGAGCCCCTAGACTTTAAGACCACTTGACTTGGTAACTAGATCCAAACCCTAACAAGAATTCTATGCCTATAGTCTCTTACATTTAGATCTAGATAAATTAATAATTGTTAGTTATTTGGACTTAGACCCATGTGTCGAGAGAGCCATCATACAATGCTGGCAGGACCCGTTGTGGTGGGCATCGAGATGTCTCGAAGACCATACTCTAGGTTTCATTTCTGAATAATTAACATATGATTCTTCATGTTTAATAGCAGTTACTGTTTAGGGTGATATTATCGATTGCACGACGCCGTATAGATAGGGTTAAAAATTCTGTTTTGCATACCACATGGAGAGAGCTGGGAAGCACTGTAAGTCCTCTAACTCTACACGCATCATTAGATTTTATGATGAGATTTCCATCATTGAATCAACTTGCACATCTTTTTCGTTATCTCCCTCTAATCTTGAGCACCTAGGACTTAAATGAAAATTTACAAAATCGTTAAGCACTTGTATGCAAAATATCAAAAAAAGTTAAAACCAAAAAAATCTAAAATAAGGGGACTGCTAAATAAACTTTGACCTTAGTTAAAATATGTAATGAACTACATTGCTTTGGGTTCATAAAGCCCTCATTATTTTCATGTACTTTAGGACGGGACCAAACCCCTCCCATGAGCAAGGTGCGACCCGGTAAGGATTAGAGCCCAAAACCCAGTCTGAAACTGCATTGTGTATCGCATGGATTTCCAAAGTATTGGAGCTTCTATCGTATATGATCGAGTAGGGCCTTGTCATCAATGATGTTCATGTCTTGTGTGGAACATTGACTGGATCCGAAGTACCGAGCTTAGGCCATGCCCTCACGGGTATGTCTGTCTCATCGGTTTGCGTCCGAGTAGGTCCTTGCATGTTCAAGGGTGATTCCATTGTGATCGAGGTCCGAAGTAGTGGTTTTGCCTATTGGCTTCCTCCCTATTATTCTTTGGCTAAATACAGATCCTGAAAGGATTATAAAGACCTCAAAAATTTCATACTACATGTTGCAAAGGAGGACAAGTACGTGATACTTTTCTAGCAGTACTCTCGCTCTTATAAGGTTAGCATCTAAGGACTTGTTAAAAGATATGGCTGAAATAATAACTCTAAAAATGAAATGATAAAATAGTCGATCCTTTACGGCTTCACATGTGTAGAGTTGAACCCATTTTGTATTATGTATTGTACGAATCTAGATTAAGGTTCAACGATCAAGTTCTAGATATTTGCGCAAATTTTGTCATATGTGTTTCCTCTTTAACACCATGCTTGTTTAAAGCGTTTGTATTGCTTTACACACATCTTATTTCTCATTGACTATCGTATCCTTTCTCCTGCATTGATCTTTCTTTTCTCTTTATGATGTTGATCCATAGATGGTTTCGTCGGGACTCCACCGACACCTACATGATTCTATGGACTTAGCATCGCCAATAATTCAAGGTGATTCCTGAGAACCCGGTTCGGACCTTGAAAACTGATATCCAGACTCCTCGTCTTCTTTCCACTCTCTTTAATTCCTAATAAACCAGGACCACTCTTGTCCCGCTTCTGCTCATTGCGAATGGAGGTCAATTTCAGTCTACATCTTTTACTCCATTCCCAACTATCTGGGATTGACCTTAATCCCAGATTCATCACTTCCGTTGGCCTTCAATTTTACAGTGGTCTAATTGAGATACCTCTTGCATTGCAGATAGACGCTAGTCATGGATCCCAATCCGGAATCCATTTATTCATATTCAGACCTAGAGATGGCGCCTCAGGGCAAAGGGAAAGGGCAACAGCCTCCCCAGATAGAGCAAGGCTTAGTGCCAGATCAAAACCAAGTGAACACTAAGTTATTGGCTTCCATCCAAGCCATCGAACAACAACTGATAGAGAAGGCACTTGCACAGGCTGTGTTTCAAGACATGCTGAATGATATGAGGAACATACCAAGGAGGGGGAAGAAATGAGGGACCACCCCATGATAATGTAGAAGAAGAATATGAGCCAAGGAATGATAAACCTAAAACGACTCTGAAAGAGACTATATAACCTAGAGATAGCCAAATGACCGATTGTATTCGTACATCCGGTCCATGAACACTTTGAGATGAAACCTCAATTCCTTACTCTTCTACCCACTTTTCACGGGAACACTAATGAGAAACCGACATTCACCTGTAGCAATTCTCTCTCATCTGCAGAACAAGGCACTACCCTAACATCCCTTTAGGTGTATTCAAGATGACCACATTCCCCTTTAGTCTCCAAGACAAGGCCCTATACTTGGTCAAACATTTTGGGAAGGTCGTGACTACTTGGGAGGAACTTAAGTCTGCATTCCTTCACAAGTTCTACCTTCTCGGTCGGCTCAACCAGATGCGATCCTGGATTAGCAACGTCTCTCAGGCTACCACGAGTCCATTCATGAAGCCTGAGAATGATTCACTGATCTGTAGGAGAAGTGCCCCCATCATGAGAAATCGAAGACCACTTTGGTCAAAAATTTCTTCGGGGGTCTAAATGTCAAGATCCAGAGATTAGTCGACGTTGCTTGTGGGTAATCCCATTTTCACAAGGATGAAGAAATAGTCTGGAAGATCTTTGAAGAAATGGCCAAGGGAGAGGCCACCATCTATTCATCCCATGCATATCAGAGACGACCCCATGTCCTCTAGAATCTAGTGCACATGGTAGCGTCTTACAAGGTAGAGAGACATGAGAGCCCCAAATTCATCATCATCAGGGGGAATCTCTCAAAGGTTGATATTATCAAGAAATGATCACATGATCTGGAAAAATTAGTTGTGATCGAACAACGAACCCAAAATTTGGACAAATTGGAACAAAAACAAAGCAACTAGAGTTGCTAGTAAGTACCATCAACCCCTGCCAGTCTGCGACCCCATCGCTCGAGACTCTCGTTGAGAAGAAGGACGAGCCAACATTGCCACAACAACCTCAGTCGAGTTAGCAACAACTGGCAGCTCAACACATGTATTACAAGCAGACTCTTTACCAGGCATCACAACAATAATAGTTGGTGGTTTGCAAACTGGAGCTCCTATCTACCTATGATCCATTCTCGCCTCCACCGCCTCTCATTTAAGAAGTGAATGGTGTATGGTAGAACGACATGCAACGGGCTCGTCCAGGTAGACCTCAGTAGGACCATCTCGCAAATTCTTTCCTGTTCGCTCATCATCAAGGAGGGAGAGTTTCCCAGTCCTAGATTCATCCGTAATATCATCAGTCTCTGCAATACCAAAATAGTTGGAGACAGAATCAATAGTACCCTCGGCCGCCGTACTGACCGTACCAGCCGTATCATCCATACATCGTTGCATCTCATTAGCAGTATCCTCCTTCCTACCAACATCAATATCGCCTTCCTCCACCTCAACAACAATACCAACAACACCCATCTCAACTTTCGCACCATCATCCATAGTGTGAGCAACACACTGAACCCTCTGTGATGGTTTCGGTGAGCCTGAGCCTCGATCGCCTAGCCTAGTTAGTAAAAGGCCTCACAAAGATGACAAAGAAGCTGGATGACATTACAATCACTGAAACTCCAATTCCTGCACAGATCGAAGCCAACCCCAACAATTTTAGGAGAAAAGAGCAGGTAGAATTTGAAGTCCAGTCTATGCATGTAGAGTCAGATGATAGTATTTTTATTGTGTCTAATGGTGTTACTCTCAGGAGCAGTACGACCTTGCCTCAGGGGGAAGAATAAAGCTTCATCTAGTGAATCCTCGTCTTCTGCATTAGCCATGCCAGCTATAGGTGTGGGTGAGGAAGAAGAAGAAGGAGGAGCCATGTCAGTAGCCATCTACCATACCAAACAAAAAGAACAAAAAAATCAAAAAAAATAAAAAAGACCAAAAAATGATCACAATCAAACTAAAGCCACACTAGTTATGGATGAGCCAGCCCCAACAACCGATCCAACGCAAGCCGATGGAGTGGAGACCACAGCTTTTGGATGTCCACCCCCTAATCGAGATTGTACACCTTTTTGTAGTCCGGTTGTACATGATGTTATGGAAATGAATTATGATGTAATAAAGAACAATATTTCTGATTTTAGTTATATACATATGCCTTTTCCTGATGAAATAAAAATACCAAAAAAATGCAAAATGAAAAAAAATGCATTACCTGATCCAGTTGTTGTGGATATTCTTAACAACGTGACTATTGAATTACCCTTGCTGCCTATGGAATGCATGCCCATTATGAAGAAGGGTTTGAAGGAAGCATGTACCAACAAGCGTCGGTCAAACCGCAACAACAGACGCCAAAAAGTAGAGAAGAACGTCCTCACAATGGCTATAGTTGCAACCATCAACAATCTCCTAGAAAAGAATCCCGATAAAGTAGCACCTTTGATCAGATGCAAGATTTTAGACCAAGATTTTGAGAGAACTCTGCTTGATAGTGGCTCTTCAATTAACCTCATGCCTGCCTCATTGCTCGTAGAATTTGAGTTGGGACCGCTTAAGCTAACATGCATGATCCTTCAGTTAGTTGATCGATCAATCAAGTGGCCCTGAGGTTTATTAGAGGACGTTGTTGTAAAAATGCATGATATGCAGTTTCTTGTTGATTTTGTGGTCCTAGATATGGACTCCCTTGCACTGTTACTCCTGACCTCGATTATTCTTGGTCGGTCATTCTTTCATCACAAAGGTCGTGGTTGATTATGGGTTTGGGAAAATCACGTTCTGCTCAAGCAACCACAATGTGATAATAGATATGGCTAGTGAATCAAAAGTAGTGTCTGATCAAGGCCAAGCAGAACCATCAGAAGTGGATTGTGACTTTGTTGCAAAAATCAGAGATACAAAATTTTCTTTGATTAATAAATCAGTTCGGGAAATCCTCTCTCCCAAGGAGGACCTAGATAGCACAGTCGATACATGCTCCGAAATCAAATGGTTGCTGATGGACCTCTTCGAGGCAGAAGATTCATGCCAATCCGAATAAGAGGAATTTATTAACGATTTGTTCAACACATTATCGGTAGAATCACATGTGACTGAGGTAAGCAGCACCTCTAAAATCATGGCTGATCATCCACCTAACTATTCAGTTTCTGAAGTGACTAAGAAGCATGCTCGATCGAAACTAGAATTAAAGCGACTTCTGACAAGCCTCAAGTATGCTTTCCATGCGGGTGCAACCAACATGTATCCGGACATCATCAACAACAGTCTGACCCCGGTGCTTAAGGTTCTAGAGAAAAATCGCAAGGCACTTGGTTGCCATGTATCAGACCTACACGGGATAAATCCTGCTCTCTGTTCGCACCACATCTATTTAGAATATGATGCCAAGCCGCCTCGAGAATTTCAAAGAAGGCTGATTCCTAACTTGCGACATGTTTTTATGAAAGAAATCATGAAGTGGTGTGACACAAACTTCACTTATACCATCTCCGACTCAAAATGGGTAAGCCTTCTACATGTAGTTCCAAAGAAATCTGGGCTCACCGTGGTTACAAATGAAAGAAGGGAGGAGATTTCAACTTGAGTACCATCATCCTAGTGTATGTGTTGATTACCACCCCTCAATGCTACAACAAAGAAGGACCACTTCCCCTTGTCATTCATTGATTAAGTTCTGGAAAGATTGGCCAGCAAGGAGTTCTTCTGATTTTTGGATGAGCATTCTGGGTACAAGTGGCAATCACCCTAGAAAACCAAGAGAAGAATACCTTCACTTGACCGTTCAACACCTATGCTTTCAGGAGGATGCCCTTTGGTTTGTGCAATGCACCTGCCACATTCTAGAGGTGCATGCTTTTAGTCTTCACCGATATGGTTAGCAGTTTTCTTGAGGTGTGTATGGATGGATTCTTCATCTATGGTGACAGTTTTGATTCATGTCTTCAACATCTACACAAAGTACTTCAGAAATGCCGAGAAGTCAATCTCGTACTATCATGGGAAAAGAGACACTTCATAGTCACTGAGGGGATTGTGTTGGGCCACATCATTTCCAAACGTGGCATGGAAGTCGACCCAACAAAGGTAGATGTTATATTCAATCTAGAGCCACCTCAGAATGCCAAAAATGTGAGGTCATTCCTATGGCATGCGGGTTTCTATAGAAGATTCATCAGAGATTTCAGCCGAGACGCTCGACCTCTAACAAAATTGATGTGCATGGAGATCGAGTTTCATGTTGATCAATAGGTTCTAATCAACTGAAGGATCTAATCACTCAAGCTCCCGTCCTACAACCACTGGATTGGTCTGATGTGTCAGATTTTGCAGTTGGGGTTGTGTTAGGACAGAGGAAAGACAAAGCACCCTACGTCATTCACTACACCAGCAAGACATTAGACGAAGCACATCATAAATACATTGTTACTGAAAAAGAGTTGATGGAAATGGTTTTCACCCTCTAGAAGTTCTGGTGTCCTACACTATTTAGGGATGCCACAACTTATGTGAAGCGCTGCATTGACTGTTAGAGAATGGGAGGAACCGTCACCGCAAAAGACTTGATGCCATTGAAATTCATTCAGATTTCAAATGTATTCGATGCTTGGGGCATCAATTTCAAGGTACCCTTTCCCAACACTCACAGATTTGAGCACATCCTTCTTGCCATTGATTATGTGAGTCTCTGGATTGAAGCTATTCCCTCCCGAGCCGCATACAGTAGTATTTTTTCCATTTCTGAGAGAGAACACCATTTTGAGGTTCGGGATACCAAAGGTCCTCATATCAGATGGGGTAGTCACTTCATAAACAAGGAGGTCGAAAAAGTAAAGAAGGAGTACAACATCGAGTACCAAGTTGCTTCTCCTGATCATCCTCAGACCAATGACATGGGAGAATTATCAAATAGAAAAATCAAGACAATCCCGCAGGAACTTGTGAGGCCGAATAGAAAGAATTGGTCCCAACTCCTGGACTCCATCCTTTGGGTATACAGGAATGCCTACAAGTCTCCCTTGGGCATGCCTCCCTATCATCTTTTATATGGAAAATCGTACCATCAGCCTGTCGAGCTAGTTCATAAATCACTATGGGCAATAAATATTTGCAACCTGGACTCAGAAAAAGGTGGTTAATGAAGAAAAGTGGATCTGAATAGGCTCTTGGAATTCCGAGACTATGCTTATGAGTACACCTTGATGTACAAGGAGAAGGTTAAATGCTGTCACACACGAAACATCAGACAAAAGACCTTCGAGTCTGAACAGAAAGTATGGTTATTTGACGCAAAGCTAAAGATATTCCAATGCAAATTAAAAAGTAAACGGACATGATCATCTTGAGTGAAAGAAGTGCGTGACTATGGAAACATTTTGATATCATATTTGTCGCTTGACGTACAACCGTTCATCCTCAATGGTCAGTTACTGAAGCCGCACCTTGAGCATGACACTTTCTTGGCTGTTGCCGACTCAGTTCGAGTGATAATTGATGAAGAAGCCTCCACAACCTTAACAACATTCAAAGATTTAAGTAATGCTCTTATACAACACTTTCTTTAGCTTTCTCATTTTCTTTTCTTGTTTATTTTCTCTCTTTTCATTCTTTGTTTCACTCCTCTCAGTCATCACCGCTATACTTAGGATATGCTTCATATCCTAAGTATAGGGGGATGAGTGAAATCCACCACACATTCCTTGATCCCTCACCTGCATCCTCTCTGGTTGATATTCCTGTCTATACTTAGGGATATTTTACCCTAAATATAAGGAGGACATGACGAGTCATTGATATGTTCATTCCCACCCTCAACCCTCCCTGCATGTAGATACAACCTGGTATACTTAGGATTATTTCATCCTAAGTATTGGAGGGACAGTTAACTTCTCATATCTTGATTCTTTATTATTTAGTCTTTGTAGTATAGGCTCATTTATACCTAGTACTAGTTATGTCTTTTCTTTTCCCTCCGATCTATGTGGACATAACTCAAGCTAAGTATAAGGGGGGTCGTATATACATTGTATATACTTTAGCCATAACTCGTACTTTCATAGTTTCAATAAGTATGGCTAAAATACAATTAATTGAATGTAAAGAGAATACTTGTATAATTCATTAAAAGTTTTTATATATACTGATTAATAAATCAGGTAAAGGTGTTTTGCAAAATATTTGAAAAATGGTTTGGAAAATTCTTTGAAAAAACATTGAAAACTGTTTGAAAAATATTTTGTAAAATTTGTTAATCTTTATAAAAAGATTTTGTTTGTGAAAACTTCTTTATTTCTTTGAAATAAAATGTTTTGAAAATCTATTTGCAAATATTTGGAAAAAATGCAAAAATAGCTTGAAAAATCTATACATACTGTTTGAACAATCTTTACAAAATAATTTTCAAATTTGGTAAACTTTTCACAAAAATCATTTGTCAAATTAGTTTGCAAAATACTTCAAAATGTTTGCAAAAGTATTTTCAAATTATTTTGAGAACTATGTACATAATTTAAGCAAATAAAGACCTTTTACAAATCATATATACAACTATGTAAATTCTTGAACTCAAAGTCTTGTAAATAAAAAGATGCAAGCCCATGTAAATATTTGCACATTCTCCCTTTCTGTTTCAAAAACCTTTTGTTTTTTAGAAAATCCCTAAAATTGTGCTAACTTAAAAATCCTCTCCAAAAATTACAATATCTTTTTCAAAAAATCCATAAAAAGTTCAAAACAAGGAAATTGCATCACAAAAATATTTTCTTGCATGATAAATCCCAGATTTATCAGCTTAATTGATTATATTTATCTCCTTTACTTAAGTTAATCACAAGATTCATTGACTAATTAACACTGATTACCAATTATTGTGTTGTAACACTATTTACTATATATTAATATAACTCTATTATGGTGTAATTTTTTATGTATTTATTTCTTATTAAAAATCAAATAAAAAATTAGAGTGATATTGTGTATAAATAAAATAAAATAAAAATACAAAAAATAAGCAAAAGAAAGTCAAAGAAAATTGTATTATATGGTTATTATTAGTATCTAATTTTTAACTATGTATATATGACCTCTGATCTCTTTGTATAGTGCAAGTAGTGTAGAGTGTCGAACACATGGAACAAGCAGGTAGATTGGGGCAATGAATTGCAAAAAAATAAATGTGATGTATTTGTCTATATGCTATTTTTGTGGATTTTGAAATGTTAATCTTTTTTATTTTAGTTTTTAATTTTATATTTTTATATTTTCTTTTTAATTTTCTGATTCTCCATTTTCTTTTTATATTTTATATATTTTTTGTTCTTTTCTTTTAAATTATAAAATAAGATATATATAATATAGATAAGAGAGAGATAATATAAAAATAAGTAAAAATAGTAAAAAATACATGAAACAAATATTTTTGGGTTTTATGTAATTTTTTTACTATTTATGTGATTTTCTATAGTTTTTCTGTTTTTTGGTATTTTTAAAGTCAAAAATACTCAAAATAGGGAATAAAATAAATATCCAAGATTTAAATGGAGATGAAAAATATTAAATAGTAACAAAATTTCTCCAAATTAATTTTAAAATAAGATAATAAAATAAAGAAAATTCAGAAATAGAAATTACATTTTTAGGATTTTTATCGATTTTATATATTTTTATAGAGATTTTTAGCATTTTTTTATTTTTTAAAATTTTCTTTTATATTTTTTTAGTGATTTTTGGTCTAAAGGTTGAAGATGTAAAAACACACGAAATATATTTTTTGGGCATTTTCAAGATGTTTTTATACTTTTTATGCATTTTCTAATGCAAACATAGATAAAAATGCATGTTTTTTATTTTTTATAAATAATAAAATGCTACAAAACTGTGAAATAAAAATATTTCGTGAAAGAGTAATGCAACACGAACTTAAATCTATTTTTGGGATTTTTTCAAATTTTATAGATGCATGAAATAAATATTATAAGAAAAGAGAAAATACACACTAGTAGGGGTATTTTTGCAATTATGTAAAAGTCTGAGGGCCTAAGTGAAAATTTCCCATATATAACTAAATAATTAACTTTCTAGACAAAATACAAATATCAAAACCCCGGGCTTTCCTTCAAAAAACCCAGAACTCATGTGCGTGAGCACGCACGCTTGGCGAGGACCAACATGCAATTAACAAAAATCCAGGGACTGATTTGCAAAAATTCCAAAATATTATAACTGCATTAAAAAGTTCCAGGGCTTAATAGAAATAACAGAAAAACAAGGGGTCCTTCACAAAATGCCACGCCTTACATGCACCAGCCACGTGAGGTAATGTGGCCAAGGACCTAAATGTAAATATAGAAAGTTGAGGGGGTGATATACAAATTATACAAAAGAAATAAATGCCAGATGAATGTTTAAGTACTATTTTTTAGATACAAAAAAGAGTGGGGCAATAGTTGCAAAATACCCACGCTCGAGCATCCAACGATGGGGAGGCAATTACTTGCCATGTGGCAGCACTAGGACGCGCCATGGTTCAGACTAGCGGCTGAGATTAGATGGCTAATGATAATTCAACGGTGGGCAGCTGGCACATCCAACGACCGAGATGCGAACTGGGGCAGACCGTCGATCCAACGGTAGAAAGAAGACTTGATCGGACGACAGCTGCTCGATCTAGGGCGCCCTAATGATCCGACGACGGAGAAGGATGATGGACGAACGGGGAAGAATGCTGCCGCTGCGAAGTTCCTCCGGTAAGATCTTCCTTCTTCGGCGGTACTTCGAGCTCCAAAATGGCTCCCAACACTACTGCGGTCCTGCTCTAGGTGCTGGAGGCGTCAAAAGGCGATGGCGGCCATTGGAGCTCCTCCACGACCTCTGAGAAGAGAGGAGGTCCCAGGTGCCTCCGACAAAAGGGAACATTGCCTCTAGGAGCGTTTGTTGCTCCCACTACCTGCAAAGGAGATTATACCAAAAATGCGGAGCTTGGAGAATCTCCTGGAGGTGGAATAGGCGTAGGGGGTCTGAGGTGGAGTGCGACAGAGGTTCCCCGGAGCTCAGCTCTGGCGAACTTCGAATGGGAGGATCTACGGTGAATGCTGGTGATTTATGCTAAACTTATGCTAGAAATCAGAGGCATGAATTAAAAACTAACTTAAAAGCAATAAAAGTGAACCTCAGTGGCCGGAGCCACCGAAGATAGGACCTCAACGGCCTAAGGCCAGAGATGGGGGTGGAGCCACGCCAAAGACTCGCCTTACACCGCCTCGATCGGTTGGAGGTGGTGTTGTCACCACCACCAGCCCGGAGTGCGAGAAAAGAAGGGCAAAAACTGGTCAAAGAGTGTTAAAATCTCGAAAGGAGGTGGCAGGCTGGTTTTGAACAATGTGGTGAACGAGCAAAAAGAACTAGGTGAATCAGCCGAGGCAGCGATGCGCAACCTAAGGAGAGATGCTGGCGTGAATCCTTGATCCTTGGGGAGAAAAATTGCAGAAGACTTCGATATTAAAGTGTGAAAGAATTGACCTCAAAAAAAATCACAAAAATAGGACAAAACGACTTCTGACAAGGGGCAGGGAATTGGGCAGAGAGTTGACCATAGGTCAACTTCTGCCGCCACCTTGTTGGTCTACATGGACCAACTAGGAAAAAGCCTGGAAACATCATTGTAAAATCAATTAAAAATAAGAAATAATTTTATTAGGTTTAGGTTATTAGAAAAATATTTATTATTTTCTAAATTTTTATTATGTTTTGTTTTATTTTTTCTAGGTTTAAAATTACAAGTTCTCTTTTTAGGCTATATATGGGTGTATTCATCTATATATTTTAATGTTTTATTTTTATTTAGTAATTTTAATTTTATTAATTTTGTTTATTATTTTATATATTTATAACTTATTTTTATAAACTTAAATATATTTTTATTTTATTTTTCTGATGTATTATGTATATTTAAATAAATAGATGTATAATCTATATAGGTATAGATATATGTATTTTACCTATGTATTTTATACAAGTATTTTATTATTGTATTTTAATGATGTTTTTATTCCAGTTTTAATATAAACAAATAATATAAATAATATTTTACAAAATTATAAAAATATAAAATTATAAAAGTAATGAATAATAAATACAATGAATATTTTAATCAGTACAAATATACAATAGGGGTCCAAAACCTAACTTTCAAACTTTAACTCCAAAAAATACGAAACAACCTTCATTAAATAGATTATTAAAAGTTATATACAATTAAAGGTGATTTTGATACATTTCGAGTTTTTATTTGAGAGATACAGGTTTGGGAAGTTGGGATTTTGAAAACTTATTCAGAACATAACCTTTTATCTGTACATTATTTTTGTGTGAAATCAATTTTGTATTTTTCTATATTTAATTATCTACAACTTTTATATATAAAGTTTCTCTATTTGAAGTATAAAAAGTTGAACTAAAAATAGGTCCCAAAAATGAATAAATAATGAATGAAATAAGAGGAATTTTTATTGTGTTTTGACCCTTATCTCCCCCTACTTTATTCATGGTCGACCTAGTCATTGAGATGCCTAGGTCTTGGGGTTTCGGGTCATAAAATATTTGCAATATTTTATTCTTATTCTTTTCTTTTATTTATTCTATAATTTTGGCATTAAAAACAATATTTTATACAATATTTACACAATAATGCATGAATGATAAAATGCCTAAATTAAACCTATTTACACGCATTTACTAGAAGGCCAAAATGATAGAATAAAGATGATGAAACGAAGATTCATCATCCCCCTATACTTGCCTTTGCTAGTCCCTTGCAAACACTTATGCAATAAGTGTATAAAAAAGAAAAACAAAGAAAAGAAAAAGAAGAAAGATGGATTAAAATTAATTATCAAACTTGTCTTCACAAAATCAATGTTTGGAGCTTAAGTCGGACCTTTGAAATTTTAGTGCAAGTGGAACGTTAACGGGAATCGGATTTGAAATCCAACAGCCTTCGAGAATCCCAAAACTCTGCTCAAGTCTCCTCAATAGCCATGTCAGAAATACTTCAACTCATACGCAAACCCTTACGACTATGAATCTGACTCCTATAGTGTAAGTGATGGTGGATCTCCCCAACCGAAATGACAAAGAGACTGACTTCTCCAGCATGACAACCCCAATGAGTCCCAATCCAATAACTCCCTCCTCAAGGAGTGGGGTATTCCCTTCTAAGTTCAAGTGACAACCAGCTCAAGAGGAGGGGGAGAAGAGAAGAATGGACGGTAGCCAGTGTAGCTACCTATCCTAGGATGCAAGACTAGTGTAGCCAAGTCATCCAGCTGCAGGCTCACATAATTTGACTTTGAAGCTCAAGCTTGCTTATTGACTATTCAAATATATACACTCCGGCAGGCATTTTTATTTTTGTACAGGCCTGTCCACTTTTTTGGAGTTTTTTTTTGAAATACTATATACAACAGCATTTACATAAGGAGTTTTCCCTCTTGAGCCAGTAGACTATCCCTCTTTTGAAGCTTTATCGCAACCCACACTCTCCTATCTTTAGAATTCCTCATCACTGGACAGGTTCGTGTGTACTTCCCTCCCTAGAGGAGGACAAATGTTTCCACTTGTGTGCGTCTCATACCGACAAATCCAACCCCCTCACCACCCCAACTGAGTTGAGACATGTGAAAGGTGCATGTGTCCAAGATAGGTCATTATCAACGAGAGTCGTGCGTGTGCTCCGAAATACTCTACTGAGACAGTCAAGAATCCATTGAACCAAGTCCCGTGATCCTCAAAGAATTAAGTCAACTAGACCTGAAGTACCTCAATTCCAGCTCCTATAAGGTTCCTGTTATTAGGTAGATTTTAAGGTCAAACAAAGCTCCAATCTTCGGATTTTACATAGACTTGTTCAACTATCAAACTCAATCCGAAAAATGCCAATGCCATGCAAATGATATGCAGAATGCAAAAAATATTTTTGTCATGCAATTTTCAAAGATTTTAAACTTTTTATGGATTTTTTGAAAAGGATGATGCATATGCAATTTTTGTATTTTTCAAAAAGAATTTTCAATTATTTTTGGTATTTTTAATTTGAAAATGTTTTTGGAATTTTTGAAAACAAAAGATTTTTGGATAAAAACTAGGTAAAAATTATTTACACAAGGGTGTGTCTTATATTTACAAGAATTAGAGTTTTTAATAATTTACAAAGGGTAAGTGGTCAATTTTATATAAATATTAATAAAGAATTTTAGCGTGATGCATATATTCCTTAAACTTATTTGAAAAAGATTTTTCAAACAAATTTTGAAAACTATAGTCCAAAATAACTTTTACAGACATTTTTACGAACACGTACACACATTTGAAAATCATTTTGCAAAGGTTTTTCAAACAATATATATAGATTTTTCAAAATAATTTTGCACCCATTTTCCAAACATTTGCAAATAGTTTTTCAAATATTTTATCAAAGAAAATAAAATTTTCACAATAAAATATTTTTTACAAAGGTTGAAAATATTGAACAGAATGTTTTCCAAATAGCTTTCAAAAGATTTTTCAAAAGGATTTTCAAACTAATTTTCAAACATTTTGCAAAAAATATTTTCTCCTAATTTATTCATCAGTAAATACAAAAAGAATTTGAGGAATAAATAGAATCTTTTTTATTAAGTGTTTTTAGTTAATTTTTAAAGGTGTAATTAGCCATAATTATTAGTAAAAATACGAAAGTACGAGTTATGGCTAAAGTATATATGGAGTATATACGACCCCCCTATACTTAGCTTGAGCTATGTCCTCATAGATAAGAGAGAAAAAGAGAAGACAGAACTCGTATTGAGTATAGGTAAATCTAAATAATAAGGAACGAAGAAATGGACGAATGAGAAGTTGATCGTCCCCCATACTTAGGATCAAATAATCCTAAGTATAACAGATTGGACACAAAGCAGGGAGGGTCAAGGGTGGGAATGAACAGAATGTACTCAGACTGTCTCCCCCTATACTTAGGGTAAGATATCCCTAAGTATAGACAAGAAGAGGAGACAATAGAGAGGATCAAAGAATGAAAGAACTTAGGGTGTACACCCCCTATACTTAGGACAAAGTACATCCTAAGTATAGAAGATTGTCAACAAGGGGCGACACCTTTTCGGTATAAAAAGAAGATAGAAAAGAAGAAAAGAAGAAAAGAGATGAAGATGGAAAAAGATATCAGAGGATGTACACATCACTACCCCTATACTTAGGGTAAAAGAACCCCTAAGTATAGGCAACAACTGGAGTAATGAAATTGACAGAAGACTGAACGCTCGGCTCATCCACCCCCTATACTTCGGACAAAGTATGTCCTAAGCAAGGCACACACGAGAATGGGGTGGATGAGCAATATAGTGGAGAGACAGAGATCAACGAGAGTGGATATACAATAGAGATGGATAAACAAAGATCATGAAGGTAGAAAGCAAACCTTCTTGTGGGACCGCAAAGGAATGGATCTGGTATGGTGTAGGTCAACATCGGGGTCCACAGTGGATAGAAGTCAATCAGGGTCTACATGGTGCAAGTTCTCGGTGGTCTTAGGGTGTGGAGGCACAGATGTGTCAATGGAAGAAGTGTTGCTAGGTCTGGACTTGGGAGTTTCATTGATATGAAAGTGGTATGGGACGAACACATCATCATCGGAAGAAGTAAGGTCACTGTCATCCTGCGAGGTCTCGTCCAGGTCAAAACCAAAAGGAACGAACTCATCAGTGGAAGTAGTCGAACTATATTCATCCTCTACAATCTCAATCGGGTCATCTTTCTCATCAAAAGGCCCGAATTCCTGAATAAATGCAACAAGATCAAATTCGGCCTTAGTCTCATCAGTATCTTCCCTCCGCTCAATTGTGTCAATCGTGTAAATTCTCCAGATGTCATAAACGCATTGCCAATCACAGGAAGCAGAAACTCCAAGTTCTATGCTTTCCGAGTCTTCCTCCTTAGAGAGGAATTCTCGGGTCTCATCATCGGTCATAAAGAAAGTCTCTCTGATATCAGCATATAGATCATAGGCCTCAGACTCGGCTAACATAGGCACACTCTCGTGGGATGAGGGTCTCTGGTTGGTGGTAGGTGTGGTGATCAACACATCGCTCCCGACATCAGAACGGAAGCGAATTTCTCCTGATCCATAATCTATAATGTCTCTCGCAGAGGCGAGAAAGGGCTGTCCCAGGATGATTGGAGGACACTCAACATGGGTAGAGGTCTCCATGGGCAAGATAACAAAGTCTGTCGTGAAGCTCATGCCCTGGATCAGAATGACGTTCTCAAGAATACCCTTCGACCTCTTTATTGGTCCATCAACAAATTGGACTATCATCCTGGTTTTCTTGAGAGGCCCAAGATGAATAGACTGTACCAATGAGAAGGGTATGATATTAATTGATGCACCACCATCGAGGAGAGTGTTATCACATAAATGGTCGGAGATGGTGTAGCTCACAAGAGGTGTGACAGTGTTCTTTTTCCTAGAAAATGGATGATGGGCAATGGCGTGGGCAGTGGCCATGGTCAAGATGTGACGCTCAGATCTACTCCTCCGCTTTATCTTCTTGGGATGAGGAGCAAATAATTGGGTCATGGCCTGCTGAAGTGGGGGCAAGGATGATCTCATGAATGGTGGCCACCACTTCGAGTTCAGTCAATAATTTTTTTAATTTTTGGGCCTCCTTCATACAAGGGAGGAAGTCAGAATCAGCATATACACGAGGAATGCCAAGAGCAATCTGTACAATGGCATCCTCGGGGTCAATGGTGGGACTAGATGTGAGTTAATGTGTGGTCGAAGGATCTGTCAGATGGTCACTTTCCTCACAGTCTAAATCGATCATGTGTCTCCCAAAATCTTTTTGTATTTTTAAAATTTTCACATTTTTGTGTAATTTGGGTGATTGCAAGCTCTCATGGAAATCCTTGAATGAACCCATATCATCAAATGGTGGAATATCATGGTCGCTCTTATTTATGCTAGCGAGGCTATCAATCCTCTGTCTCATATGATCCATCATCTGGGTCAAGTGCTCAAGGGTGGACTCCAAGAAAGGTGACTCCAACAAATCAGTCTCAGGTGGATGTGAAGGTGGAAAATATGGAGGTGAAGGTGGGTGTGGGCAGAAGTAAGAGTCCTGATACTTTAGCTGAGGAGGATATGTACAAAAATCAGAAAAAATGGGAGGAGGATCCTCTTGATAAAAGGGAGGTGGACCGACTGGAGTGAACGAAGGATATGCATAGTCCGGATAAAATACGCTCTAGGGGTCCATCTTGAAAACAAAAGGAAACAATCGGGATAGCATGAAGGTCAAATCAAGAAAGTGAAGAAGAAGGTGCAAATACGCAGAGATGATCTAGGAATGCACACAAACAATCACAAGCAAAACTTAAGCAAAATAAATCCTCAGTTCACCTACTCAACTCGATGAAGATCGCAAATGAGGTCTTTTTATCTTGTCTGTTTTTGTGTTAGGTGAGAAGTCCAAAAATTGCGCAAACACTTAGGAGGCTGAATAGGATTTGGGCACTAGTCCTTAGGGTATGCACGAGCAAGTAAAAGAGAAGACAATGAGGGGATTACTCGTCCCAAGACAAATGATTTTCTTTTTGGTCTTTTTTAGGGCCGAGTAATGTTAACAGTCCCAATTTTTTTGGTAATTATTTTTTTTGGATTTTTAGTGAGAAATGCACATGCCTATTGAGGAGTCAATTCTTTTAAACACCTAGGTGATCAAAATCAGAGGGAGAGGCGGAAAAGCAATGCAAGCGGCAAATCAATGATCGATGCTAAAGAGAAATGCTCATTTTGCCTCCAACACTCTTCATGCAAAGATGCTCAGCAGAATTGAAACCTATCTATATGCAAATGAAATCTGACATAATCACCCTAGGATGAGGAACTGCTATTAGCGTGAAGCACAGTTTTCAAAATTTGACCAGATCCAAACGTTTTCTTTAGGAGCATGCAATGGTGATTAATGTGTTTGGACCTAAGACTATCGACAAGTAGATCCTAAATCTAAGGGCTCAATCACACAAAATAAAGAAAAAAAATCAGAAAACAAAGGAAAAAAAGGCGATAAAAACCGCGACAAAACCGATGAGGCCCCCAAGGGAACAATCCCTCGGGCTCTGGACCTCGTGAAGTGTGTTAGAGTCTTGAGAGTCTTGTTTAAGTTATTACAATAAATCTCTCTCTCACTTCAAATTACAATAATAAGTGCAATAAAATTAAATGATTAAAATACGACTGTCTTCTCAAAGTCCTCCAAGCCTCCTTTGATGCTAGGTTATATGCTAACACCGCCTTCACGTGGGTGCACATACGCCTAGGGTGAAGCGCCTCCCTCGATCCGCGGTTCCTCGCATAAAGTCAACAAGAGAGGATGATTAGACAAGTCAAGCAATTATATCAAATAAAAAAAGCAAATAAATAAAGCTGCAAAAATAGACTAATAATCACAAGCATAAATAATCCCAATCTAAGAGTTGGTGCTCCCCGGCACCGACACTATTTGTTGAATGAATTTTGCGGAGGTCATGTTTATTCACAAGGCGAATCAACACTCGTAGTTGACCTCGCACAAAATCCTAACTCAAACAACAATTAACCCACAATTCAGAATCAAGCAATGAAAGTAAATGTGGAGTTAAAATTTATTATAACTCTACAAAAGATGTATACAGTGCAAGTAGTGTAGAGTGTCGAACACAGGGAACAAACAGGCAGATCGGGGCAATGAATTGCATAAAAATGAATGTGATGTAATTGTCTCTATGCTATTTTTTGTGGCTTTTAATTTTTAATTTCTTCATTTTACTTTTTAATTGATTTTTTAATATTTTTTTATTTTTTAATTTTCTATTTTCTTTTTATATTTTATTTATTTTTTATTATTTTCTTTTAAATTATAAAATAAGAAATATATACACATAATATAGATAAGAGAGAGATAATATAAAAACAAAGAAAAATAGTAAAAAATATAAGAAATAAATAATTTTGGGTTATATATATAATTGTTTACTATTTTTGTGTTTTTCTATATTTTTTCTATTTTTTGGTATTTTTAAGGTAAAAAATACTCAAAATAGGGAATAAAATAAATATCCGAGATTAAATTGGAGATGAAAAATAGTAGACAATAACAAAAATTCTCCAAATTAATTTTAAAATAAAGATAGTAAAATAAAGAAAATTCAAAAATGAAAATTACATTTTTAAGAATTTTTTATGGATTTTATATATTTTTATAGAGATTCTTAGTGTTTTTCTATTTTTTGATTTTTCTTTTATATTTTTTAGTGATTTTTGTTCTGAAGATTGAAGATGCAAAAATACACAAATATATTTTTAGGGAATTTTTCAAGAAGTTTTTATAATTTTCATGTATTTTCTAATGCAAATGGAGATGAAAATGCATGTTTTTGATTTTTTTATAAAAAATAAAAAGCTACAAAAATGTGAATAAAAATATTTCATGAAAAAGTGATGCAACATGACCTTAATTCTATTTTTGGGGATTTTTTAAAATTTTATAGATACATGAAATAAATACTCGAATAAAGAGAAAATACACACTAACAAGGGTATTTTTGTAATTATTAAAAGTCTGAGGGCCTGAGTGTAAATTTACCACAAAATAAATAGCTAAATATATAACTTTGTAGAATAAATACAAATATCAAAACCCAGGAGGGCTTTCCTGCGAAAAACCAAGAACTCACGTGCGTGAGCACGCGCGCCTGGCGGGGACCAACATGCAATTAACAAAAAATCTAGGGGCTGATTTGCAAAAAGTCTAAAATATTATAACTGCATTAAAAAGTTTTGGACTTAAAAGAAATAACAAAAACCCAAGGAGGTACTTCGCAAAATGCCGCACCTCACGTGCACCAGCTACGTGAGGTGACGTGGCAAAGGACCTGAATGTAAATCTTGAAAGTTGAGGGGGCGATATACAAATTTTACAAAAGAAATAAACAACAGATGAATGTTTGAGTACTAATTAATAAATAAAAATAGCTAGGAAATAGTTGTAAAATACCCATGCTCGAGCATCCAACGACAGAGAGACAATCACTTGCCACGTGGCAGCAATGGGATGCACGATGACAGTTCGGACTAGCAGTTGAGATTAGATGGCTGATGAAGATCGAACGGTGGGCAGCTGGTGCAGCCAATGGCCGAGATGCGAACTGGGGTGGGCCGTCAATCCAACGGTAGAAAGAAGACTTGATCGGACGACAACTGCTCGATCTGGAGTGCCCTTATGATCCGACGACGGAGAAGGCTGATGGACGAACGGGGAAGAGTGTCGTTGCTGCGAAGTTCCTCCGGCAAGATCTTCCTTCTCCAGCGGTCCTTCGTGCTCCAAAATGGCAACCAACACTCCTGCGGTCCTGCTCTAGGTGTTGGAGGCGTCAAAAGGCGACAACGACTACTGGAGCTCCTCCACAACGTCGGAGAAGAGAGGAGGTCCC
This sequence comes from Ottelia alismoides, assembly GCA_037367405.1. Lineage (NCBI taxonomy): Eukaryota > Viridiplantae > Streptophyta > Magnoliopsida > Alismatales > Hydrocharitaceae > Ottelia > Ottelia alismoides. Next base: position 281,377 of record JAZKJV010002937.1, read on the forward strand.
AGGTGCCTAAGACGAAAGGGAAATCACCTCCAGGCACTTTTGTTGCTCCCATTACCTGCAAAGGAGATTATACCAAAACTACGGAGCTTGGAGAATCCCCTGGAGGTGTAATAGGGCAGGGGGTTCGAGGTGGAGTGCAACAGAGGTTCACCGGAGCTTAGCTCCGACGAACTTCGAATGGGCGGATCTACGATGAATGCTGGTGATTTTATGCTAAACTTATGCTAGAAATCAAAGGCAGCAATTAAAAACTAACTTAAAAGCAATAAAAGTGAACCTCAGTGTCCAGAGCCACAAAGATAGGACCTCAACAGCCTAAGGCCGGAGATGGGGGTGGTGCCACGCCAAGGACTCGCCTTACGCCGCCTCGATCGGTTGGAGGTGGTGCTGTCCACCACCGGTCTTGAGCACAAGAAAAGAAGGGCAAAAACATGTTAAAGGGTGTTCAAAGCTCGAAAGGAGGTGGCAGGCTAGTTTTGAACAATGTGGTGAACGCGCGAAAAGAACGAGGCGAGGCAGCGATGCGCGACCCATGGAGAGATGCCAGCGTGAATCCTTGATCCTTGGGGAGAAAAATTGCAGAAGACATCGACATGAAAGGGTGAAAGATTCGACCTCGAAAAAAAAACACAAAAAGGGACAAAATGACTTCTGACAAAGGGCAGGGCATTGGGCAGAGAGTTGACCATAGGTCAACTTCTGCCGCAACCTGGTTGGTCTACGTGGACCAAACAGGAAAAAGCCTAAAAAATCATTATAAAATCAATTAAAAATAAGAAATGATTTTATTAATTTTAGGTTATTAAAAAATATTTATTATTTTCTAAATTATTTTTTTATGTTTTGTTTTATTTTTTCGAGGTTTAAAATTGAAAGTTCCCTTTTAAGGCTATATATAGGTATATTCACATATATATTTTAATGTTTTATTTTTATTTTGTAATTTTATTTTTTTTAATTTTGTTTACTATTTTATATATTTATAACTTATTTTATAAACTTAAATATATTTTTATTTTATTTTTTTGATGTATTATGTACATTTAAATAAATAGATGTATAATCTATATAGGTATAGACATAGGTATTTTACTATGTATTTTATACAAGTATTTTATTTTTGTATTTTAGTGATGTTTTTGTTCTTGTTTTAATATACACAAACATTATAAATAATATTTACAAAATTATAAAAATATAAAATTATGAAAATAATGAATAATAAATAAAATGAATTTTTTAATCGGTACAAGTATACATAGGGGTCCAAAACCTTACTTTAAGCCGTATCTCCAAAAAATATGAAAACTACCTTCATTAAATAGCATATTAAAAGTTATATACAATTAAAGGTGATTTTGATATATTTTGAGTTTTTATTTGAGAGATACATGTTTAGGAAGTTGGGATTTTGGAAACTTATTCAGATCATAACTTTTTATCTCTAATTATTTTTGTGTGAAATCAATTTTGTATTTTTCTATATTTAATTATCTACAACTTTTATGTACAAAATTTATTTATTTAAAGTATAAAATAGAACTAAAAATAGGTCCCAAAAATGAATAAAGAATGCATGAAATAAATGGAATTTTTATTGTGTTTTGACCCTTATCTCCCTCTACTTTATTCCTGATCGACCTAGTCATCGAGATGCCTAGGTCTCGGGGTTTCGGGTTATAAAATATTTGAAATATTTTATTCCTTTTCTTTTCTTTTATTTATTCTATAATTTTGGCATTAAAAATAGTAGTTTATACAATATTTACACAATAATGCATGAACGATAAAATGCCTAAATTAATCCTATTTACACGCATTTACTAGGGTTTTTAAGGCCAAAATGATAGAATAAAGATGATGAAACAGAGATTCATCAGTTAGCACCCATCTGTGGACCGTTGGATTCATAGATCCAACGTTCGAAGTATATCTTCAACCTCCAGCTGCCTCTTCCAAAGGACGCAACCTTTCATTCCTTGGCCACCTTCTCCTAATTAACCCAACCACCTCCAGTTATCCTCCGACCAACCTCCACTGATAACCTCTTCCCCTAACTTCCCTCTCCTTTGCGTCAACCATTAGAACCGTTGGAAACCACTGTGGTGCTCTTGCATGATGGTTGAAACTACCTCAAAACTCCTTGCAACCTCCACCATATTTTCTTTAAATACTCCTCCACCAGCCATCTTCACCAATTGTCCACCCTTGTGAGAGCTCTCCCTTAGCTATCTAGCCTCTCCAGTGACAGAGAAAGGGACCAAGATCGAGCAAAGACAGGGTGCGAGCTCTGGTGGGATCCTTGGTTCCTATACCAAGTTATAGCTTAATACACGGTTGTTCGAGCTTAGTTTTATAGCTAAGAACTTCAAGCGAAGATCTCGAAGCTTCAAGCTTCGAATCTTGGCTCAAGATTCAACTTCAATACATTTATATGCAACCATTGATTCCATGTGAAATTCCGATTGTGAGCTTTGCTGTTATTTTAATAATGATCACATTTATGTTACTTCAGTAAACTACTATCAGAATGCGCCATCAAGTCCACCTTTGAACCATGATTCACGCATAATCCTCCAATTCCTCTTTTCATTGCCACATCACTGTGTTCACTCCATGTAATTGTCATCTTCTACATGAAGATGCCAACTCATTAGGTCCGAATCCTCCACTTAAGAATGGCCCTTCATTCCAACCACATTAACCTTAAAAATAGTCGTAGATGCTTGTTCTTTCTCTACTAACCTTCATGGTCTCTAAATGGCTTCAATGATCGAAGATTGAAATTGATCTCCGACTCCATCTTCTTCGACGACGATGCTTCATCGACTGAAATATCCACGTTGCCTCTCCTCTTCCTTAGCATTCAACAACTTTCCCTGAACCTTCGGAAGGGTTATACGATATCCAGAATTCCACGAGGAGAAAGGTGGAGGGTTGAATCCTTCGCCGGAGAACAACCCAAGCACCGCCATGGCGGAGACATCAAAGAACATGAGGGAAGCAGATACCATCGATTTTGCCAAATTGGGCAAGATCTAACGATCATGATTGATCCACATCGGCTGCCTGAAGCATCGCTTCAACCCTCAAACCTATGTGTCGGGCCTATATCCGAGTCTAGCGTGGAGCATCAAAAGCTAACACGTGGCCTTGACCTGAGTCCGAACATGCATCGCGTCACGTGGGTGTGCACGCGATTGGGTTATTTACAGTACCGGTCCCCTAATTTCCAATATTTACAGCTAAGTCCTATCGCTTTTTGTGTAATTTGCACATTAGCCCTTATGTGTTTTCTTATTTACATATTAGTCCCTGGTTATCCTTTTTTGTAATAAAACTTCGAAGTTTTCTTACGTTTATGCCCCTGGATTCATTATTTAATAACTTTTTATCCTTAAATCCAATTAATGTGATTTTGGTCTCGTTTTAAAGCTTATTTAACAATCGATCTTATGGTGAATTTTGTGAAAGAATCAAAAAAAATCATACCTTCATTATTCTTTGCTTGAAGTGCTTGTTACATCTCTTTAGTTCATTGAAATTGCAATTCAAATGATTATTTGATCCTATCGAATTCCTTAATCTCTAAGGGCTATTGTTAGTTATTTTTAATCAATATTATTAGGTCATTAAAAGATTTAATTGCTGGGTACACTTATTAAAATTTACAAGTAAGATTCTTATCTAATGATGAATAAATTTTGAGTCTGAATTCACTTATTGTTAATTTAATTATCTTGTAATCAATTTAGGGTATCTTCATAATTGATCCATGTGACTTGTCTTGTGAATTTAAGTGTGGATGCCCTATTAATGTTATTTATGCACCAATGTTTGCATTTAATTTAACTGCATAAAAATGTAAAAAAAATATATAATTGTGTTTTGTGCATCATCTCAACTCAAATAACCTAGGAATTGCTATCTGAAATATGTAATCTCTAAATTTAGTTAGTAAATTTCTCGCATCCTTGTGTTCGACTCTGGAATTCCCCAGGATAAAAATTTAAGCCAAGAACCTTGTCACTGAGATTCATCTCGATTCTGTATGATAAGCTAAGTGCTCGTGCTGCAACGGATCGATTTTAATTCATGCATTTAGCGATTCATCATATGGCGCCTTTGTCGGGGACACAACAAATTTTGTGAAATTTTTAGGAGCAATTATTTATTTAGTAATTTTTAGGCATATTTATCTTGAGTTTGTTATCTTTATTGTATTGTTCTTGTGACGTCTTTTTAATTAAATTCCTTCATCTCTCTCTAAAATTTCCTTATAAATCTTATTGTTTTATGGTAGGCCAGTGGAGTCGACTATTTTTGAAGGACCACGATGACAAGAAGCTTGGAACGACTTGTTGGAGAGCCACGGGAAAAATAATTAGTTGAGAGAATATTAGCTTACTAGAATCTTATTCCATTGCCCATTTACAACGGTTTTCCATTGAGATCTCGCGCATGTAAAGAAAGGCCTTTATAACTTTATTTATTTATTTTTATGTGTGGTTGTGTCGAGAGTGGTTCTCAACTTGAGTGACGTTTTACCAACACTTTATGCCAAATAGAAAAATAGTAGGTCATTCTTGTTTGATCACCTTCGTAATTTAGGACACACCACATGAGTCTCATAAGATTCATAATTGCAAAAATCTTAGGAGATTCATAGACACATGTATCATACGTTCTACTTAGTCAAATAAACTGATTTATTCATCACTAATAGAATTGCTGCTTAGGTGCGGTTTCTAAACTTGCATCATATAGCTAGATATAAAAATTCTGTTCTACATCCATATGGAGAGTGCTGGGATGCGCTGTAAGTATTTCTAACAACTGCATGCATCATTCTTTTTCGATTGCATTCTGTTTTTCGCTTTATCCCTCCGTTTTTACTAACTTAAGGATAAAGGAAAAGGTACTGTACATTAGACGATGATTGTGGTCACTTAAATTCAAAGCAATAACCAAACTCTTAAAATTGGGACTGAATTGATGCAAGTTGGCCTAAATAAATTGGAGTAAAAACAACCTTGTTTTATAGGTGCACAAAGCCCTCAATTGTATGCAGGTACTTATCAAGTGAGAGAGGGATGCCATTAGGATAGAGCCATACCACAAATTTTCATATGAACTACTGGTTCCATAAAAATGATTAGCCGCTTCTCAGTGAGAATCTATGGGTAGCTGGCAAACAGTCCATATTTCCTTCGCAGAGTGGAAGGTTTAGAGGACACCACCCAAGGTCATGTCCTCAGGTAAACAGTTAGCCGTATTTATATGGTCCGACTTACTTCCATAATGGATGAAAGTGGATGCAACTAGTCATAGGAATTGGGACAGTTTGTAAAGAAATTTAGGTTCCTAACAACTCGTAACTCTGACAAGATTTGTATTTGATCACCGATTAAAATTTGACCAGATAATTAGGCCATCATCTTGGCCTCCAAAATTGTGTTGGTGAATTCATAAGGGTTTGCACTGATTTTTCGTGAGTAAATCTGCACATTTAAGTGCCCAATAGAACTAGATCCTTTTATGTCTCGAACGTGCTAAAAATTCTCTTCTTTAGAATTTAGAAGATGGATAATTGGTTAGATATTTGCTCAGATTTTGCGAGCTTGTCGTTGAACTGCCCAAATATCACATCTTCACCAATCTGGCCCCTTCATTCTTCTTCCTTAGCTAGATTATCCTGGTTTGAAAATAATCCTCTTTTCTAACCGACATATCTTGATTCTCTTATTGGAGTTGGTTATATCCCAGCCAATTCCAATATACCCTCTTTACTCATTGAGGAAGACCATCGCCTTTGTGAGTTCGACTTAATTTCCTTTTCTTCTTCTACATCTCATTCCAATCCTTTGTTTGATGAAGGTGAAAAAAATACATTAAAGATGCCTCATAAGAAACATAATGGAAGTGGAGAGGAGGAAGAAGATCCAATGCATGTTGTACTGGCCAGGTTGGCAGAATCAGAACATAATCAAGCAATAATGAGAGCTCAATTAGGCCAGTTGCAATTGGGTAGAGATGCACCAATGGATGTGGCATATAATCTTGAGCGATTTTAGATGACTAATTGGTTAAGCCCAACTGAACCAGAAGTGGAATATGAACTAAAGCCATAGTTCTTAAGCTTGCTGCCACTTTTTCATTGGTATGCATACGAAGAGCCATATGCATTTCTTAGGGACTTTGAGCTAGTCTGTTCTAATCTTAGACATCCAAGGGTTAGTCAAGACTACATCAGGCTGAAAGCCCTTCCTTTTGCCTTAACAGATAAGGTGGATTATTGGATGAAGAACCTAGGGGTAGTTGTTATTGCCTTTGTACAGTTCAAGGACCTCTTACTAAAGAAGTTCTACCCTTTGAGTATAACTAATTTGATGCGTTCACACATTACGAGTTTATCCCAACTCCGTAATGAAGCTTTATGTGACACATGAGAGAGATTCAAAGATCTATTGCAGAAATGTCCTTATCATGATTTAGAACCTACCATCTTGGTTCAGTCATTATATAGCAGTCTACACCCTGAGGTGCAGGGTCTGGTTAGTGCTTCTTGTAGAGGCAGTTATACATCACGAGGTGCATACATTGTCTGGAAAGTGTTCGAATGAATAATTGAGACAAATAGAGCACAAACTACTAGTTGAGCTCAGTTAGAGACCCCCAATCCATTCTAATCCAATGGGGGAATGAAGGCTACAGTAGATCTTTTTGACATGAGCCTTATAGCAGATAAACTTACAGTTGTCGAGAGGATAGATAGGCATATGAATGAGTTGGACAACAACTTATCCAAATTGCCTAAATAGATGGCAGAGATTTATGAAAAAGTATCCAAGATGAGGGTACCTGCCGTGATTGCATATCCTACTCCAGTTTATAGTGTTCATCATATTCAGGAACAACAAATGTTAGGGCCACCACAACCATGGGTAGAGGACCAACCTTTATCCCATCCTTATCAGCATTAGCCACCATATGCGGAAACAGTAGTCGAGGAGCCTTCACAAGTGTGGGAAGTAAATGGTGTGTGGTAAACACATGACCCTGCTAGACAGGGGGGTTCTGGGGATCACTTCTCATACCAGCGACCTCAAACTTTCTATAACACACCATTTACTCCTACATCTCTTCCAGCACCGTAGAGCTCTGGAGCCATTCCTTATCAGGCACCAAAGCAGCAACAGTATGGGCGTCAGCAGGCGTACTAGTCGGGCCAGCAAGGCCCAAATAATCATCATATACCCAGTCACAACAGCATTCTTATGGCTATCAAGGCCAGTCTTCTCACCCTTCTTCTTCACAAACACATCAGCAATCATCTTCCGGTCCCATGGATTTTCAGCATCAGATTCTACAAGTGTTGCGTTCCTATCAGAACAAAGTGCAGGATTTGAGGGCTGACCTCAATCTCTTATCCCATCTACATGATGAGCGCAATAATCTTATTGCATCCATTCATGCCCAGGTTTAGGCTAATCCTAGTAGCCTAAAAAAGCCTCATCAACAACATTTATTAGATGAGGTATATTACTTAGATTTTAAACAATATGAGCACGAGATCTCTTCATTTGATCGTGTTAATCATATGTTTCTTAGGAGCGGACAAACCTTGGTCGTGCCTGATGGGCCAAGGACATGTATATGACCCACTTTTAATCTCAACCTGAGGAGACTTCAGAGGATGATGACACTAGGCTTTTCCATAAGGGAGAAAACTCTAGATTAAGGAGGGGTTCGAGAATAAAGCAGCACACATTAGATTCAGAGCTACAGAGGACCTTTCACCTTCAGATGAGGAGAATGCACATCCAACACGCATTCCCCATCCTTTAGTAGATAACACTATTGTTATTCCAATTGTAAAAGATTCAAGTGTGAAAAGCTCAGTTTCTCTTAATAAAAAGCATGTTTCTATTTATGATTCTGAGCCATCACATAATTCTTTTCCAATCCCTTTCCCCTGTGCTCTTACGAAAGAAAAGCACATCATTAAGAAGATTCAGAAAGATGATCCTGAAATGGCACGATTCTTTAGAGATAATATCATGGTCAAAGTGCCATTTGATGAAAATGTGACTAGTCATCCTGCATTTCAAAAATATTTGAAGCTGAGAAGCACACCTAATAGAGTTAGCAGGAAGAAACCCAACGGCTACGTCAAGCCCCATTTTTTATCGATTGCCACAACATTTTGTCTCAAGAACCAAAAAATGCCACTTAAGAAGAGAGATTTGGGTGCTCATTATGTTGTGAGTCACATTGATGATATAGAATTTGCATGTACTCTCCTAGATGTTCTTCGATCAATTTAATACCCTTGGTCTTATATGAAAAATTGAAGTTGGGTCCTTTACATAAATCTAGAGCACTACTTCAATTTGCGGATAAATCAATGAAAAAGGCTAAGAGTATGATCAAGAATGTCATTATCTCGATTGAGGGACATGCTAAAAAGTAGACTCTACTATTCTTGATATGGATGTTCCTCATCATTGGAGAGACTCACAGATTATCCTTGGATGACCCTTCCTTAGGACCGCTAGAGCCTCATTTGATTACTAGGCATGGATGATGAAGTTCTGCTATCCAAGCATAGAAGTGGAGCTACAAATGAAGCAAACAAAATGACAACAACATGATTTAGAATCTAGTATTAATTTCTCTTCATTCTCAGAGGCAGACTGCAATGTAGTCACCGGAATTGGAATATGGGCTCAGAATCCAACAGTCCAAAATTAAACCTTCTCATCTAGAGAAGACAGTTTATGCAGTGCAGTTGAAGATATTTTGACAGAGTTCTTGAGTTATTCTTCCCCCTATTCCTTTGATGACATAGAAGTCCATTCAGACTTGTTAGTTCCCCTTCATTTGGAACAATCAATGGAATTAAATGATGAGCCAGATGTGGCTTTGTTTGAATTACCATACATCTTTGGCGATCCGACTCTCTATTCTTCAGTTCAGTTGGTGGACATCATTAAAGATGATTCCTCTCCACTACTCAACACGGATTCAGAGGTGGTTCATCTTGATGTACCTGATGACTTATCGTTGTTAGAGTTAAAATCACTACCTCCTACTCTCAAGTACTCCTTCCTTATGTGATGAAAGAATAAGTTTCTTGTCATCATTATTTCTAGGTTGACTATAGAACATGAAGCTCGATTGTTAGAAGTGTTAGAAAAAAAACCATAAGGCTATAGGATGGACTGTATCGGATCTCATGGGCATTAATCCATCACTTTGCTCACACCACATTTTTGTTGAGGATAATGCCAAACCTTCCCATGAATTTCAATTAAGACTTAATCCAAAACTTCGAAAAGTAGTTAAGAAAGAAGTAGAGAAATGGTGTGGAGCGGGATTTATTTACCCAATCTCTGAATCCTAATGGGTGGCACCTTTACATGTTGTCCTGAAGAAATCAGGGATTCATCTGTTCACCAATGAGGAGGGAGTTGAGATTACGACACTAGTACCTTCATCGTGGTGCATCTGTGTCGATTATAGACGCCTGAATGCCATGACCAAGAAAAACCACTTTCCCCTACCTTTTATTGATCAGATTTTGGATAGATTAGCAGGGAAAGAGTTCTTCTGCTTTCTTGACGGGTACTTTGGCTACAATCAAGTAGCCATCGCACCTGAGGACCAGGAAAAGACCACTTTTATATGTCCTTTCGGCACATATGCATTCCGACGCATGCCTTTTGGGTTGTGTAACGCCCCAAGTACATTTCAGAGATGCATGATTGCTGTTTTTTTCCGAAATGGTTGGTGCCTTCCTAGAGGTCTTCATTGATGATTTCTCGGTACATGGTGACTCATTTGATTCTTGTTTAGCACACTCGGACTGAGTGCTTCGAAGATGTAGTGAGGTGAATCTACTACGCTCTTGGGAAAAAAGTCATTTCATGGTTAAGGAGAGCATTGTGTTGGGGCACACCATCTCCAAGAAGGGAATGGAGATTGACCCTGCCAAGGTAGTTGTGATCAAGAAACTTGATCGACCAACTAACATTAAGTAAGTAAAGTCATTTTTAGGGCAAGTTAGATTTTATAAACAATTTACTCAGGATTTTTCAAAGATTGCCTGACCCCTGACATAGCTCTTAGAAAAAGACGCTGAGTTCTTTGTAGATCACAAATGTCTTGCGGCCTTTGAGCTCCTTAAAAAGAAGATTTGCGACTCTTCGATTTTGTAGGCTCCTGATCGGTCTCCTCCCTTTGAGATCATGACTGATGCTTCGAATTTTGCTATAGAAGCCGTATTGGGGCAACGATGAGATCGGATTCCGTTTGCTATTCACTACGCAAGCAAGATATTGGATGCAACTCAGAAAAATTATACAGTGATCGAAAAAGAGATCCGTGCGATAGTTTGGGCTTTAAAGAAGTTTAGGTCTGTGATTTTAGGCTCTAAAGTGACAGTTTATACAGATCTTTCAACCATTAGGTATCTCATGGAAAAGAGGGATGCGAAGGTCCCGTCTTCTTAGGTGGATATTGTTACTCTAGGAATTTGATTTGGGAATCAAAGATAAAACTAGAGTTAAGAATGTAGTGGCTGACCATCTTTCAAGGATTGAATTAAAGGATTCCCCTGATTCTGAGCCTATTCGAAAGACCTTTCCAGATGAGCCTATTTGTGTTATTGATTCACTCCCATGGTATGCCAACATGGTCAACTTCCTTGTCTCCAAACAAGTTCCCCATGGCTGGACTAGGAGCAGTATAGATCGACTCAAGTCGGATTCATGAAAATATCATTGGGAGGATTCGTTCCTTTTCTTTGAAGGCCCGGATTGTATCTGGAGAAGGTGTATTCCTCAGGAGGAATACCTGAGTATCCTCTCATATTGTCATTCACTTGAGGCAGGAGGACACCATTCAGGTAAAAGAACCGATCCCAAAGTGTTGCAATGTGGATTCTTTTGGTCGTCCTTGTTTAGAGATGCTGCAGATTTTGTACGATGGTCCCTGTTTGCCAAAGGATGGGAGGGATTGTTGGAGCTAGAGATGAGATGCCCATGCATCCTGTGATTCTTTGTGATGTTTTTGATGCTTGGGGCATATATTTTATGGGTCCCTTCACTAATAGCCAAGGTTTTGAATATATCTTGTTAGCAGTTGATTACTTTTCCAGATGGGTGGAGGCTATTCCACCCGAGTCGCAGATGGTAGAACCATTTGCAAGTTTATTAAGGATCATACTATTTCACGATTCAGGATACCTAAAGTTTTGATATCTGATGGGGGTAGTCATTTTGTGAATGGAATGATGAAATCTTTATCCAAGGACTATGGATTTGAGCATTGAATTACTATTCCTTGCCACCCTGAATCAAATGGCATGGCAGGGGTTTCAAATGGGGAAGTGAAAAGCATTCTTCAAAAGTTAGTCCGACCTGATAGGAAGAATTGGTCTTAGTTGTTAGACCAAGTTGTGTGGGCTTACATGACGACTTACTAGACACCTATGTGCACTTCCTCCTTTAGGATGATTTATGGCAAGCCATGTCATTTGCTCGTTGAGTTAGTACACAAGTCTGAATGGGCAACTAAGAAAATAAATTGGAGCTGTCACTTAGGGAATTTATGTAGAGACCTCAACCTAAATGAACTGGTGGAAATCTGAAATCGAGCATATGACAACAACATGATCTATAAGGACAAAGTTAAGAAGTGTCATGATGCGCACATTAGATACAAGAACTTTGTTCCTGGGCAAAAGGTATGGTTGTTCAATGGGAAGTTACGGATATACCATGGGAAGTTAAAGTCAAAGTGGACGGGTCCTTTTATTGTAAGGAAAGTACATGAGAATGGTAGTGTAGAGATTTCAAAGCTTTCAGAGAATGCACTTCCATTTTTGGTTAATGAGCAGTTACTCAAGCATTTTGTAGATTCAAAGGAAAGGTTAACTCCCTTCAAATTGATTAACTTCATGCTTGCTGAGTTAGTTTAATTTTTATTAGATGAGGTATGATTGTCATCAAAAGATTCATATATAAAAGATTCATACTCTTTAACGATCCTCTAACTATTTACTTATCATTTGCTTCTTTATACTTAGGTTTATTTTCAACTTAAGTATAGGGGGAGATGATTTTGTCATTTTAATTGTTCCTCTCAGGTCACTTAGTTTTAATTCATATCTTTATATACTTAAGAGACTTCTCATCTTAATTATAGTTGGGCCCGAGTCCCAGTTCTCTTCTAACTGATTCTTTTATTCATTTTGCACCTGTAACTATATCATCAGTTCTAGTAAAACTTTTTATGCTTAGTTGAGGTATGGCTTCATATCACTTTGTGCTACGAGGACATAGAAAAAGCTAAGTATAGGGAGGTCTACCATAAATATTGCATATATACTTTAGCCATAGCTCATATTTTTAAAAATTTTCAAACTCTTGGGGTTATGGGTATCGTATTACATTTTTTGAAACTGATTGGCATACAAAATGTTTTGAAAATAATTTTTGAAAACCTACATATATATGTGACAATGTTTATAAGAAGTTCTCAAAAATCTTTTTCAAAGCTAAGGGTGTAAATGAAACTAAATAAACTTTACATATCAGAAAATAATTCTCGTTGTGTCTCTTCAGTATCTTTTTTAAGTTTAAGGTCCTCAGAGGTTGTCACGGTTCACTGAATCATTTCTTATGTCTCTTTTTAAGGTTATTTTGCCTTAGAGCCTTTTCAGTTCGACATGGAGGAGAGTTTGGATTTCAATTCGATATTTTTGAAGATCAAGTTGATAAAGAATTCTCTTAAAAGAGTGATACCAATTGAGGAGGATGATCTATTGATGGAAGAATTATATATGGAGGTCCCCTTACCTTTTCTTGAGGATATTCATTTATTGAATCCTTATCTTTCTTATAAATTGGGTCATCTCTTTACGTCTAGTTTTTCTCTTTTAAGGAAAACCCAAAAGTCTCTTGCAGGATTTCAAGGTTTGATTCATCTTCCCATAATCATGAAGAATTTTTATGCTACCCATGTGGATATGGATATCACCTTTGATTGCATCATTCTAGAAGGATAAAATTCCAAGTTGATGAAGATCTTTCTTATTCAAATTCCGAAGTATTTTCCATTAGGAAGAAGCTGTTGAAACACAAGACAACCTGAGATTTTATATCTCGAAGATCCAATCTTGATTTTTAAGGAGTTGATGTTTGTAGTGTTGTGTCAGGTATCTTAGCATGTTCTTCGTATTTTTCCTCCATGATGTTTGTCAAAGATACCCAACATGTTGTCTTTATCTCCATAATTCTAATAATCCCTTAATTCTTTTGTAAAAAATTTAATTAACTAACTTATTAATTGGTGTTTTTCCCTGACACAATTTCATTATGCACTCAAGGTTTGAAATGATCTTCAACACTTGTTTTAAGATATACCTAGACTTAGAGTTATCATGTATTAATCATTAGGGTCTTAGACTTAAAAATTCACAATATCCTAGTTCGAAGATTTGCATGCTATATTTTCATACTTAATCTCCCTTAAAAGAATTTGACTTTCACTCACATGCACGACTGCAGTCATGATTTAGATGAGTCAAGGTATCACTAAGGAGACTGGACTTGGAAGTTTACGTTTGGATTGATCTATGTGATGCTCGAGGATGTGATAAGATTAATGATGACTTCATGAAACCTGAGTGACAACATCTTAGCCAGTATGGGACATGTTCTCATGCTATATCTTGATCTTGACCTAAAGTGCTAGGACGTGATGACATTAACTAATAAGTTGATCAATGTGCACCAATTTTTTTGTAAAACAGTGGAGTTAGCCAAAAACAAAGAAAAAGAAAGAAATAATGAAAGAAAAGCTCTCATCCTACAAAGTCAAATATCAAAGAGCTTCCACCAAAGGCAAGCACTCCCAAACATTTCAAAGTGTCCATTTGGACCACCGCTATTAGGACCAGGAGTCAGGCTAGCACCCAAAAAGGGCTCTACATCGTAAATGCTACAAGTCTAGGTGTAGAAGGTATATTAGATACTCATAAAAGGCACACCCCGATGTATTCTCAGGAAAACATTTGCAGACAACTTCTTTTGACAGATACACTGATTGGTGAAAATCAAAATGAAATTGTGTTGGTATTGGCACTTGAGAGAACCCTGTTTCAACGAGAGGAAGACAAAATAAGTACACAATCCTACATCCTTCATTATCTGGCCATCCATTTATCCCTTAAAGTCTGATAAACTAAAGAGACAGTGGATTGAAGCAAGACTAGATTTATTCCTTAGGGTTGAGGGTTGGGTCTTTAGGAGAGATTCTGAGATTGGAATTTTTGGTAATATAATGACTCCACTCTCATGATGCAGTCCACACTAAGTCATACCCCTTATATATATACGCACAATTGAGAGTCGGATAATTAGAGGAGTTGAATTCCTTTTGATTAATACTTGGATCAACTTAGAGTTTTAGGATTCCTAAAACTTAGTGTTCTAGGTACAATCAAGCCTTGTAATCTCACAAGCACAAGTCAGGAAATTCACTAATTAATCTAATTAATTCTTTATTTATTAGCTCGAGGGAGAGATTAGCTTAAGTATGGGGGGGTGATAAATCCCAGATTTATCAACTTAATTGATTATATTTATCACCTTTACCTAAGTTAATCACAAGATTCATTGGCTAATTAACACTGATTACCAACCACTATGTTGTAAATTATTAATACCAAATACTATATACTAATATAACTCTATTATGATGTTATTTTTTATGAATTTATTTCTTATTAAAAATCAAATAAAAATTAGAGTGATATTGTGTCTAAATAAAATAAAATAAAATACAAAAAAATAATCAAAACAAAAATAAAGAAAATGGTTTTATATGGTTATTATTAGTATCTAATTTTTGACTATGTATAGATGACCTCTGATCTCTTTGACTTTTACATGAAAGTTGTAGATCTCATCTAGATCTACAACTTTTATGTTCAACACTTTTCCTAATTATTCTTCTAAATAATTCTTTTCTAATTATTTCCGAATTTTGTATTTTCTTCAGTTCTGATTGGGTCGCATGGCGCTTCCAGTGTGGTCTCTTCTGTTTACGCCACTTATCTTCTATCTGCATCGTCTGATGATCTCTTAATCAACTCCATTTAAGCCATCCTTCAGTGCCTCGATCTCTGACAGTTGGATTATTTTGATCAGGCACATCCTCTTCATCACTTAGCGCCCATCTGTGGATCATTGGATTCACAGATCCAACAGTCGAAGTATATCTTCAACCTCCATCTGCCTCTGCCAAAGGACACAACCTTTCATTCCTTGGCCACCTTCTCCTAATTAACCCAATCACCTCTAGTTATCTTCCGAACAACCTCCACTAGCTACCTCTTCCCCTAACTTCCCTCTCCTTCGCATCAACCACCAGAACGACCGGAAACAACCCTAGTGCTCTTGCGTGATGGTTGAAACTACCTCAAAACTCCTTGAAACCTCTATCATATCTTCTTTAAATACTCTTCCACTAGCCATCTTAGTCGGTTGTCGGCCCTTGTGAGAGATCTCCTTAGCCATCTAGCCTCTCCTGTGACAGAGAAAGAGATCAAGACCGAGCGAAGATAGGGTGCGAGCTTCGGTGGGATCCTTGGTTCCTATACCAAGTTATAGCTTAATACATGGTTGTTCGAGCTTAGTTTTATAGCCAAGAACTTCAAGCGAAGATCTCGAAGCTTCAAGCTTCGAACCTTGGCTCAAGATTCAACTTCAAGAAATTTATATTCAACCTTAGATTCCAGGTGAAATTTCGATCGTGAGCTTTGCTGTTATTTAATAATGACCACATCTATGTTCCTTCAGTAAACTACTATCAGAATGCGCCATCAAGTCCATCTTCAAACCATTATTCACATGAAATCCTCCAGTTCCTCTTTACATTACTACATCTCTGTATTTACTCCATGCAATTACCGTCTTCTACATGAAGATGACAACTCATTAGAGATGAGTCCTTCACCTACGATGGCCCTTCATTCCACCCTCATTAACCTTCAAAATAGTCGCAAATGCTTGTTCTTTCTCTACTAACCTTCCAGGTCTCTAAATGGCTTCAATGACCGGAGATTGAAATTGATCTTCAGTCTTCATCTTCTTAGACGACGGCGCTTCATCGACAGAAATATCCACGGTTCTTCTCCTATTCCTTAGCATTCGAAGACCTTTTCTAAACCTTTAGGAGGGTTATACGATCTCCAGAATTCCACGAGGAGCAAGGCGGAGCGTTGCATCATTCGTCGGAGAATAGCCCAAGCACCGCCGTGGGGGCAGAGGCGTCGAAGAACAGGCAGGAAGTAGATACCGTCGATTTCACCAAATTGGGTGAGATCCAACGGTCAAGATTGACCCACATCGGTCGCTCGAAGCATCGCTTCATCCCTCAGGCTTGTGTGTCGAGCCTGTGTCTGAGTCTAGCGCGGAGCATCAGAAGTAGACATGCGGCCCTTACTTGAGTCCGAATCTGCATCGAGTCATGTGGGTACATACGTGATTGAGTTATTTACAGTACCGGTCCACTAATTTCCAATATTTACAAATAAGTCCTTCCACTTTTTGTGTAATTTGCAAATTAGCCTATGTGGGTTTTCTTATTTACATATTAGTCCCTATTTGTCCTTATGTGTAATAAAACTTGGAAGTTTTTTTATGCCCCTAGATTCATTGTTGAATAACTTTTTATCCTCAAATCCAATTAATGTGATTTTGGTCTCATTTTAAAGCTTGTTTAGCACTCTATCTTGTGGTGAATTTTGTAGACGAATTTGATTTAAAAATCATGTCTTCATTATTCTTTGCTTAAAGTGCTTGTTTACATCTATTTAGTTCATTGAAATTGCACTTCGAATGATTATTTGATTCTGTCAAATTCCTTAATCTTTAATGGTATATTGTTAGCTATTTTTAATCAATATTATTAGGTCATTAAAAGATTTAGTTTCTGGGTAAACTTATTAAAATTTACAAGTAATATTCTTATCTAATGATGAACAAAGTTTTGAGTGCTAATTTACCTATCTTGTAATCAATTCGGGGTATCTTCATAATTGATCCATGTGATTTGTCTTGTGCATTTAAGTGTGGATTTCCTATTAATGTTTTTTGTGCACCAATGTTTGCATTTAATTTAACTGCATAAAAATGTTAAAAATATATATAATTGTGTTTTGTGCATCATCTCAACATAATTAACCTAAGAATTGCTATCTGAAATATTTAATCTCTAAATTTAATCAGTAAGTTGCTCACGTCCTTATATTAGACTATGGACATCCCTAGGATAAAAATTTAAGCCGAGAACCTCGTCAGTGAGATTCATCTCGATTTTGTATGATAATCTAAGTGCACGTCCTAGAATGGATCGATTTTAATTCATGCATTTAGCGATTCATCGTTGCATTGTACATTGCATTTGCATTTTTCGGATTGATGATGATAATTGAACTAGTCTAAGTAGAATCCGAAGATTGGATATTGGTTGGACCTTAAATGTACTTAATCATAGGAACCTTATATGAACTAGAATTGAGATACTTTAGGTCTGATAGTCTTAATTCTTTGAGAGCACGAGGCTTGGTTCAGTGTTGTCTTGACTGCCTAAGTAGAATATTTCGGAGCACACACATGACTCTTGTTGATAATGTCCTTGCTTGCATACTTGCACCTTATACTTTGTTCACCTCAGTTGAAGTGTTAGAGGGCTGGATTTGCCAGCATGAGACACAAGCCATTGGAAACATCGGAAGTCATACATTTGTGGCCATTGTACCCCAACTCGATCCAATGGAGACGATGTTTAAAGATAGAAGTTGTGGGTTGCAATAATGCTTCAAAAGAGGGATAGTCTACTGGCTCAAGAGGAAAAGCCCATATGCTCAATGTGTTTGTGACCCTTATCTCCCCTACTTTATTCAGTGTCAATCCAACCATCAAGATGCCTAGGTCTCGGGGTTTAGGGTCATAAAATACCTTTGGTATTTTATTTCTTTTTCTTTCTTTTCTTTATTCTTTTATTTTGGCTTTAAAAATTATATTTTATACCATAATTATACATTAAATAAAGAATGTTATTTATACAAAATAATGTTGTATACATGCATTTAACTAGGGTTGAGAGGCCGAAATTAAAGAATAAAGGTGATGAAATGAATAAAGGTGATGAAATGGAGATTCATCATGCCCCTATAATTGCCTTTATTAGTCCCTAGCAAACACTTATGCAATAAGTGCAGAAAAATAAAATAAAAATGAAGAAAAGAAAAAGACAGAATTGGATTGATTTTAATTCTCAAACATGTCTTCACAAAATCAAAGCTTGGATCTTAAGTCTGACCTTTGGATTTTAGGTGTGATCAGAACCTTATTGGGAAATGGATTTGAAACACAACAACCTTCGAGAATCATAAACCTTGCTAATGTCTCCTTAATAACCAAGTCAGAATAAGTCAACTCATATGTAAACCCTTGTGAATGTGAATCTATCTTGAACATTGTATGTGGTATGTAGCTCTCCTTGGATGAAGTGGTAAAAACTAGTCTTCTCCAACATGGTGACCCTAATTCCCCAATCCAATGACTCTTTCCTCGAGAAGCAGTGTATTCCCTTCTAAGTTCATGTACAACCGCCTCAAGAAGAGGATGTGGAGAGAAGTTTTTATCAAACGATATAGATAGATTTTTCAAAATATTTTTGCAATCATTTTTCAAACTCATTTGCAAACAGATTTTCAAAATTTTTTATTTCAAACAAAGAAAAGGAATTTTTACAAATAACAACATTTTTACAAAGGTTGAAAAAATTTTCCAAGTAGTTTTCAAAAGATTTTTCAAAGAGATTGTCAAACTATTTTGCAAACATTTTGCAAAACATTTTTATACGATTTAGTAATCGGTATATACGAAGAATTTTAATGAATTTTATACAAGTATTTTCTTTACACTAAATTAACTGTATTTTAGCCATACTCATTGAAAAATATAAAAGTACGAGTTATGGATAAAGTATATACTAAGTATATACGACTCCCCTATACTTAACATGAGCTATATCCTCATAGATCAGAGAGAAAAAGAGAAGACATAACTCGTACTGAGTATAGAAAAGCCTATATTACAACGACTAAGGAATAAACGAATGAGAAATTGACCGCCCCCTATACTTAAGATGAAATAATCCTAAGTATAACCGACTGTATACAAGTCATGGAGGGTCATGGGTGGGAATGTACAAAATCATTGGCTCGACCATTCTCCCTTATACTTAGGGTAAAATATCCCCAAGTATAGACAAAGTGTCAAAAGTTGAGGGGACAGGTGGGGGATTAGAAAATGAACAACCTCGGTTGCACCCCCCCATACTTAGGACAAAGTACGTCCTAAGTATAACAAAGATAAAAGGGGTGGCACCTTTTTAGAAGAAAAAGAAAATAAGCAATGAAAAAGAAGAAAAGAAGAAAATATGAAAAAGCAAGATAATTCAAAAATGTTTTTATCTGCTTTGACCGACTCTGCAGATGTGGGTGCTATTAGCTCATCTTCATACACAACTTGAATTGAGTCTACAATGGACAAGAAGGTGTCATGCTCTAGGTATGGTTTCAGAAACTGTACGTTAACCATGAAAGGCTATGCGTGAGTTGACACTTATGATATTATTATGCTATCGTTGTCACACACATGCTTCACTATAAACGACCCAATCCATTTTCTTTTCAACTTGCTTGGAAAAATATTTAACTTCGCATTGAACAACCAAACCTTCTGACCCTACTCGAAAGTCTTTTGGCGGATGTACTTGTCATGCCACTTCTTGACCTTTTCCTTATACATCAGGCCGTTGTAATATGCGTAGTATCGAAATTCAAGAAGTCTTATCAGATCCAATTCTCTATTCTTGTCAGCCTTCTTGGAATCCAAATTTCAAACATTGATTACCCACAAGGATTTATGAATTAGTTCTATGGGCAGATGGCATGGCTTGCCGTAGTTCAGGTGGCAGAGAGACATTCCCAAAGGTGACTTATATGCCATTCTATGAGCCCTAAGAGCTGAGTCAAGCAACTAAGACTAGTTCTTGATCTCCCTATTTGAGCATTCAACCAAGCCATAGGACTGTGGGTGGTATGGAGAAGTGGCACGATGTTCAATGTAGAGTCTTGAATCAGCTTCTTCACCTCTCTATTGATAAAGTGTCTACCCCATCTAATATGAGAATCTTCAGAATTCTAAATCTTGAAATGATGTGATCTTTCAAGAATCGACACACGGTACGACTTTCAATGGCTCGAGTTGGGATGACCTCCACCCAATGACTAACGTAATCAACAACAAGTAGAATGTATTCATATCCCTGACTGTTTGGAAATGGGCCCATGAAATCAATGTCCCAAGCATCGAATACATCTGAAATATGGATAAATTTCAGGGGCATTGTGTCTTTCATTCCAGTGGTTCCACCCATCTTTTGTCAGTCAGTGCAATGCTTCACATAGTCTTCTGCATCTTTGAACAAGGTTGGCCACCAGAGGTCAATTTGAAGTACTTTCACTGTCGTTCTTCTGTCTAACTGATGTCCTCCAGCTTCTCGATTGTGACAATGCGTAGGGACACTAGGAACTTCCTTTTGAGGGACACACCTTCCCCAGATACAATCTTCCCCTCATGAAAGAGATATGGATCCTCCCAATAGTAAAAGTGAATATCAGACAAGAACTAGTTTGCTTTCAACTTGGGTCAATCTTGTGTTCTCTTGGACACAAGATAATTCACGATATCGGCATACCAAGGGAGCGAGGTGACTGACAGGATTGCCTCATTTCGAAAAGGTCTCAGTTATAGGCTGCAGGTTAGGCTCAGGAGCTTGAGGCTCGAGATGTCTGGACAAATGATCGACCACCACATTCTTTACTCTAGGCTTATCTCGTATTTCAAGGTAAAACTTCTGGAGCAGAAGGATCCACATGATGAGACGCTTTGGCATCCTTCTTTTTATGTAGGTACTTGATAGCTGAGTGGTCAGTATAGATAATCACATTGGACCCAAGGACATAGGAGCTGAACTTTTCCAAGGCAAAAACTATCACTAACAGCTCTTTCTCTGTAACTGTGTAGTTCTTCTGAGCTTCATCTAGAGTTTTTTTAGCGTAGCAGATGTCATGTTATCTTTCCTCTGTTCCAATATTGCATCGATTATCATTGTCTCGAATGGAAGTGTCTAATCTGATGGTTGCAAGACAGGGGCCTGAGTGATCAAATCCTTCAATTGATTAAAGGCTTGGAGCATACGATCATCAACAATGAATTATGTCTCCTTGCCTAACAATTTAGTCAACGGTCTGGCCAATTTGCTGAAATCTTTGATAAATCATCGGCAGAAACCAACGTTCCCCAAGAATAACCGGACTTGCTTGATGGTAGTTGGTGGATCAAGTTTGGAAATCACCTCCACCTTGCCTGGGTCAACTTCCATGACATATTTTTATACAATTTGACCCAACACGATCCCTTCAATCACAATGAAGTTTCTCTTCTCCCACGAGAGCACAAGATTAACTTTGTAACATCTCCACAGAATTCGATCCAAGTAATCAAGACATTAATCGAATGAATCTCCATAGATCGAGAAATCATCCATGAAAACCTCTAGAAAACTACCCACCATGTCGATGAAAACTGCAAGCATACATCGGTGGAATGTAGTTGGGGTACTGCATAGCCCGAACGACATCCGTCAGAAAGTGTACATCCTAAATCGATAGGTTAATGTAGTCTTCTCTTGGTCTTTAGGCACAATAGCTACTTGATTATATCCAGAGTACCCATCCAAGAAGCATAAATATTCTTTCGCAGCCAATCTCTGAAGAATCTGGTCAATGAAGGGCAGTGGGATTTGTCTTCCTTGGTGAAGAGGTTCAATTTTATGTAGTCAACACACACTCTCAAAGAAGTGGACACTCAAGTAAGAAACTCCTCTCCTTTTTCATTTTCACGATGGTGATCCCTGATTTCTTGGACACTACATGCAAGGGACTCACCCATTTGATGCCGAAGATGGGATATATGAACCCCCAATCACACCATTTCTGAATTTCCTTCAAGACAACCTCCTGGAGGTTTGGATTCAATCTCCTCTGGAATTTGCGGGAAGGCTTGCTATCATACTCAAGGTAAATATGATGCGAGCACAGTAAATGATTTATCCCATGGAGATCCAAAATTTTCCAACCTATTTCCTTACGGTTACATTCAAGAACCTCCATCAGACGAGATTATTGATCAGCGGTCAGATGAGCATTGATGATGGCCGAATACATTTCTGGTTCACCGCAATGAAGACATACTTCATGTTGTAGGGTAATGGATTAGTTTTGGCGGAGTGGGAGTTACTTTAGTGGTGACTTCGGCAATCACAACATGTGTTGTTTATTTCATTGACTCATTATCCTCCAGTGTCTATTCTGGTTCTTCACTTAATGATTCACAGAATTTCTCAATGACATCCTCGTGGTTGAAGAAATACTCAATAATTTGTTCTTGGTCTTCGAGGTTCAAAGTGCCCACACAAGATTCATCAAGGGCATCATCAAATATCTCATTATCATCGAAATATAGGAATTTAACTGGTGTCCACTCCTTCCTCAACGAAAAGGAATTCATGGATCTAGATATCATTAATGAACAAGTTTGTATATTGAATTTCCACCATAAAGTCACAGTCTTCTTGGCAGTTTGGTGCAAGCACACTCAACGCAGATGCAACCTCTGCTAGTTTTGGACCAGTTATGGTCTCTATCTGTACTTTGTGGCTGTTGGAGCTGAACGTGATCTCTCTAGTTCCATAGTTCACTACCGCCTCGATTGTTTGGAGGAACGTCAGACCAAGAATGATGGTGGTGTGGAGTAGAGGTGTGAAGACGTCCATGTCTAGTACAACAAAATCAATAAGGAACTGGGCTTCCTAAACCGTGATGATCACGTCCTCCAACATGCCCCTAGGCTGCTTGGTTGACTTGTCTGCAAACTGCAAAATCATATTTGTAGGTTTAAGCAGTCCTAGCCCGAATTTTGTGAGTAGCGACGCATGCATAAGGTTGACAGAAGATCCACTGTTAAGCAGGGTTCGGTCGAACTCTTTATTAAACATATTGCATAAGATGTGTGGCTCTCCCTTGTCTTTCTTTTTGTGTGGAAGATTGCTGAGGGCTTTGACAGTGGCCATGGTGAGGATGTGCTTTTCATGTTTGCCACCTTTAATACTATGATTGTGGGGACAAGGCCCATGTCCTGTAGTACATGCATCTTTTAATCCCTTCTTCACAGCTGACACACATTCGAGAGCTTTCATCAAAGGCATATTAAGACCAAGTTTTGTATAATTTCCACAATAGCCGGGTCAAACAAAGCATTTTTCAAAATTTTTGATTTTTTATGTTTTCTCATTGCTTCAGGAAAAGGCAGATTTACAAAATCTGAAACTATGTCATTTTCAACTTTGTCCATATCATTATGTACAATTCCATGACAAAAAGAATCAAAATCATCTACAAGTGGTGGATCAAAAAATGCAAGATCAGCTTCCTTTACTGGCTCCGGATCTACTACAAGTGCTGGCATCTCCAAGGCTGACTAGTCTCCACCGAGTCTGGTACTGGTGCTGTCTTTTTGTATTTCCTTCATTTTTGTGATTTTTTTCAAATGGTGCTCGTCCAAAAAGGTGTTCAGCTCATTCTGCTAGCCTGGTTGATGGATCACCATCAGATCCATGATGTTTTCCCTTCGTTGTCGCAGATGACCGGAGTGTCCTACTGCTCCTAAGAGTGACAACATTAGACATAAACAAATTATTTTCATATGAATGGGGTTTGAACACTGTAAGCTACCCTCTCCTTATGTCAGAAATTATTCGAATTGGCCTCAACCTGGGTTGGGATGACCATTTCAACAACCTTCAGATCGTCAATTTTCTGGCTCATTTCAGCCATATTTTTCTTAAT
The DNA here is from genome assembly GCA_037367405.1 of Ottelia alismoides. Lineage (NCBI taxonomy): Eukaryota > Viridiplantae > Streptophyta > Magnoliopsida > Alismatales > Hydrocharitaceae > Ottelia > Ottelia alismoides. The sequence continues at coordinate 305,432 of JAZKJV010002937.1, forward strand.
TGCTCCAGACAAGCAAGGGACATATTTGTTAGTGCAACTTCAGAAGATTCACCCTGATGGGGCATCTGACCATGGTAAGGCTAGAGAGATTGATGCTGGTATCCTTGAGAATATTGGTGAGGAGGAGGACAAGAAGAGTATGACTGGTAATGCAGAGAAGGGTATGAGTTTTGATAATTAGCAGCCAGCTGCTGCTGGTTATACTCAGACTGCTAGTAGCCAAGCTGTTAGTATCCCTGCCTCCAGTTGTTCCCATGCTGCAGAGGCTACTGGTACTGGAACTTATAGGGATGAAAGTTCACCCCCTGTTGCTAGTGGTATGGCCGATTGGCTGAGTTCTGACCCTGGAATTGTCCCTAAGGATGGGTCAACTACTGTTCGTTGTCTGATACACCATTGATTTCTTAGATGATAGGTGGGGATGGAGGACAAGACTCGATGTATTAAGGCTACTATTCATAAAACTGCTAGATAACCATCCAGGTTTGCGGTTGTGGCTGTTGCTGCTCTAGGGCTTGCACATAGTATACATGCTGGACCGGAGGCTGGCTGTAACTCAGTTGAGGTGGTTGTGGATGTAGCTGCTCCCTCTTCTCAGCTAGAGGCTTAGGTGCGACGGACACTACATTGCAGGCGCTGATAGTGTGAACCAACATCTACATCTTCTTGTTGATGATATCAAGCTTGTCTATGTGCTTCATTCTTTGCTCTATCCCGGTGAGCTTTTCTAGGTCGGAGACCTCTTTTTAATGGTGTCGACTTTTGATAAGTGGTTTCCAATGATGGTGAGATCAACATTGTCACACCTATCAACTTCTCTTGTCTCTACCATATTTACATTCTTACAGAGGACCTGCTATTGCGGTGGTTGAATCTGAAAGGTACGAGATGAGGATAACATGACCTATCCTTCGACCATCTCCTCAAATATCTGCATACTACGTCCTCATCCTTGTTAAAGTGAGATCCTCTCTAGGAGGCATAAACTGGATGTTGACTCAATTATGTCAGACCCCTAAAGAAATGTCGAACCTATCCTATCCATAGAATTTCATGGTGGGGGGCACTTTTTTATTAAATCACTGAACCGGTCCCAAGTTTCATGGAATGACTCTTTAGGACCTTGGAAAATGTTAGCGATTTTTGACCGCATGAGATTGAGACGATCGAGAGGATAATACTTGTGCAGGAATGTAGACTTCAACTCCTCCCAAGTCGTCACCACTTTCCCCAAATGATCGATCTAGTATAATGCTTTTCCTTGTAAGCTGGATAGGAAGGTGGTCATGTTGACTACGCCCAACTGGATGTTGGGGTAGTGAGTGGTGTTGCAGATGTGGCCGAACTGTTGTAAATGGATGTATGGTACCTCATTGGAATTCCCATGGAAGCAAGGATGGAGCAAGAGGAGTTGTGTCTATAGCTCGAAGTGTCTGTGGACCAATGGAATTTGAATCCATTATTGATGCAGTCGGCCCTGGGGTTATATGAATGCTTCAATGTTGTCTTAGGTCGGCCTCCCTCTCCATCATCCCCACCTCAAGGGGGTCCATGTACAGAGCAATCTCTCCTCATACCCACCACCTCCTTGAAGAATCTCTCTCTTCATATCTCCTCTTTAGAATGTTCAACATTTCTTGGAAAGTGACATGAGCAAGAGCTTGGTCAAGTAGTTGTTGATGGATGGCCTAGATAAAGGCCAGGAGCTGGCTGTTAAATTTATGTTGACTGGAACTTGTGCCCTGCTCTGTTTTGTTCCCATTATTATGTTGTTGAGGTCCCTTTCCTCTCCATGTTGGAGCCATTTCTGCTTCTGACTGTGACTGTGCTGGCTCGAGATCAGGTTTCTGATCTACACGGTTGAATAAACCCTGATCAGTTTATATCTGAACAACAATTGCTAAGATGAGTCTGGTATTAAGGTCAATCCCAGATGGCTGTGAATGGAGCATGGGATATTGACTGAAATCAATCTCCATCCATAAGGGGTTGGTTTGGGATAAGAGAAATCATGGTTTATTTGAAGAGGAAGCGCTAGTTCGGGCTGCAAGTCCATCTCGAACAATGAGTTTATTGGAGACATGCATGTGTTGAAGGAAGAAAGCATCGGGGAGTCCATGAGTAGTTTGTAAGGTCCGAACCAGTTTCTTGGAGTTCGCCCCACATTATTGGAGATGTCGGTGACACCGAATCGATGTGGATGTCAGTGGAGTCCCGACTAAACCGTCCTTGGGTCAACATCTTGAGAGGGTAAAAAAGATATATATGATGGATGAAAGATACTGAGATGAACAAGAAATAAAAGGAATGTAAAACATTAGACGACTCAAAGCGAGTCAAGATTCAAGAGGAAATATTCTAAAGAGAAAATATGGCAAAAATGGTGCAAAGGCATGATGTTTTTGATCTTTACCTTAAAACTAATCAATTAAACCGCAATACAATGTATTCACCAACTCAACCCATGAAGCCGTGAAGTTTCGACAATTATCTTTGTACGTTTTAGATTGGTTTTCAGACATTTATCTTTGCATGAGTCCTTAATGCGTTAAACCTATAGGAGCGAGAGTGCTACCGGAAAAGTATCCCGTACTTGTCCCCCTCCTTTGTAACTTGTAGTTTGCACTTTTTGAGGCCCTTACAACCCTTCCTGGGCCCCTACTCAGTCAGAATGAGAGAGAGGAAGCCGATAGGTGAAATCACTACTTCAGACATCCTTGGCGACAGAATCACCCATGAGCGTGCAAGGACCTACTTGGACGCAAGATGATGAGACAAGCACCCACATGAAGACATGGCCTAAGCTCAGTACTTCAGACAAGGTCGACATTCTCCATAAGGTGAGAACATCACCAGTCCCAACTCATCCACGTATGATAGAAGCGTCGATACTTTGAAAATCTAGGTGATACACAAGGTAGTTACAGACTAGGTTTTGTCTCTAATCCTTACAAAAGCACTCACTCTCTTGGGAAGGAAATCTTCCGCTATTGTATCTGAAAACATTTGAGGGCTTTTCTCACCCAATTCAATGATCCAATTAATCAATTTTTTTAGGTCAAGTATTTTCAACAACCCCTTTTTTATTTTTTGTATTATCACTTTCTTTGAGTAGATTCAATACAAGCGCCTAATTTTTCTACATATTTTCTTTTTGCCTAGGTTGTCAAAATCAGAGGGAGAAGGTGGAAATGCAATGCTAGTTGAAAATCAATGATGAATGCTCAGATAGAAGACTTACAATGATTCCATGCTCTGTCCATATGGGATGTAAGGTACAATTTTCTAAACCTAACCTTTATGCAAATGCAACGATGAAATTGCCCTAAGAGTAGGCAATGCTATTATCGTGAAGAACCAAATGTCCAAACATAGAAGGATCACCCAAAAGTCCGATCTTCGATATAGCCTCGGTGCCTGCCACAACGAGTCCTGCACGCGCTGTTGATCAATCCAAGATTTAACAATTAATTTTGAGCCAAGTCCAATCGCATATAGGTACATGAGTTTGCCTTAGGGATGCAGACCTAGCTACCGAGCAAGCACACCAAGATGCAAGGGCTCAATCACATAAAACAAAGAAACGAAAGGTGGGAACTCAAAACACGGGAAGCAAAGAAAACAAAGGCAGTAGAAATAACAAAAAACTACAGTGAGCCCCCAAGTGAACAAACACTTGGAAATTGGGCTCAAATGTCCAATGTCCAAGTACCTGTATTATTACAAATTAATAAGTGCAAAAATAAATTGCTCTCTCACAAAAGAAAATAAAGAACCTATGCTAAGCCTCTCTCTCTCTTGCTCTTTCCTCTCGGTCAATAGGTGGAATGACCAAGTCTTCTCAAACCGAGTGCCTCGACTACCTAAGCAGTCGCGGTCGTCTCGAAGTCCCTCGTAACAAAAAACAAAGAGAACGCATTAGCACAAGTAAGTAAATATATAAAATAAGAGAGAAACTAAATAAAAAAATAATGAAGGAAAATGACATAAAATTCTATCCTACGCATTGCTCCCTGCCAACGGTGCCATTTGATGATACATATTTTGCGAGGGTCTAAAATAATATCCTCACTGAGGGCGAAGATAAAATGTCGTTGAGGTGACTGCTCACAAGACCACATGGTTAATCAACAATTAACCCACATAATGTATAAATCAAGCAAAGCAAACATGTGTAAATCAAAATTTATTATACCCTACAAATAGATGTATAGTGGACAAGTACAATAGGGGTCGAATACATGAAACAATTGATGATAGACAATAAAAAAATGGCATAGAAAGACAATAAATGATTTTGGGTATTTTTTTTGGATTTTTTTAATTTTTGTGGGTTTTTATATTTTAATATTTTTATGGATTTTAATTAATATATATTCTAATAGTGTTAATTTTATAAAATTTGTTTTCTTTTTATCTTTTTTGATTTTTAATTTCTATTTTCCTTTTAAATGTATAATATAAGAATATATAAGGTTATATATACAATATAGGGTAATATATTTATAAATAGTACTAAAATAATCAAAATACTGAAATAAAATGTTTTTTGATTTTATATAAATTTCTACTATTTTTATGATTTTCAAGTATTTTTTTTCTAATTTTATGTATTTAAAGTCATAAATATCCCAAAACAATGATTAAATAAAAGGTTGAATTGATTCGGAAATTAAAAATAGCAAAACGTGTCCAAAACTTTCCAAATAAATTTTAATATATAATAAATGATATAAAGAAACTTATATAATATAAATGAATATTTTGGTGATTTTATATATTTTTGGTGATTTTATATATTTTTAAAAAGGATTTGGAGTTTTTTAATTTTTTATCTTTATCTTTTTCTATTTTTAGGTATTTTTGGTAAGGAGTTACAAAATACTAAAATAAATAAAATATATTTTTTCGAATTTTTAAAACATTTTTATTTTTGGTAATTTTTAATAGGAATAAAAACATGATCTTTTGATTTTTAGAAAATAGAGAAATGCCAAAAATATAAAAATAAAATCATGGCATGAAAATTATACTAGCAGGGACTTAACCATAATTTTTCATAATTTTCAAAGCATATATGAAATTTTTAATAAATGAAATACATGCATAAAAATTATTGAACTAGGAAGGGCATTTTTGCAATTAAAAATAAAGTCAGGGGCAATAGTACAAATTTCCTAAAAAAGTTACAACTAATATTCAAACTTTAAGGACTAAACATGAAATACAAAACATCGAGGGCTTAAGTACAAAATGTCACCTCACGTGAGACGGCACGCGAGGTGGCATGGCCATGACCCAACAATAATATGAAATAAACTTAAGGGTTCCTTTGCAAATTTTACAAAAGGATTAAAACTTGCAATATGAAATACAAGACCAAAAAGACAAAACAAAAAGGTGGGGAATATGTCTGCAATTTACCCCCACGAAGCGCGATCCAACAGCGGTAGGCGCTTTACCGGACACACATTGCGCTGTGAAGAGGCGATAACGGTTGGGATGCACGCTGGGATTATATCCCTCATATGGGACCAACAGACGATGTCGCGGGCATCCAATGGCGGCTACTGCATCTAGAGTGGGATGAAGATCAGAGGATCGAATGTGGAGCTGGAAGAACACGCCAAGAACTCGACTGGGCTGAGCTTCGAACAATCCTCATGCGCTCCTCCGGCCAACAAGGAAGCTCTAGGTAGGTGCAAAACGAAGCCATTTCTCCTCCACTTCAGATGGTGGTCTACGGTGAAGCCTTGGAGCTCCGACAGGAGCTGGCGAGGTCGAATAAGGATGGAAGCTCCAGATGGTATGTTTCTTATCAAAATCGACCCAAGACGGGTCCTTTGGCCCTCCAGGACCTGCAAGGAACTTAGGCACACAAAATGAAAGGTTTGGGGAGTTTTCTGATGCCTAAATGAGCGGAAATGGTTTGGGAGGAGTCATTCAGTAAATGACATAGAGGGAGGATATGATCTCTAGATATGTGCAAGATCTGGGTGGGTGCCAGTGTGTGGGATGTAGAGTAGCAGATGGGCAATGCGACATAGGTGAAACTGGAGGCGGGGCAATAACATAGTAGTCGGAAATGAGAGGTGTAGTTGTAGCTCCGGCAAGGTGAACTTTTTGGATTTTTCAAAATAAAAGTGAAATCAAATGCAATGAAACCTAACATACTACTACTATGATAAGGAATTGAAAAACAAAGAGAAAGGGAAATAAGCTCATCGGGGACACGTCTGAAGCATGCTCCGGGCAGAGGAGCTCCGACAAACTAGATCGCCTTGATTCTACACGTAATCGGACCCCTGAAGGGCTGAGCTGACTCTTACTGTTACCAAGAAGATTTGAAGCCTACATTTAGGGTTCAACGGTGGAAGAGGGATCAAAATCGAATAGAGGCGTAAGGCTAAACTATATACATGGGAGACTTTACTGGAGTGATGGGCTCAATTCAGTGGCTCGTCGTCCAAGGAATCATCACGGCATCAATGTGTAGGGAATGAGAGACAAAAGTCGAGAGCAAATCAAGTCGAATCGATGCAAGAATTTTGTGCAAAAAAAATGAGAAGACGAGGTCAAATGAGGTCTGACACATCTTAGAGCCTCGATCAGAGAGTTAATCGAGGTCAAATGGGGGCGGGCCCTGATTGGGCCACATCACCCGAATAAGGATAAAAAAAATTCAAAATTCAATATTAGTTTAAAATTAAAACGTTAAATTATTTTATTAATTTGGTTACAACATAAAAATGTTTATTATTTTATGAAGTATTTATATAATTTTTATTTATTTAGGTTTATTTACTACAAGTTGCTTTTTACAAGTGTATTTATAGGTATATTGACATATGTTTTGCATATTTTATTTTATTTTTTATTTTTTATTTTATTATTTTATTTTATTAATTTATGAAATTATAACTTATTTATATACACATAAATATATTTTTGTTATATTTTTTGATATCATATGTATACTTAAATAAATATGTATACTTATTATATATGTTTGTTATTCATCTATGTATTTTTTATATACTATTTTATTTTTGTATTTTATTTATGCTTTTATTCTGTTTTAATTATGCACATATACTATAAATAATATTTACAAATACATAAAAATATAAAATTATAAAGAATAAATATATTGAATATTTTATTCATGTATATAGTACAATAGGGGTCTAAAACCTAACTTTTAAATCTTAACTCCAAATTGGATGGAACTACCTTCATTAAATATCTTATTAAATGTTATATAATTAAAGGTTATTTGATACATTTTTGAGTTCATATGGAGAAGATATGGGTCTGGGAAGTTTGGATTTCATCTTTTTTAGTGTAAAATGTACATTGTATATTATTTTTATGTCAAATCAATTTTGTATATCAACAACTTCCTTGTACAAAGTTTCTTTATTTGAGATATAAATAATTAAAATGGATTCCAAAAATTCAATATTAGAGCATACAATTTAGGGGTTTCATTGTGCTTTTGACCCTTATCTCCACATAGCTTATTCCATGTCGACCCAGTCATTAAGATGCTTAGGTCTCAGTGTTTAGAGTCATAAAATACCTTTGAAATTTTATTTATTTTTATTTTTTTTCTTTATTATTTTATTTTGTCTTTAATTACTTTTTTTATACAATATTTATACATTAAATATTATATGTTAATTTGTACAAAAATTGTCGTATAGATGCATATATCTAGGGTTTAAAGGCGAAAATGAAAGAATAAAGGTGATGAAATGAAGATTCATGAGACGGTCGCTGTCGTATATATTGTACATATATACTTTAGCCATAATTCGTACTTTCGTATTTTTAATATGGCTAAAATACTGTGTAAATTTAGTAAAGCCAACAAAAAAAAGTTGCAGATATTTCCTCAAAATTCTTTTTGTATACACTGATTAATAAGTCAGGTTAAAATATTTTGAAAAATATTTTGAAAGTAGTTTGAAAATCTATTTGAAAAATCTTTTGAAAATTATTAGAAAACTATTTGAAAAATATTTTCAAACATTGTAAAAATGTTTTAGCTTGTAAACATTTTTCTTTGTGTGAAATAAAATCATTTTGTAAAATTATTTGCAAATGTTTTGAAAAATGGTTGAGGAAAGAGTTGCTAGACCAGGGGACTAGAGTTACCTTGTTGAGAGAGGATGTTTCTTTACTACTTTTGAGATGAGGAGCTATATTTCACTTACACCATACAAGTAAGAATTCATAGTCATAAGAATTTGTGTATGTAGACTTGTTCTGATCTGACTGTTGAGGAGACCTGAATAGGAGTCTTGTGGAACTTAGAGGTTGTTAGGTTTTAAATCCATTTACCATTAATGTTCCGACACACTAATAATCCAAAGATCCGACAAATCTCCATACTACCTTTTTATGAAGATAAGTTTAAAAGTCAACATTGTTCTAACTTCTTTCCCTTTTGTTTTCTTTAAATTTGTTTTCACTCATTTTCCAAATAAGTGTTTGCTAAGGGACTAGCAAAGGTAACAAATAGGGGAATGATGAATCCAAGACTCATCGCCTTTATTCTTTTATTTTAGCTTTATTTCCCTAGTCAAACACCTGTAAATACCCACTAATTACATGTAATAATCATTTTGCATGCATTTGTTAAATATGCATTTTTAACACTTTTTGTACTTAAAAAAGAATAAAGAAGAAAAGAAAAGGAAAAGAAAAATGAAGGATGAATTTATGGAATAAATTCAGACTGACCTGAACCCCAAGAGAAGGTCTGGACTTGACCTAATCAATCATGAATAATATAGAGGGAGAGAGGGTCTTTCATTAAAAAAATCAAAAATAATTTGTAAAGTTTTCCTTATATATTTGTATAAAACTGGCATTAAATTATTTCTATATAAATTGACCTCAAATCAAATATTTTTGTAAACAAAAGTTGTAAATAAAAATATTTTGTAAATAATAAAAATAATTGTCAATCAAAATAATGTACAGAATACAAATAATCACACTCAGAAAAAGTAGTAAAGTAATAATTAGAATACGAATTCTGGCTCCAAACAGACTCAAATTGAATCAACTCACTTTCATTATACTCTAATTTAAATTATCTTTCAAATGATTGTGGTTTCAAAATTTTTGGAGTTACAATTGAAAAGTCGGTTTTTTGGGGTGTTTTGTACAATTTTACCACTTACTTGTTGTACATATTATTCATATTTATTTTTTATACATGATGTACATAATTGTAAGTAATATTTTCATCAAAATGAAAATAAAAAATAATAATTAAAAAAATTAAATAAATATTATTTAAAATTTATTTCCTTATTTGTGCATGTGTATATCGTATTATATGTACATAATATTTGTATACAACTAATTTCCATAAATAAAAATCACCAAAAAATTAAATATCTAACATTAATTAATTAAATTAAATTAATTACGAAATTTAGATTTAATTATTTAGTTATTTAATTTATTCATTTATTTGTTTTGAAAATTTACCTTTTATGTAAAGATTTGATTTTTATGCCTTAAATAACCACTATTAAGGTGGCTAATTAATTTTTATAAATGAATTAATGAATTTTTTAATTTAATTTAATTTCGAAATTCGTTTTTCATTAATTAATTATTTAATTTAATTATTTTATTATCCACCACTAAATACATTCGTTAAGTATATATACCTTCCTTTTTGATTTTTCTTCTCTTTTTATTGGCCCCATCCTCCCTTATTCATTCTTTGATCAATCTTTGGTGGAGTGGAGCCCGATCTCCGAGACTCATCTTGTTGAAGAAGGGTGCCCAGCCTCCGACCGTCCTGTGATAGCGCGTCGACCCTCGTCGAGGTCATCATGGCATATCTGATCCCGAGGTGAGATCCAACTTTCTTTCTCGTTATTTTTCTTAGATAAATCGTAGATTTAATTTTTACTTCGATTTGATTAATCTCTTACATCCTTAAAAATCCCAAAAATATCTATCACATTTCCGCTCCGAATCCGATTTGACACCTCATCTCACGATCAATCCGTTTCACATTCTATCGCATGCAACCACACAACTCCGACCATGCACGGTGGCCGGAGACACGGATCTCTCTTCCATATCATCAAGATCCGCAACCATTTACATGTCCTAATTTGTTTATAAATAAATAAAATAAAAAACACATAATTGTTTTTTTCTATTCTCTCCAACATTTGTTTTGTAGGATCATCTAAAAAATATAAAACAAACTATAAAAAAAATTAAAAAATTGTTATTATGTATACAGTTCATGTTCTAAAAAATAATATAAAAAACTTTTATTATCTCTGTTAACATAAAAAAATAAAAAAAACTGCAGCCTTATCCACTATGGCCGCACCTCCCTCAGGCCGCCCAACCGCCGTCCGCGGCGATACCTCCGCACCTCCACGACCAAATTTCATTGCTGCCTCCGAGCGTGGCGTCGCCATCCAACGAGCCTCCAATGGTGCACCAACGTCCCGTGCCCTATGAAGCCGTCGCCTAGCGAGCGCCCCAGCCTCGCGTGGCCCATCATCCCCTGTGCCCTAGCGGCGCTACTTCGACGCCTGGCCGTGCTTCCCTCTTCTTCCAGGCAGCGCCCAGCCTCCGCCGCGCATGCTTCACCTCCAGCGCCCTGCTTCGAGCCTCCCCGGCCAGACCAAGCACCTCCGAGCCCGCACGACCTCTATGCTCTAGCTTCCCATGCCGTGTTCCGACCGATGACCTCCAGCAGTCGCGGCCTCCCAGCGCCGCCTCCACAACCGTAGAACAGCGACACCACTGCCGCCAAAGATCTCCTCCGCCCGACGTCTCTCCGCGCAGCTTTGCGACTCCCTAGCCCGTGAGTGGTGGCGGCCACTCTCAGTAGCCACCCTTTTTTATTGAACGAAGAGGAGGAACTAAAGAAAACCCTAGGGTTTTTAATTTAAAATTGGAAAAATTGCAACAAGACCCTCCAAAGTTTTCAGATTTGCAAAGAGGTTCCTTCCAACATTCAAATTTGGGTAATTTGCGAAATATTTACTATTGTTTAATATTGTTATATTTTCTGCAAGAACTTTAAACTATTTACATTTAAGTCCCTATGTATCCAGACCATTAAATTGCATGCTTTTTCTTGTTAAACAAATGTTTTTACTGTTCTAAAAATTCCCAAAACATTTGTGAATACTGCAGCTGTAGTGTTCTTCATTGTATAAAATTTTCATCACATTTTGTTGCTATTTGGTATTTTTAAAAAATAAAAAATAGTATCTTTTATTTTGCCTTAATTTAGAAAAATCATACAAATTCAAAAACTTGCTTAAAAAATTCAAAAAAAATTATTGTAGGTGTATTTTACTATCTTTTAAGTTCATAAAATTTTTGTGCATTAATTATTTATAAAAACAAAAAAAATACGAAAAATGAAAAATCTTAAAAAATTATGAAAAATTCTAGAAAAATCCAAAAATAGTGATTCCTGTCTCAGTTTGTAGATATTTAGTTTTACTTTTTCTCAAAATATGGTTCAGGATTTTTGGGCATTTAAAATATTTTTAAGTTGCAAAATACTCTTGGTTGTGCATAGTATAACTTTATTTCCGTTGTTTGATTTTTATAAAATCACAAAAACAACAGAAAAATTCGAAAAAAAATTACCAAAAAATTTTTAAAACATATAAAACACAAAAACATTTTCTCTGTAATTTTTTGGATATTGTTGACTATTCTAAGAAATACAAAAATGTGTGGTGTGTGTTTTTATCCCTTGAGCTTTATTTAAAATTAAAAAAAATTCAAAATTTAAAAAACCACTAAAAATTATCTTGGAAATTTGACTACTTAGTTTCTAAATCATGCTCCTTGTGTTCGACCCTGGTCACTAATCATGGTAAATTTAATAGCGAAACCGCTTACATTTCATTAATTTTTTGATATTTCTCTTAAGTGGTTTAAAAACATTTTTCTCGTTGAGTTAGCAGATTAATTGGGGTCACAACGACCATTGACATATTTGCATACTTAACCCCAGTTGATCGATCGCTCATCAAAATGGCGTCGTTGATGGGGAGCACGACTTTGTAGTCATTTTTCAGTTTCATTTTTTATCTCTACTTATTATAACTGCCTTCTGACCATCTCTTGTTTCACTTCTTATGCGAGGAACCGCAATAGATACAACTCGGACTATTTGGACGGACCCGCACATAAAGAGGAGCCGAGGAGCAAAAGATTGTTATTTTATTTAGAGAATTTTTGTTAATAATTGTAATAATTTAGGATAATTCTGAACATTTGTATATTTGGACTTGGTATTTTGGGGTCTGTTTTGCCAAGTGCCGGTGCATTTGGGGGATCTTACCGCTGTTTTCCGTGTTTTTTTCTCTCTTTTATTTTTTATTTGTTTCACACGGATTTTTTGTGATTGAGACCCTAGATATAGGTTTCTATTTGATTGAGCAAGGTAGTATTAGGTCCAAAGCTCCTAATAGAATATTTGTTCCTATAGAACTCAATTGGACTTAGACAAATAAATATGTGCTTCATGATAATAGAAGTTTATGTTTAGGTTGGTTCTCGCATTGCATTCATATAGAGTAGTTTTAATTTTACGTGTGGATCATATTGCATGTAGAGTGCTGGAGTCAGGTACGCACCTCTATCTCTAGCATTCGCATCCATATATTCTCGTGAATTGGTTTTTCCGTTTTCCCCCTCTGTCATGTGGATATAGGAATAAATGAAATAAGAAATCTCGTTAGATGTTTCATTGAAAATATCTAAAAAATAAAAAATTAAAAATTCAAATTTGGGACTACTAATTGAACTTGATCTTAAAATTAAACATAACTGATTCCTCATTGTTTTGGGAGAGCAATCCCCACATTATTTGCACTTTTAATTGCTCGCGTACATACTAAGGAGTAGTGACCAAATCCCATTAAGCCACCTATGTGTTTGTACAACTTTTGTCTGATAACTAAACTCTAAAATTGAAAAGATAAAGATCAAACATTCATGGTCAGATTTGTGTTGAGTTGGTGAACTGAGGGTTTGCATTGTGTTTGTATGTCTTTGTTGTGAGTTGGTGACGTTAATCTTCCCTAGATCATTAGCAGTCACCTTCTATCTTTTCAACTCTATTTCTTTACCCTCCCTCACACCATTCTGATGAAAGACCAATCATCCAGGGTCTAGGGTTAAGTATGCAAATATGTCAATGGTCGTTGTGACCCCAATTAATCGGCTAACTCGACGAGAAAAATGTTTTTAAACCACTTAAGATAAATATCAAACAAGTAATGAAATGTAAGCGGTTTCGCTATTAAATTTACCTTGTATAGCGACCACGGTCGAACACAAGGAGCACGATTTAAAAACTAAGTAGTCAAATTTCCAAGATAATTTTTAATGGTTTTTTAATTTTGATTTTTTTAATTTTAAATAAAGCTAAGGGATAAAAACACACACACCACACTTTTTTGTATTTTTTATAATAGTCAAAAATATCCAAAAAATTACAGAGAAAATGTTTTCGTGTTTTGTATATTTTAAATTATTTTGGTACTTTTTCGAATTTTCATGATGTTTTCATGATTTTATAAAAATCAAACAGTGGAAATAAAGTTAAACTATGCACAACCAAGAGTATTTTGCAACTTAAAAATATTTTAAATGCCCAAAACTCCTGGAACTTATTTTTAAGAAAAAGTACAACAAAATATCTACAAACAGAGACTGGAATCACTATTTATGGATTTTGCTATATTTTTTTACAATTTTTTTAAGATTTTTGATTTTTTGTATTTTTTTGTTTTTATAAATGATTAATGCACAAAAATTGGACAAATCTTAAAAGACATTAAAATACACCTACAGTATTTTTTTGGAATTTTTAACAAATTTTCAAAATTTTATGATTTTTCTAAATTCAGGTAGAATAAAATATAATGTTTTTTTTATTTTTTAAAATACCAAATAGCAACAAAATGTGATGAAAATTTTATACAATGAAGAACACGCAGGAGTATACACAATTTTTTTGAGAATTTTTAGAACAATAAAAACATTTGTTTAACAAGAAAAAGCATGCAATTTAATGGTCTGGATTCATAGGGACTTAAATATAAATAGTTCAAAGTTCTTGTAGAGAATATAACAATATTAAATAATAGGAAATATTTTGCAAATTACCCAAACTTGAATGCTGGAAGGAACCTCTTTGCAAATATGGAAACTTTGGAGGTTCTTCTTGGATTTGTTCCAATTTTAAATAAAAAACCTAGGGTTTTCTTTAGTTCCTCCTCTTCGTTCAATCAAAAAGGGTGGCCGATGGAAGTGGTCTCCGTCGCTCACGGGCTGGGGAGTCGCACGACTACGCAAAGAGACATCAGGGCGGAGGAGATCTTTGGTGGCGGTGGCGTCGCAGTTCTTCGGCCGTGGAGGCAGCACTGGGAGGTCGCGGCTGCTGGAGGTCGTCGGTCGGAAAACGGCGTGGGCCGCTAGAGCACGGAGGTCGCATGGGCTCAGAGGTACTTGGTCTGTCCAGGGCGGCTCGAAGGAGGACGCTGGAGGTGAAGCACGTGCGGCGAAGGCTGGGCACCGCCTGTAAGCAGAGGGCAGCGCGGTCGGGCACTAGAGTAGCACCGCTAGGGAGCAGGGGACGACGGGCCACGCGAGGCTGGGGCGCTCGCTGGGCGACAGCTTCGCAGGGCGCGGGACGCCGGCACGCCGCTGAAGCCTCGTTGGACGGCGATGTCGTGCTGGCAGGCGGCGTTGAACTTCGGTCGTGGAGGTGCAGAGGTGTCGCCGCGGACGTCGGTTGGGCGACCTGAGGGCGGCGCAGCCGTAGCGGATTTGGCTGCAAATTTTTTATTGTTTGTCAACAGAGATAATAAAAGTTTTTTATATTATTTTTTTAGAACATGAATTGTAGACAAAATAACATTTTTTAAATTTTTTTGATATTTTGTTTTATGGTTTTTATAGATGATCCTGTAAAACAAATGTTAGAGAGAAAAGAAAAAAAATTATGTGTTTTTTATTTTATTTATAAACAAATTAGGATGCGTGAGTAGTTGTGGATCTTGACGTTATGGAAGAGAGATCTGTGTCCCAGGCCACCGTGCGTGGTCGGAGGTGCGTGATTACGTGAGATAAAACGTGAAACAGAGAGATCGTGAGATGAGGTGAAAAAACTGATTCGGAGTGGAAATGTGATAGATATTTTTGGGATTTTTAAGGATCTATGATATTAATCAAATCAAAGCAAAAATTAAATCTATGATCTCTCTAAGAAAAATGACGAGAAAGAAAGTTGGATCTTACCTCGGGATCGGATATGTCGTGACGGCCTCGATGAGGGTCGATGCGTTGTCACCGGACGGCTCGAAGGCTGGGCACCCTTCTTCAACAAGATGGCTCTCGGAGACCGGGCTCCTCTCCACCAAAGATTGATCGACGAATGAATGAGAGAGGAAGGAGCCAATAAAAAGAGAAGAAAAAAATCGAAAAGGAAGGTATATAAACTTAAGGAATGTATTTAGTGGTGGAATTAATAAATAAATAAATTATTAATTAAAAATGATTTTCGAAATAAAATAAAATAAAATAATTAATTAATTTACACAAATTAATTAGCCACCTAAATGGTGGCTATTTAAGGCATAAATCAAATCTTTACATATAATGTAAGTTTTCAAATCAAATAAATGAATAAATTAAATAATTAAATAAGTAAATAAAAATTTCGTATTTAATTTAATTTAATTAATGTTAGATATTTAGTTTTTTCACGATTTTTATTTAAGGAAATTAGTTGTATACAAATATTATGTACATATAATATGATATACACATTTATAAATAAGGAAATAATTTTTAAATAATATTTTTATATTTATTTAATTAATATTTTTTATTTTATTTTTGATTAAAATAATATTTACAATTATGTACATTATGTACAAAAAAATAAATATGAGTAAATATGTACAACAAGTGGTAAAATTGTACAAAACACCCTAGAAAACCGATTTTCAACCGTAACTCCAAAAATTATGAAACCACAACCATTTGAAAGATAATTTAATTTAGAGTATAATGACAGTGAGTTTGATTCAATTTGAGTCTGTATGGAGCCGAAAATGGTATTTCATGTATCTCTTTACATCTTTTTCTGAGTGTGATTATTTGTATATAGTACATTATTTTGCTTGGCAATTATTTTTATTATTTACAAAACATTTTTATTTATAATATTTGTTTACAAAAATATTTGATTTGAGATCAATTTATATACAACTAAAATAATGCAAGTTTTATACAAATATACAAGGAAATTTTTATAAATTATTTTTGGATTTTTTTAATGAAAGACCCGATCTCCCCCTACTTTATTCTTTGTCGATCATGTCAAGTCTTGACCTTCTCTTGGGGTTCGAGTCAGTCTGCATTTTTTTCCATAAATTCATGCTTCATTTTTCTTTTCTTTTTCTTTTCTTCCTTATTCTTTTATTTAAGTACAAATAGTGTTAAAAATGCATATTTAAAAAATGCATGCAAAATGATAATTACATGGAATTAGTGGGTATTTATAGGTGTTTGACTAAGGAAATAAAACAAAAATAAAAGAATAAAGGCGATGAATCGTGGATTCATCAGTCGCTAATCGTCCCTTATAATTACTAGCGGCGACAATCATGATTGTCCACTCCGATTGAGGTTTGTTTACTGGTCAATTTTTGGCATGTACGAGAATGGAAGGGATGGTTATGGATGTCCCTATAGCGCTTCTGTGCCCGTCCCTCCAACCTGAAACATTTGCTAGGACCAGAGGGGATAATTGAGATCCGACCCTTGTAATGTTAATAGGAGACAATCACATTTGTCCCCTCCATCATAAGCTGGTTTACCGGTCCATTTTTCATAGCCACATAGGTAGGGTGGATGGTTATGACCATCCCTATAGGGCTTCTATGCCTATCCCTACAACCCGATAAACCAGAGGGGACGGTTGCAAACCGTCCTGATGACACTGATTTGGACAAGTTAAGACGGGAAAAATAATACGATGTGTCGTTGTTCTCAACCACTCAAATCGGTCAACGAGAAAAATTTATTTTTAACCACTAAATAAAAATATCAAACAATGCAAATGTAAGCGGTTTCCCTATTCTATTTACCTGGTATAGCGACCATGGTCGAACACAAGGAGCACAATTTAAAAACTATGTAGTTAGATTTCCAAGATAATTTTTTAATGGTTTTTTAATTTTAAATTTTTTTATTATTTTCAAATAAAGAATAAGGAATAAAAAAACAAACACACACTACACTTTTTTTGTATTTTTCAAAATAGATAAAAATGCTCGAGAAATTACAGAAAATATATTTTTGTGTTTTATAGGTTTTAGAATGTTTTTGATAATTTTTTCAAGTTTTTTTTGATTTTTTTATAAATTTCTAAAAATCAAACAGTAGAAAATAATGGCAACAATACACAACCAAGAGTATTTTGCAACTTAAAATTAATTTAAGTTCCCAATACTCTTGGAAAATATTTTTTACCTAAACTGCAAGTAAATACCTACAAATAGAAACTGGAATCACAATTTTTAGATTTTTCTTTAATTTTCTACAAAATTTTAAGTATTTTCATTTTCACAATTTCTTTAATTTTATAAATGGTTAATGCATAAAAAATGAATAGAAATTAAGAGATACCAAAATACACCTACGCTATTTTTTGGAATTTTTAAACAAATTTTCGATTTTTTTGTGAATTTTCTAATTTTTAGTGGCAAAAGTCACTGTTTTTTGTTTTTTAAATATCATAAATAAACAAAATGCTATGAAAATTTTATACAATGTTTAAGTATATAGTAGGAGCAAATACGAATTTTTACATAATTTTTCAAACCATAAAAACATTTATTTTGATGAAAAGCACATGCAAAATTAAAGTCTGAAATATAGGGACTAAAATGCAATTTTTGGAAAGTTTTTATATCAAAATGGAACAAGAAAATAAACAGAGGAAGAAAAATGTAAATTACCAACTAAACATGTGCCCCACACATGATCTTCTAGAGAATAGGGGTGTTTTTGCAATTTTGAAAAGTTAGAAGGGCTTTAGCGCAATTTATCCAAATATTTTTTTATTTAAAATTGAACCCAGCCATAGGGTTCCTGGCCGTTTCTTCTTCAAGCAGGCAAAGAGGGAGGGCCGCCGCCCGCGCGTGCGGTCAATGCAGTGCGATAGCGGTCGCCGCCTAGGCCGCGTGTTAAGCAGGCAAAGGGCCTAGAGCGGCTGGCCACATGGCTGTCGGCGAGACACTCTGGATGGTTCTAGATTGGAGGAGGAGGCGCAGAGTGCAGGCACCGGAGTGCCACCTGGCGGAGGGCCGCCATGCGTTGGGGCGAATGGCAACGCTGGAGGGCGGAGCCAGGCAGCCGAGTGGCTGTGGGGGGGAGGGGCAGGTCAGGGGCGGTCAAAGGCGGGGTGATAGCACGAGGAGGAGGGCCGCATCAGCGCGGCACTTCAGGAGGTTGCGGCGGGGCTGGTGGACCGCTGGGGCATGACGCTTTGTGCGGCGGTGCAGGAGCGACCGTGAAGAAGGCGTTCTGTGGCGGCTGGGTCACCTGGGGCGGAGGAGCAGCCGCCGGCATGCGGAGGGGGATCGGTGACGATGATCTGCTGTTGGAAGCGGATGCGACACTATGGGAAGCACCGCCCGTCAGCGGGGGCAGCACGGGTGACTCACACGGAGGGGCCTTCGCGGTTGATGACGAGCAAACGGGGTGGCCGCGTGGTAGTGCCACAGTGGTGCGGCGGGGGTGCAGGAAGATGTTGTCGCCGGCGGTCGGCTCCTCACTCAGGGGGGGGTGGCGGGCGCTGTGACCTCATACCTGCTTCTGTTTTAATTTTTTTTGTTTTTTTCTTTTATGTCCAGAGACAGTAAATAAAAAAAATATTTTTTATTATTTCTTTAAATAGGAAATGTACTGTAATTAGAACTGAAGAAAATATCTTTTTTTTTCTAAATGGAAAATGTAAACAGAAGCAAATTATATATATATGTATATATATATTATTTTTTATTATTTTGATTTTCCTGCAAAACAAAGGTTAGAGACAAACTATACTACATTTCTTTTTTTTTTCTATTTTTTCTGCAAAAAAAAAGTGAGATAGAGAAACGAGAAAAATAATTCTATATATCTTTTTTTATTTATCTATGCACAAAAATGGGATGTGTGAACAGGCAGATCTTGCGGTTGTAATAGAATGGATCCGGAGATCCGATCACCGTACGTGACCGGATATGAGAGATTGCGTGAGGTAGAAAAAGAAATGTGGAGATTGCAAGATGAGATGAAAAATCGATCTTAGGGCGAAAATGTGATATGGATTTTTTTGGGATTTTTAATATCTAAAATTTAATAAAACTGAAGCAAAGACTAAACCTACGATTTATCTATGAAAAATGACGAAAAATAAAATGGATCTCACCTCGAGGTTCGGAAATGCCATGATGGCCTCAACGAGGGTCGACGTGCTGTCACTGGACGGCTCGGAGGATGGGCACCCTTCTTTGACAAGATCACTCTCAGAGATCGGGCTCCTCTCCACCAAAGATTGATCAACGAATAACGAAGGAGGAGGAGCCTATTAAAAAGAGAAGAAAAATAAAAAAAGAAGGAATGTACAAAAGAAGAAGGTTTTTATTGGTTAATTAATAAAATAATTAAAATAATTAATTAATTACGAATTTCGTAATTAAATAAATTAAATAATTTCCAAAAATTAATTAGCCACCTTAATGGTGGCCATTAAAGGTATGGAATAAAATCCTATATACATGATAAGTTCTTTAAATCAAATAAATCAAATAATTAAATACAAATTTCGTAATTAAATGAAATTAATAAATTAATGTTAGATAATTAACTTTTTTTTTGTAATTTTTATATAAGGAAATTAGTTGTATACAAATATTATATACATATAATACAATATACATATGTACAAATAAGGAAATATTTTTTATATCTTCTTTTTTTTTAAAAAAAATACTTTCATTTTTTTATTTTTAATGAAAATAATATTTACAATTATTTGCATTATGTATAATAAAAATAAATATGAATAAACATGTACAATAAATATTGGTGAAACTGCACAAAACACCCCAAAGAAACTGACTTTTCAACCGTAACTCCAAAAATTTTGAAACCACCGCCATTTGAAAGATAATTTAATTTAGAGTATTATGGAAGTGAGTTTGATTCAATTTGAGCTCATATGGAGCCGTAATTGATGTTTTAATTTTTTCTTTGTGGCTTTTTTGGAGTGTGATTATTTGCAATATGAACATTATTTTATTTTACGATTATTTTTATTATTTACAACATATTTTTATTCACAACTTTTGTTTACAAAAATAATAAATTTGAAGTCAAATTATGTACAAATAAAATAGTACAAGTTTTATACAAATATACAGGAAACATATTTACAAAATATTTTTGGATTTTTGGATTAAAGACCCAATCTCCCCCTACTTTATTCCTGGTCGACCAGGTCAAGTCTTGACCTTCTCTCAGGGTTCGGGTTAGTCTGTATTTATTTCATAAATTCATCCTTTATTTTATTTTCTTTTTCTTTTCTTCTTTATTCTTTTATTTATGTAAAAAAAGTGTTAAAAATGCATATTTAACAAATACATGCAAAATGGTAAATTCATGGAATTAGAGGGTATTTACAGGTGTTTAACTACAAAAATGAAGCTAAAATAAAAAATAAATGCGATGAATCGTGGATTCATCATTCCCTTTTACTTCACCTTTGCTAGTCCCTTAGCAAACACTTATTTGGAAAATAAGTGAAAACAAAAATAAAGAAAAGAAAAAGGAAAGAAGTTAGAACAATGTTGACTTTTAAACTTATCTTCATAAAAATGAAGTATGGAGCTCTGTCAAACCTTTGGATTATTAGTGTGTCGGAACATTAATGAAAAATGGATTTAAAACCTAACAACCTCTAAATTCCATAGGACTCCTATTCAGGTCTCCTCAACAGTCAGAACAGAACAAGTCTACGTACACAAATTCTTATGACTATGAATTCTTACTACACAGTTTAAGTGAAATATAGCTCCTCATCTCAAAAGTAGCAAAGAAACAACGTCTCTCATCAAGGTAACTCTAATCCTCTAATCTGACAACTCTTTCCTCGAGGAGCGAGGATATTCCCTTTTATGTTCAAGTATAACCAGCTCAAGAAGAGGGGATGGAGAAGAGAATGGATGGTAACAAGTGTAGTTACCTATCCTTGGATGCATGACCATTATAGCCATGCCACCCGCTGCAAGCTTACAAACATTTGACTTTGAAGCTCACATTCCTTTTTTTTCACTTGTATATACACACCGACAAGCATTTTACTTTTCTATCAGGCATGTCTACTTTTGGAGATTTTGCATTTTTTTCCTTTTTTTTGAAAATATATACAAGGTGCAACATGTACATAAGGAGTTTTCCCTCTTGATCTAGTAGACTATCCCTCTTTTGAAGCATTATTACAACCCCACAACATCCTGTCTTTAGACCTCAACGTCGCCAATCTAGGTTGAGACACACTTCCCTCCCTAGAGGAGGACGAGAGGTTTCGCCTAGATGTACTACCCTCGTATGCTACTCCAAGCCAAAAATTCTGCCCCCTCACTTCCTCCTCCATGAAGAGCTACATGTAGAGTGCATTGTCTAAGGTAAGCCACGGTCTGAAAGAATCATGCGTGTGTTGTTAAATATTCTACTTAGACTTATCAAGATGACATGTGAACATAGTCTTATGGACTCAAAGAATTAAGTCACTAGGACCTGAAAAGTCTTAACTCCAATTCTTATAAGGTTCCTCTAAAATTAAGTGGATTAAGGTCCAACTAAGCTCCATTCTTCAAATTTATTCAAGACTTAGTTAAAATGTCAAAATTATCCCAAAAATGCACATGTTAATGCAAGAAATATGTACATGCAAGGAACGAAAGCAAAACCTTTTTATAAAATAATTTCCTAATTTTGAACTTTTTCTGGATTTTTGAAAAAATAATGCACATGCAGTTTTTTTTCTGCAATTTTTTATAAACTTTTGGATTTTGTAGTTTTCTTAACAAAAAGTTAGTAATAATTTTTTTTAATAATAGCTAGGGAGACATACATATATTTACACAAGAGTGAGTTAATTATTTACAAGAATCAGATGAAAGGATTTACAACTTGAGTAATTTGTATAGGTATATACTATAGTTGGATTTTTTGTGATGTATATATTCCTCAAACTTATTTGAAAATAATTTTACAAATAATTTTGAAAACTATAGTCCAAAATAATTTTCACACTATTTTACAATCATTTACAATCATTTGAAACAATTTTGCAAACATTTTTCAAACTGCATATATAGATTTTCAAAATAATTTTTCAACCATTTCAAAACATTTGCAAATAGTTTTTACAAAATCATTTTATTTCACACAAAGAAATTTTTTTTTACAAACCACAATATTTTTATAAAGGTTGAAAATATTTTTCAAACATTTTTCAAATAGTTTTCAAAAGATTTTTTAAATAGATTTTCAAATTACTTTCAAAATAATTTTTAAAATATTTTAACCTGACTTATTAATCAGTATATATAAAAAGATATTTGAGGAAATGTTCTGCATTTTTTTATTAGTAAGTT
This sequence comes from Ottelia alismoides, assembly GCA_037367405.1. NCBI lineage: Eukaryota > Viridiplantae > Streptophyta > Magnoliopsida > Alismatales > Hydrocharitaceae > Ottelia > Ottelia alismoides. Next base: position 328,177 of record JAZKJV010002937.1, read on the forward strand.
TTTTAAGTATGTATACAGTATTTTAGCCATATTAAAAAATGTGAAAGTACGAGTTATGGCTAAAATATATATACAATATATACGACACCCACCTATACTTAGCTCGAACTATGTCCTCATAGTGATCAAGGAGCTGCAAAGGAAGACATAACTCGTGCTAAGTATTGGGAAGTTAAATGAATATTATACTACAATGACGAATAAAAGAATATACTCAATAGGAGTCGATGATCCCCCTATACATAGGATCAAGTAATCCTAAGTATAGAAGATTGTACACAAGGGTAAAACCGAGTGATATGATGTACAGAGTCTACCTCCCCTATAGTTAGGGTAAAATAACCCTAAGTATAGGCAGCAAAACAGAGGTAAAAAGAATCAAAAGAATAACCAAAAGTCTGACACCCCCATACTTAGGGTAAAGTACACCCTAAGTATGGAATGAGCATGAGAAGGAGATGGGGTGTGAGACAAAAAGAATGTATGATATGGACAAAATGATCTATACAAATGTGAACAATGTTGAGGTGCCTCTCAACAAGTGCTAGATTTTACGCCCCTAGCTTAGTGCAAATGCTAGGATAACGCAGTATCAAGGTTCATGACAATATATGTGAGGCGTATATACCGTACTATTGTTGTTGTCTCGGTGGGAGAACAACAATGGACTCAGGATGATCAAAAGAGACAGCTGAATATACACTCAAGTGTGTGTCAGCTACCGAGAAAATAAAAGATGATGTATGTTTATACTCTGGTAGCACGAAAGAAATCATCAGCTCAAGATCTGAATGGAGTGAATGGATGAAGCTGAATAAATCGAACGTGAAGAAGGAAGGATCTATCAGGGAATCCTCTACATTAATCATAGTCTCGAGTAGATAAGGAAGATCAAGATCAGGATACTCACTAAAAAGATTGATACCTGATGCATATAATGTAGACAAATAAGTGAAATCATCGAATACCTCAAAGATCGGGTCATCCTCGCGAGGGTCGTCGAGGAGAGAAACCTCAAACTCATGATCATAAATATCAGAAGACTCGGTCTCATGATCCAATAGATCGGATGCACTCTCAGAAAGTGAAACCGAGTACACAAGGTTCGTGGCATCATCCCGCAGATAACCCTTGGGGGTAATGCCGAATCATCGAGGAACTGAGGATCTATGATGTCAAATATCAGTTCCTCTAAAAATGTATCGATCTCATCAAATGGGAGGCCGCAAGACTCAAATCTAGGACAATCTATTCCTTTCAAATAAAAAATCGGTCCCTCAAGCTCTCTCTGCTGAGATGAATCTAAATGTATCTCTGAATGTGAGAAGATCTCTTGAAGAAAAGACACTGAATCGACTAGATATGGATATTGAAATGACTCTAAGGATGACGGAAATGTGGGATCCCCCTCTATAGCTTGCGATACTAGCAGATCTAGAATCCAAGAATCATGGATGTGGAAGTGCGGGACTGGCTCAAAATCTGATTGTAAATCCAATGGAAACTCAATCAATGTCCGGCTTTGGGAACTCACAGTGGTAGTCAACACATCCATCATATGAAAAGTAGTAGCATCCATATCCTCTGATTGGTGTGTGCTGTCAAAATCAGCATGATGTGTAACACACTCACCTGGTGTCCCTCGTGTGTTGTCCCAAATAAATCATCTCGTGAATATGGGAAGTTTGAAAGTGTTCTCAAGATGGTCTCAAATAAATCAAGGTTGGGACTGTGGTGTCAACCACCATACGTGGTAATGACTAATGCAATCTACTCGGCATCCTCCCCCTCATGGCGATGTGGATAAGGTCAGTCATCAAAAATCCATGATCTGGAAATCGCCTCAAAAGATCACGCAACCTCAACCATGAATCTATCAATGGCTCTTGGGGGTCAACTGAAAAATCACGAATACAAGAACGCATCGACTCTACTTTACGCTGGGGATAAACTCTCTGCAAGAACAATGATCGTAAAATTCCCCACGTAGTAATCTTCTTTCCCAATCATCTATGCCAACTCTTGGCTCTACTTTGAAGTGTAAATGGGAAGGTCATCAACATCAGGTTCTCAAAAGTGATTTTCAGAATATGATCGTGATCCACAAATATCATCAAACTCAACCATCTTGCAAATAAGGTTCCTCGTGCACTTCTCCTGAAAACTTCGGCAGTATATCAATGAACTCTAAATCCAGAATGAAGGGTGTCAAAGTAGAAGCGGATTGTGCTTCCTGATCTTGGTTCTCATCCATCATCCTAGGATAGAAGTCATGCAACTGCTCCATGTGATCGCTTATGGAATGCACTCTCATCTCAGCAAGGTAATCACCCGGGTCTTGTATTTGGTCAATCTGGTCTCTACGGGGGTCACTTACAGCATGTCCTGAATGGGCAGGTGGGCAGGGAGAAGATGGGAATCGGTCGGAGGTCCGACCTCCCAAGAGAGTGGGCGGGAATGATGGGCATGAAATGAAGAAGCCGCAAAATACAACTGAAATGGAGTGTGACCCATCATGAAGAGAGGAACAAATGAAGGGAGGGAGGGTGGGATGAAAGAGAGAGAAGGAGAGAGAAGATGAGAGAGGGTGGGATAGAAGAGAGAGATAGAAGGTGACTGCTAATGATTCAAAGATGATCGTAACCGACTCACACCAAAGACGTACAAATGCAATGCAAAGCTCCCATATCACCAACTCCACGCAATGTGAAGACCGTGAGATCTGGTCTTTTATCTTTTCAATTTTAGAGTTTTGTGATCAGACAAAAGTTGTACAAACACTTAGGAGGCTTAATGGGATTTGGGCACTACTCCTTAGTGTGTACGCGAGATATTAAAAGCGCAAACAATGAGGGGGTTGCTCTCCGCAAAATAATGAAGTGAGTTAATTTAATTTGATTTTATAGGTCAAGTTCAATTAGCAGTCCTAATTTTTAATTTTTAATTTTTTTTATTTTTTGGGACATTTTCAATGAAACGTCTAAAGAGATTTCTGTTTTTCTTTATTCCTATATCACAAAACTGAGGGGGGGAAATGGAAAAGACAATGCACAAAAAAATATGGATGTAAACGCTAGAGATAGAGGTGCATACCTGACTCCAGCACTCTACATGTAATATGATCAGTGCAGAAAAATTAAACTAATCTAAATGAATGCAATACGAGAACCATCCTAAACAAAAACTTCTATTATCGTGAAGCACAGATTGATTTGACTAAGTCCAAACGAGTTCTATAGGAACAGATATTCTATTAGGGGTTGTGGACCTAATGCTACATGGATCAATCAAATAGAAACCTAAATCTTGGGGCTCAAGCACAAAAAAAATCTGCGTGAAATAAATAAAAAATAAAAGCAAGAAAATAAAACATGGAAAATAGCGGTGAGGTTCCCCAAGTGCACCGTCACTTGGCGAAACAAACCCCGAAATAAAATGTCCAAGTACACAAGTGTTCAGTTCTAAATTATTACAATTATTGACAAAGTGTTCTCTAAAATATCAAGACGGACTTCTTCTCTTCTTCTGCTCTTCCTCCTGCGCAAGTTCTCCAAAAGGAATCTAAAGACACTCCAAGCGGTTCCTCGCACAAAAATCAAAGCAAACGATGGTCAGAAAACAGTTATAATATCTAGAGACAAAATTGAGCAAAAATGAAAAATGACTACACAGCCGTGCTCCCCGACAACGGTGCCATATCTGATGATTTTTATCTTTTTTTTGAAATGGAAAATGTAAACAAAAGCAAATTATATACAGACACACACATATATATATATATATTATTTTTTTGTTATTTTGATTTTCCTGTAAAACAAAGGTTAGAGATAAACTATACTACATTTCTTTTATTTTTTTTCAATTTTTCTGCAAAAAAACAAATGTGAGATAGAGAAAAAGGAAAATAATTATATATATATATATATTTATTTATGCACAAAAATGGGATGTGTGAGCGGGGGCATCTTGCGGTCATGATGGAATGGACCCGGAGATCGAGTCACCGTACGTGACCGGATATTAGAGATTGCGTGAGGTAGAAAAAAAATGTGGAGATCGGGAGATGAGATGGAAAAATCGATCTCGGGGCAGAAATGTGATATGGATTTTTTTTGAGATTTTTAATATATACAATTTAATAAAATCGAAGCAAAGATTAAACCTACGGCTTATCTATGAAAAATGATAAGAAATAAAATCGATCTCACCTCGAGTTTCGGAAATGCTGTGATGACCTCGACGAGGGCCGATGCGCTATCACCGGACGGCTCAGAGGCTGGGCACCCTTCTTCGACAAGACCGCTCTTGGAGATCGGGCTCCTCTCCACCAAAGATTGATCAACGAATAACGAAGGAGGAGGAGCCCATTAAAAAGAGAAGAAAAATAAAAAAGGAAGGAATGTTTAAAAGAAGAAGGTTTTTTTGGTAAATTAATAAAATAATTAAATTAATTAGTTAATTACGAACTTTGGAATTAAATAAATTAAATAAATTAAATAAATTAAATAATTTCCAAAAATTAATTAGCCACCTTAATGGTGGCCATTAAAGGTATGGAATAAGATCCTATATACATGGTAAATTCTTTAAATCAAATAAATCAAATAATTAAATACAAATTTTGTAATTGGATTAAATTAATTAATTAAGGTTAGCTAATTAATTTTTTTGTAATTTTATATAAGGAAATTAGTTGTATATAAATATTATGTACATATAATATAATATACATATGTACAAATAAGGAAATAATTTTTATATCTTCTTTTTTTAAAATAAATATTTACATTTTTTTATTTTTAATGAAAATTTTATTTACAATTATGTACATTATGTATAAAAAATAAATATGAATAAACATGTATAATAAATATTGGTGAAACTGCACAAAACACCCAAAAAACCGACTTTTCAACCGTAACTCCAAAAATTATGAAACCAATCCATTTGAAAGATAATTTAATTTAGAGTATTATGGAAGTGAGTTTTATTCAATTTGAGCTCGTTTGGAGCCAGAATTGGTGTTTTAATTTGTGCTTTGCAGCTTTTTCTGAGTGTGATTATTTGCAATATGTACATTATTTTATTTTACAATTATTTTTATTATTTACAACATATTTTTATTTACAACTTTTGTTTACAAAAATAATTAATTTAAACAATTTATGCACAAATAAAATAGTACAAGTTTTATACAAATATATAGGAAAAATATTTACAAAATATTTTTGGATTTTTGGATTAAAGACCCTATCTCCCCCTACTTTATTCTTGGTTGATAAGGTCAAGTCTTGACCTTCTCTCGAGGTTCGGGTCAGTCTATATTTATTGCATAAATTCATCCTTCATTTTCTTTTCTTTTTCTTTTCTTCTTTATTCTTTTATTTGTGTACAAAAAGTGTTAAAAATGCATATTTAATAAATGCATGCAAAATGGTAAATTCATGGAATTAGTGGGTATTTACAGGTGTTTGACTACGGAAATGAAGCTAAAATAAAATAATAAAGGCGATGAATCATGGATTCATCACGTCCCCGGTAATTTTAATAGGAGACGGTCACAATTGTCCCTTCCATTCCATGTTGGTTTACTGGTCCATTTTTTGGAGCCACGGGGACATGGGGAAGATCATAACTGTCCCTATTGGGTTTCTGTACCCATCCCCGCAACCCGATAAACCAGATGGGATGGTTGTGAGCCATCCCTTGTAATGTTAATAGGAGACAGTTACACACGTCCCCCATTTTAGGTTGGTTTACTGGTTCATTTTTCAAAGATACAAGGACATGGGGGGACTGTTATTACCGTCCTTATAGGACTTTTGTGCCCGTCCTGACAATCTGATAGCTTGAGGAGACATGAGGCATAATGACAAGGGTACGGTTTGGGACCGTCCCCATACCATTGCTTAACAGGAACGTTCGTTGATCGTCTCTTCCGGAATGAACACAAAGGGCAGTTCTAAACCATCATGGCCTACTGTGAATATGGGATGCGGTTATCAGGGATGATTTGGTCAAATGAGACATAGTTATCGGGGATGCTTCTACAACTGTCCCCTATAATCTAAGGCAACGATTTTGTTAGCAGAGGGGACGGTTGTTGATCATCGGAAGAGGTGTGTATACATGTAGTGATTGCATGACATGGGATTGATCAGTGGTTGAAGGTTGACGGTTTGCCTCTTACTGGTCCAGACGTTCCAACAGGGGGATGGGAAGAACTATGTTTAAGCATGTTAGGTGCTATACCCACTCTCATAAAGAATGGTAAGGTGAAGCTATCATGATCTAGGAGACCTTCTTTGGTGATGCTGATCCACTACTAGATATTTAAGATGAATAAGAAGCAATGCATAGGGTGAGGGCACTACGTCAAATGAATGATTGCATGTCTTTTTTTAATGAATGTAGATACATTCGACGTTCTACATTGAGTAAGAAATTACACATTTGCATCAACTTTGTCGAAATGGTCAGGATGTTTGGATGAGTAGAGTAGCACTTATATGTTATGACATTATATATATATATATATATGCATCTATCGGATCATGTTATGCATCAATTTGGGACATGACAACATATCCCAGCCTTTGTCGAGAGGATAAATGTTATCACTCGATGTAATAAAACATGAAGTACCGACATATTAGATTTTGGTATATTCTTCATCGACAATATGTAGATCATTGGAAGGTGGTGAATACCCATTCAGGAACCTTTTTTCCTTTATTTTATCTTTAAAACCCTAGCCAAGTACATGTAAATATATCTAACATGTACAAATTAACTTACTAACTATTGTCTATGAAAAGTGCATACATACTTCTATTTAAATACAAAATAAATGAATAAAGAAATTAAAATACAAATAAAGGAAGTATTGTAAATAGTGACTGACCCTAAACCACAAGACTAAGTCAATATTGACTTGATTGACAAGAATCAAAGTAGGGGGAGATAAGGGCAACGAAATACAAACAAAATAACACTATCGCCTAGCAACCCTAGGTGCCTAATACATCGTACATAGTGTTGAAACTTGTGCTAATTTATACACACTCTTTCTAGTTAGAACTTATGCTAATTTTCAACACAAAACATGCACATAATAATACATAGAAAAATATAAAAATAAGTGCACAAAAAATAACACACAATGTGATTAAGACACACAGATGAAAAAGCCGTAAAAAGAACTTCATAGATCAATATTTTCTTCTTTACATAAACTCAAACTTGACCAAACCAACCTTTATTGTACTCTAAATTAAATCATCTATCTAATGAAGGTGTTTCATAAAATTTGGATCTAAGATACAAAAGATTGCCTTTTGGGTCTCATTTTACCTTATACATGTATATTTTATTCAATTTATTCAATCTCTATTTTTAGCTTTCTTATATTTTTCAATGCTTGTAAATATTATTTGAAACATATTAAAATATAAGCATAAAATAAAATCATAAAAATTAGAAAAAAAATTCATCATAAATTAAATAGATATATTATACTTATATTATACATACCCATATTTATTTAAAAATAAAATTAGAAAAATAAAATAAAACATGTAAATACATATTTAAATATATTATAAATATATAAATTATGTATATAAAATAACAAAATCTAAAATACAAATAAAAAATATAACATGTACATATTTGTACCTATAAATATACTTGTAAACAATAACCTATAATAAATAAGCCAATAAAAATAAATAAATATCATCTAAAAATAGTACATAAAAAAACCAACTTTATTATTTTGAGAACATTTTAATAAAATCATTTTTTATTTTCCTTTTATTTCCATTTTTATTTTTGCTTTGTATTCTTCTGGCTAGCATAAACCAATGAGGAGCGGTCTGAGTTGAGTTCGGTCAACTCCCTTCTCTTAATAAGACTACATCTATCAGAGTTGACAACCTCGTTTCCCACAATTTCTCTGTCCAATATAAACAACATTTGAGCCCAATTCCTTCACGAAATCTTCTTCTCGATCCATGAATTTTCAAGCCCAAGTGATTCCTTGATCGATGGAGCGTTGAATCAAGTGCAAACCTTAAATCTTTTGAACCCCTTCATCACGATTATAAAATTAAGCCCAGTACTTCAATTTGAATTTTAATCCCTCTTGAGTAGCTTTTGACCCATTGAATCGATCTTGGTGCAACCCTTGGTGACAAGAAGCGGTTCCCTTCGATCCAAAGCGAGGAGATGGCGAATCAAAGGTGATTCAAACCTCGTCGGAGCTCCGCCACGCAAGCTTGGTTCCCAGACCCTCGTGGTCAGGAGAGCCGCTATTTCCTTAATTTTCTTTGTGCCTTTTCATTTCTAGCATAACAATAACTCTGAAGTCCTTAGATTTAGCCCGAGTAATCGAAAAATTCCCAAAAATGTTACGTTGGAGCCTCAAGCTCCAACTCAGTTCACTATCTCATCGTTCTGTTTCAACCTGCCTGGACCATCCACCTTCATTCCCCATCGCTTCTTTTCCATTCTGGCCCATTTCGTGCCTCGATCCTATAAGGATTGGGCTTGATCTGATCTCCTCCGTCACCTTTTGCTAGAGCTCACTGCCCTATTTGCCCTAATGTGCACTACAACTTCAAGAAGGCTCAAGCAAGTTGCCTTTGGACTCCCCAATATTTTGGTGTAGAAATGATGACCTGAGTACTCCATCTAAGGGTAAAACACATCAAGCACAATAGCTACAAGCCTCCAAAATAGCTCGAGCTTCCAAGACCCCATTATTGGGTTCTGGACCTGATTGAAGGCACGAGTAGATGTGGAGGAGACCCAACTCCATTTTGTGTCGCTTAGGAGCTCTCTTGGTGGTTGGAGCCAAGAGAAATCATGGATTGAAGGAGCTCTGAGCTGCGTTTCTTCATTGTTCTTCGAGGCCCCTTAGTAGTTGTCCAATCAAGAGCATCCGTCATATCATATAGTTGTCATTAGATGCCAAGATCCACAGTCACCTGATCAGATGCTGAGTGCTATTCTCAGTCAGATCTAGCACGTCGAGGGCATTTTGCACTATATACCCTTCGCCATTTTGTATTTATTACCCAGTACTCAATCTTTCATTTGTAACAGAAATATTTTTGTATTATATGTAGTATGGACCCTAGTCTTTATTCTAATTGAAATTTAGTCCATTTCACATCACCTCACATGCCTGTGCGCATGAGGGGGTGGGATTTTCAGTGGATGATAGTTTGGAAAACACCCTAATTAATTTTATCTATTTAATGTTGTAGTCAGGAAATCAAAAGTGGTCAAAAAATAAACCACACAAATAAATTATCCATCAATCAAGCTAGTGTGGTTTTATGTATTTTTAACCTGGACAAGCCCTAGGGTCGATTCAAGGAGGCTGTTTAACCCAGAAAATCAAAAGGTCGTGTCGATTCACAAGGCGAATCAACAGTCGCTGATTTGACCTCCGACGAAATCCTGGATTAAAACAACAATTAACCCACAACAAAAATCAAGCAATGAAAGGTGATGCGGAGTTAAAATTTATTATAACTCTACAACAAAGATGTGTATAGGTGCAAGTATGTGTAGAGGTCAAATACAGGGAGCAGATAGGATAGATCGGGGCAAATTGCTCAAAATGTGTGTGTGTGTGATCAAATGTCTAACTATGCTATTTTTGTGGGTTTTAATTTTATATATTTTTTTATTTATTTTTAATTTTATATTTTTGTATTTTAATTTTTAATTTACTGATTTTATATTTTCTTTTTGTATTTTATCCTTTTTTATATACAAAATAAGGAAAGAGAGAGTTAAGGTATTTATAAAAATAAATAAAATAACTAAAATTCAGAAAATAAAATATTTTTGTTCTTTTTATAATTTTATAATGTTTTTATGATTTTTCTAGACTTTTCTGAATTTTTTTCGTATTTTTGAAGGTAAAAATACTAGAAAACAGTAAACTAGGTTGCTGGCTGAAACTAAAATGAGGATGAAAAATATGAAATGGTGTCCAAAATTCCTCAAATTAATTTTAATTGATAGATAATGAATCAGAGAAGATACAAAAACTGTAATTGCATTTTTAGTATTTTTGTAGATTTTTTAAGATTTTTAGGAAGCATTTTGGGGTTTTATAATTTTGAAGGTTTTGGTTTTGAAATTTTTAGTGATTTTTGGAGTGACACTAGACGACACTAAAATAAACCTTAGGTAATTTCTTTGGAATTTTTCAAGGTGTTTTGCTAATTTTTATGGGTTTTCAAAGATAGACAGTACTGAAAATGCATGTTTTTGATTTTTAATAAATATTAAAATGCAATAAAAATGAAATGCAAAACTATGACGTGAATAAACTATGCAACAAGAGCTTAACTTGATTTTTGTAGAATTTTTGGGTGTTTAGAGATGCATGCAATAATTACTAGAAGCTTAAAGAAACTACAAGCCTAGCAGGGGCATTTCTGGAATATGTAGAAAGTCCAGGGGCCTAACTGAAATTTTTCAAGAATTTATAAAAGGCAATAAAAACGTTCTGGGCTAAAGACAAATAGCCAAAAATCCACGGCCAATCCTGCAAATCACCAAGCATGCACGTGCAAGCCACCTGCCCAGCAAGGACGAGATTGTAAATACTATAACTAGGAGTGCCATGTTACAAAATTCCCAGAAATCTATTAACTGCAAATGAAAGTTTTGGGCATAGAAAACAAATAAGCAAAATAGCGGGGTTCCCTTGTAAAATGCCCAGGCGCACGTGACGAGCACGTACGCCAGGCGGTGGACCAAATGGCAATAAAGAGAAGTGCAGGGGGTTTGAATAAAATTATTACAAAAGTTTTAAACATGCAGATGAAAGATTTAATATTATAACGTAAATGCAAAAATGCGGGGGTGATGACTGCAAAATACCCCAGCTGCTGCGAGCATCGACGACGGATGGGGGTTAACTTAAGCCACGTGTCGACGTAAGGACGGTGGATACCCCTTCGAAACCCACGGCCCAGATTATATGATCGGCTGAAGATCGACGGCGCTGGTGCACGTGATCCGACGGTATCTGCTAGCGTAGGAAGAACACAAGGGATCGGACGGCGCTGGGGCGTGATGGAAGAACCATCGATGAACTCTGCTTGGATGGATTTGGGGCTTCAAAATCTTCACGCTCGGTTTGTCTCTCTCCCCTCCGATGACCCTCCGAGCTTCCTGGAACCACCCAGAAGTGAATGACGGCCGCAAAATGGCCTAGAAGTGGCCAGAGGTCCGCCACGATGTGAAGAAGGGAGAGGTGCTCCAGGTTGCTGCTCCTGTTACAAAACTCGACCCCAGGAGGGATCTCTTGGCCCTGAGACATGCAAATGAAAACACACGACACCAGCAGAAGGTCCCAGTGCAAAACGTGGGTGGATGGGCGGTGTTTGGTGCAAATAGGTGCTTGCCGGAGCAAGCTCCAGCGATGGGATTGATGGGTGGGTGAACACATTTCAATCGAACAAATAAATAATGAAAATTAAAAAGGGAGCTACAGCTACTCTACAGGACAAAGAAAAACGAACAAAAACATTTAAAATCAACCTCGATTGGTTGGGAAACCAAGAGGTAGGGAACCTCATGGCGGTGACCGGAGATGAAGGGTGGAGACCACTCCTTGGCCCTCGCCTGGGCTCGCGCACGGCTGGAGAGCTTGCTGTCACCAAGTTCTATCCGAAGCACGACGACAAGTATCAAAACCATGGTCAAAAAGGGTTCAAGAGGTCAAGGGGGAAGAGCGACGATTTTTGAAAAAATGGCTCTGGCGCGAGGTTCAAGGAGCGATCACGGGCGAATCTTTGATCGAATCCCTGAAATGATGCATGGGTGTGTAAGAGTGATCTTTGAGGACAAAAAGTGCAGAAGAAATCATCATCAAAGGAGAAACGAGCCAGCCTAGAAAAATCCACGAAAGCGGGCAAAAATCTAGGCATGTCAGAGCTACAGGAGCTTGGACCAGGAAGTTGACCAAAGGTCAACGTCCAAAGCCACCTGGTTGGTCCACGTGGACCAATCAGGAAAAAGCATCATGAAAAAGATTAAAAAATCAATAAAAAAGATTAATGTTTTTATTAATTTTAGGTTATAAAATAAAAAATGTTTATTTTTATATAAATTATTTTATAGTGATATTTATTTATTTTTATGAGGTATTGATTTACAAGTTCCCTTTTATACCCTTTATAGGTATATTATCTATATGTTTTATTATTTTATTTGTATTTAGTGTTTTTAATTTATTTATTTTTGTTTATTATTTTATATATTTATAAAGTATTTTTATACACTTAAAAATATTTTTATTTTATTTTTATGAAATGTTTACATATTTAATAAAATAGGAATATTAATAATGTAGGTATAGTTATAGGTATTATACCTATATATGTTATATGCAAGTTTTTTTATTTTGTATTTCTTTCGTATTTTATTCTGATTTTAATATACAAATATATTATAAATAATATTTATGAAATTAAAAAATATAAAATTATAAAAATAATGAGTAAATAATAAAATGAATATTTTAATCTGTACAAGTATACAATAGGGGTCCAAAACTCAACTTTCAAACCGTAGCTCCGCCAAATGCGAAACCACTGTCATTAAATAGATTATTTTAAATTATATACAATTAAAGGTGAGTTTGATGCATTTGGAGTTTTTATTTGGGAGATACAGGTCTGGGAAGTTGGGATTCTGGAATTTTATTCAGACCATAACTTTTTATATGTACATTATTTTTTAGTGAAATTAATTTTGTATTTTTATTTATTTAATTATCTAAAACTTTCATGTACAAAATTTCTTTATTTGAAGTATAAAAAGTAGAACAAAAAATAGGTCCCAAAATGAATAAAGAATGAATGAAATAAAAGGTATTTTTATTGTATTTTGGCCCTTATCTCCCCCTACTTTATTCCTTGTCGACCTATTCATCGAGATGCCTAGGTCTCGGGGTTTCGGGTCATAAAATATTTACAATATTTTATTCTTTTTCTTTTCTTTTCTGTATTCTATAATTTTGGCTTTAAAAACCGCATTTTATACAATATTTACACAATGATGCATGAATGCTAAAATGCCTAAATTAAGCCTATTTACACGCATTTACTAGGGTTTTTAAGGCCAAAATGATAGAATAAAGATGTTGAAACGTAGATTCATCAGAGGCAAAGGAAACAACTTAGGGTTCAAAGAATATCACTTAATGTACAAATTTTCAAGAGGATTTGTTTTGATATTTTTTATGCAATATGAATGAAAATGCAAAAATGCGAATGAATTACATTCTTAAGCAAAATCAACAACTTAGCCCAATTAATTTTATCATTTTAATGTTGTAGTCAGGCAATCAGGATCGATAAAAAATAAACCACACAAATAAATTATCCATCAATCAAGCAAGTGCGGTTTGATATTGAACCTGAGCAAACCCCAAGGTTTACTAAAGGAGGAAAATCAACAACTTAGGATTCAAAGAAGATGACTAAATACACGATTTTCAAGCGGGATTTTTTTGATATTTTTTATGCAATATGAATGAAAATACAAAAATGCAAATGGATTACGTTCTCAAGCAAAATAAGCAACTTGACCCAAATAATTTTAATTCAAAATTAGGTCAAATTAGGCAAGTGTTATTTTTCTTGTAAACATAATTCAATGAGCATACAAAATGTATTTTTTTTTAAATTTTTGGGGTTAAACTCAATAATGAAAAATAAATGATTTTTATGGGTTTTTTATGCAATTTATGGCTGAACAGAATGGATGATGAAACTTGAACAGAATGTCAAAGATGATGAAATAGGATTACACTTTTTTTTTGAATTTTCTTATAATATATGTTTTTCTACTGAAACATAGTGAATTTGAGTAACAAATTCCTAATAAATCCACAATTAAAAATCATACCAAACGAAAATTACCACAAATAGATATTTTAATATGCAATACAAGAGACTTGATTTTCGGAAAAATATTATTTGTGGACCTAATTAAAAATCAATTACTTATTCTACTCAATAGATTTTTCCAAAACAAATCACCTCCAATTATAGTGTGATTTGGATATAAGTTAACGCACAATTAAACACACAATCCTTGAATTTTTGAGAACTTTTGGACAAGAAACAATAACATGCTGATTTTAGAGAGAAAATGGGTAAAATAACACTAATATTCACTCCTCGAATTTTAATAAATAATCCAAAGCTTGCACATTTATAAACCAAATATATTTTGATAGAGAATTAAATGTTGCAAGCTATTTTTTGTTTAATAAAATGATTTTGAAGGTTCAAAATAATACTCCAACATATGGTTTTCTTTGTAAAACATAGAATAAAGGTTCTACAGAAGAAAGTTGTTCCTAAGGGCACTTCTTTAATTTCATATATCTTCAAAGTGTTGTACGCAATTTTTCCAAAATAATATGAGAGGTACATGGTCCCTTGCAGTTCTTCCTCCTTTTATAGAAATGTGGGTTCCCGAATTGTAACCCATGTTCTTCACCCAACTAGGGCGAGGCACGGTCACTGGCGGCTATGCGCACGACCCCGTGCGTTGGCGGCAACCGCAGATGTGCTGAAGGTAGGTATGGTGGGTGGCAACTTACTGTTGGAACAACCATGCAAGATGATGGCAGAAAGGGGAAGCTGCAAGGTGCAAGACCACACGTAGATTGCACAACGGTGCAAGGAGAGCAACAACGGCTACACAGCTGTGGTGGTCGTCGACTAGAGAAGGACGTCTGCAAGATGCACAACCACACGACATTGGGGCTGCTCTTTCTTCAGGAATGAAGGTAGTTTTCACGAACTCGCTGTCACGTGAAACAAAGGAGAGGCACATGAGTGCGTGGGCATGCAACGATGGAAGTGCACAATTGTGCACTGAGGTGGAGTCGTGGCAGCCGCAGGTGGTCTGAAGAGAGCAGTGGTGGAGGGGCATTAGCTTCGTGTGGTTGCTGCTCATTTGCTGTTTTTATTTTTTTATTTTCACATCAAGAGATAAATATGAAGAGAAGTGGTGGATGGATTGGAACTTCTCGAATGGTGGAAGAAGATGAGCAAGGCGAGGTGGAGCAGGATGTCGAAGTGTTGATGAACGATGAGGTGATGATCAGCGTAGAGGTTGATGGTGAAGATAAAAATAAAGGGAAAAGAGGCAAAGGAAGGAGAAGAAGGGGGAAGAGAGATGACGACCTGGAGATGATGTAGATATGTTTGGGAAAGAAGATCGAGGTTGAGCTTCAATCTTCGCTCAAGTCGATGGCGAGCAACGAGCTCAAGCATCACACAACGGCTGCTACATTAGTTGGAATGCCAACGGATCTCATCGGAGAGGAGGTGGTTGTTTCTCGAACATGGTTTTCTCGTTGTCACCGATTCAACTCAAGTTGCTTGGGCTCCCTCTTTCATAAAGGCGGATGGAGAAAAATCGGGAAGGAGAGAGGAATAAGAGGAAGAAGATGTGAGAGTAAGAAAAGAGGTGGGGAAAGTTGGAGAAGTAGTGGAAGAGGAGGAAGAAAGGAAGTTGGTGTGAAAATGAAATAAAAAATAAAAAAATAAAAATAAAAGTAGGCTACTAAAATAAAACAAAGAGAAAAATTAAAATGGAAAAATTACGACAATGCCAACACAACAAATCACTTTTACAGATTTTCTATTTTTTTACAATTTTAATTAAAATATATTTACAAACTAAAAAATAAAATAAAATACTAGAAATAAAATCCAAATATATGTTTTATTATTATTTATATTTTAAAAATGAAATAAAAATCAAGAAAGAAAAAGTATGCACAATATTTACAAAGTCACGACACTCTTTTTTCAATGGTAAAATATTTTATTTAAATTTTTATAATTATATACTCTATTAAAAAATACAATAAAAATTTAATAGAAAAATAAAGAAATAGAAACGGGTTAAATTTGTACATAAAATGTTAATGTCAAGGCAGTACATTTATATAATATACAATAAGGTCCCCAAAAAGACATTTTGCAAAGAAGTTTCAATTTTAGTGAAAATCGCTTTTATTAGATAGATAATTTTATAACTTGAACTTTAAAAGTGTTTTGGTGAATTTTGAGTTCATACAAAGCGGGAATTTAGCAGAGAAGATGGAGTTTACGGCTTTTTCAGTTCAAGATCTATAAATATTTATTCAACGTGAGAATTATTTAGTATTTTTATATTTGTATATACATTTTTTACATAAAAGTAAAAAAAGAATTAAGTCAAAAGGAATGAGTATGAATTTATAAAAATCTAGGAAGCTTGGGTATTTGCAGGGGATTATTTACAAACCATTTTCAACACTTTATTTTTTTGTGATTTTTATTTTCCATTTTTTTATTTTTATTTTTAATTATTTTGTGGGCTTATTTAGAAGATAAATAAATATTATTAGTCTATTTTTATTAAGAGTTGTATTTTGTTAATTTTTTGAATTTAAGGATTTTATTCGGTCTCTTATTCAGAGATTCAAGTTAAGAATAATATAATACCATGATGATGAAGGATATGGAGAAATCCTCAAGCGCATCACAGAGGTGTGATCGTCGTATCGGATACGACGGAGAACGACTAGTCGTACTAGTTTTTCGGTGCGACAGAATTTAAATTTTTTTCATGTGATGAAACCACATGATCCAAGAACGATTCTCGGATCGTTTCATCTATAACCACAACAAGTATAATGCAATACCTCTTAAAGCGTGGTTGATCGAGCCTCTAAGAAAAGAGACCTCCTGTCTCAAGTCCGATCGTCGGAGTAACGGCTTGCGAGCGCGGGGATGAGTCGCGTTGTCCTCGCAATCTAACAAGTTGATCCAAGCACGGTTGCTCCTGATCTCGTCGCACGAGATCGAACGTCTCCTTCGTGAGCAAAGCACTCCAAGTAGACGGAGAACCGCAGATCGTCGAAGCGGCAACGTGATGGCGTAGGCATCGACGGGTCTCTCCTCTAGGGTATGGTGGACGGCCACCAAGAAGAGGGAGAGAGAGGGTTGGCGTGTGAGAGGAGAGAGAGAGAGAGAGAGAGAGAGAGAGAGATGTGCTACCAATAGCATGCAATAGAGAGAAAGGTATGCCTCTCTATTTATAGGGTTTTGGGATCCATGGATCTCAATCCATGAGACATATAAAATCAATGGATGAGATTGATTTATGTCAATCCAATGGTCAAGATTGTTGTTGGAAAAAGCCAACAACTTTAGATTAAAATATATTTGACAAAATCCAATATAAATTAATCCAAAAATCACATCAATAAATAAGGAGAGAATATACATGGAGATTACATCTCCATATACATTAAGGGGGGACGACCACCCATTCCATATAGGAATTGGGTGTCGCCCACCTCTTTCCTAATGGAGGCAATCTCATGGATTTCCATGAGATTGTATGCCTCCTTGATTTTTTCTTTTATTTATTTCCAACAACTATTTGTTGGGATTTTATTCATCAAAAATAACTCTCAATTAATTTTAGGAATATTGCAATCTTGACATTGGAAAATTGTGAATCACATTCACAACCCAAAACAAAATATAATTTACATTGTCAATTAATTAGACAATATGTATCCAATACACATTAATAATTAATCTACAAATATAAATTATAATTAGCTCTCTCTAATACATTATAAATCACATTTATAATATATTATGAATATATAGATATTACTATCCACATTATTCTTATCCATAATAATCAAATCTCATTTAATTATATTGGATAATTCCCCATACATTATGATAATTAAATCACATTTAGTTATCAATTTCTCAATGCTTAGATCTTATGGAATTGTTCTTAAACCTTTTAAGAACAATGCTATTTCTTCTCAGATACTTGGAGATAAGGACAGGGCAATTGTATTGTTCCACGTATAGTGACTTGGATATTGAGATTACGTCTCAAATCCAGATCCCATGGACCTCTCATAGATGCTTGATTAAATCAAGACCGTAAACCTAATCTTCTCATTGCATCTGAATCACATTCAGATCAATGTCCAATACATGGACTAAGATTAGGTTACTTCTCTAATCAGAGGAGTCACTAAAATCCAGACCTGTGTCATCACTCCCTCGAAATGGAAGCGTCATGGTTATACAATCGTTTATGATCAAATCACCCTCAGGTATTCCTAATACCTATACATCCTGCATACTGGAAGACTCATGATCATCCTCAAGATATAGATCACCTTTACACGGTTATCTTCATAGTCCGATCATTAAGTTTCTCAATCTCGATCCTTGGGATATGATACAGATCATATGCTTTCACAAAGCATATATCTTACCTTCAAATTCATGTCATGCTTCTAAAGCATGACGACCATGCATGGAATTTGATCAATCCCAATACCTCATGAGTGAGATCATGTCTCCTGGTTCACAAGTGAATCTGTATGATCCCTTTGAGAGATCGTATTACTCATATGCCCTTACATGCACACCAGCTCGCCGGTGTATAGACCCTTATTAGGTCATCAACCTATTGGTCTGCCAAATGTACATACTCAAGACATATAGCAATACATCTGTATCTGGTCAGAGGATGTTTGCTTGTGATGTGACAGTATTCATCATATGTCTTTGGTTATCTCGATCTCGTGAAGTCAACCCATTGACTCAACTAATCTGAAACCTCTGAATCACTATTCCTATGCAGAGGACCTGCATCAAGAGGTCGATAAGATATCAACCTAATGAGAAAGGATTGCCATCTCCTTCTCAGGCTGGAGATCATCACTTGTCAATCATTTGATGATGCTTGATGAGTCCTCTATCTAACTCCTCAGATATTCATCCAAGCATCAGCCTCTATGATTCAATCAATGAATCAACAGCTGTATGATTATCAAGTTGGCCATGGTACATAACCCTTATTGTACATAGGGACCTTATAGTGCATTCATTCATTCAATATCAGAAAGGGAGTGAAACATAATCAATAACTTTTATTGATAAATCATTTATTACAATAACATTTATTATTGGAATGGTTCGCCTCGGGCTCACATTGCTAACAATCTCCCACTAGCCCTCAGAACCATTCAGGAACAATCCTTAAACCCATACTCATTACATGCTGGTCAAAAACCTTCTGTGTCAGAGGTTTGGTAAGAGGATCAGTAACGTTGTCGGCAGAGGCCACCTTGGTGATGATGATGTCACCACGTTTTTGAATCTCCCAAATGATGTGGTATTTCCTTTCTACGTGCTTGCTCTTCTGATGCCATCTGGGTTCCTTCACCTAGACAATGGCTCCCGTGTTATCACAGAGTAGCGGGATGGGAGTATCAGAGGAA
This sequence comes from Ottelia alismoides, assembly GCA_037367405.1. Lineage (NCBI taxonomy): Eukaryota > Viridiplantae > Streptophyta > Magnoliopsida > Alismatales > Hydrocharitaceae > Ottelia > Ottelia alismoides. The sequence continues at coordinate 347,546 of JAZKJV010002937.1, forward strand.
ACTACGTCAAGCTCCAGCATGAACTTGCGCAACCACACTGCCTCTTTTGCAGCATCTGATGCGGCAATGTATTCGGCTTCTGTTGTTGAATCTGCTGTAGTGTCCTACTTCTTGCTTCTCCAGCTCACAACACCACCATTCAACAAGAACACAAACCCTGATGTAGACTTTCGATCATCAATATCCGATTGGAAGTCAGAATATGTATATCCCAAGACTTGGAGATCACCATCTCCATAGACCAAGATGTAATCTTGCATCCGTCTTAGATATTTATATATGTTCTTTACTGCATTCCAGTGTTGTTCTCCATAGCAAGATTAGTAACGACTTACCACTCCCACTGCATGGCATATATCTGGTGTAAAGCCTTGAACTTGTCATATCTCGGATCCTATGTAATAAGATCCGACTCGTCAAGAGAAAACAAACAGAATTTGTTTCGTGTGAATCAGACTTCGTTTCGATTTGTTATGATTTTCAGAAGAAAGAGAAGTAAGGAGGGTTAAGAAGTCATTAACCCATAATGATTGTCATTAAGACTAACTAAGTGTGATTAAAGAAACTAATGACGGATTGAAAACTGCTAATGATCATTAGCAAACACTAATCAATAGTTAGCAAAAGATAAGAGTAAACCGTGAAAGTTAAATCACGATTAGTGAAAGTTAATCATGATTAGTGTTAATTAAGCATCATTAGCGAATCTAGTATCATCTGGAATGTTCTAACTTAAGCTCCAAGTTTGGGATAGGTTTTGGCCAAAACCATGGGCTGCTAAACCATGGTTAAGGTCTAAACCATGGTTTTCTAACCAGGGTTAGTGGTTTTCTGGAGCCTATAAATAGACCCCCCTGCCCACATTCTCTACGGTTTCCACTACCACCACCACCCCAAGGGCTAGGGTCGAGAAGTCGGGAGGAGGAGTGGGGGGCGAGGTAGGAGTGCTAGCGAAGCGCTGCCGGGAGAACGAGGAGGAGAAAGGTATGATACTCTCTCAGTTTGTTTCATAAGCTAGGATTTCAATTCATCCTCATTTCTTCCATGCTTTTTTCTTGATTCATCTTTATTTTCGATTTGTTTTTTGTTTTGGTTCGAGGAGAAATCTGTGTAACACCCTATTTAGGTGTGGGCGGCTATGCACGTCAGTGAACCCAATGATTTGTCACACATTCACTCATCTAAGACGTGTGGTGTCTGCCGATTCTCCATCGCTTATGTTTTTATTCTTTCAATTATGCTTTTACAGTTATTTTGATGGAAAAATATGTGTAATACCCTACTTAGGTGCGGGCAGCTATGCACGTCAGTGAACCCTGTGATTCGTCACACATTCACTAACATAAGATGCGTGGTGTCTACTGATTCTTCATCTCTCGTTGTTTGAGTATATTCTTTCAGTTTTGCTGTTGTTTTCCTCAAGATTGATTTTATAGAGGAAACTCTTTTCGTTTTTATTTTGAAATTTGTCCCGATATAAGGGGAAACTCTGCCGAAATTTTCCGAGAAATATGTCCCGATATAAGGGGAAACTCTGCCGAAATTTTCCTAGAAATATCACCCCGTATAAGGGGAAGCTCTGCTGAAATTTAAAGAGAAAATATGTTCTTGGCGTTCTTCGTGTTCTTCACGTTCTTCGTGTTCTTCGTTCGTTCTTCGCGTTCTTGATACGTTTTTAGCATTTTTGATACGAAAATGAAATTCGATCTTTTCAGGAGCCTTAAAACATCCTTTCTAAAAACGAAACACGATAAAGCCTTGCATACAGAGAGAGAGCTTGATTAGGTAACGAAATCCTTCCTTTTGCTGTTGGGTTTTCAAACGAGATTATTGAAATTCTTGATTTTATGTTCTGTGCTATAAAGAACCCTAATTTTGGCTATTTTTGATAAGGTCTGAATAGTTGCTTGGTGATTCCCACTAAAACAAGGTTTAAGCATCAAATCAATGCCGTGGCTTTGAAAGTTAGGGTTTGGGAGTTAGAATAGGCATAAATACGAGTATATATGCATATTGAATAATATATATGTGAGTCTATACTAAGTATTGTTGATTATGCATATCGAAGATTTAACGAAAGAATTACATCATGTGAATTGATGTGGTTTGAGTTGGATCCTGAAAAGGATCATGTGTCACATTAAGGATGATTGGGAGTAGAACTACGAGTCGGGCATGCAATCTGTAGGTTCGTCGGAAGGAACCCGTATTGGCGTTTCCCTACCTAGGTGGTACACGGTTGCCCTGTTATGATAAGTGCGCATGAAGTGAATGTTTTGCAACGCGTGGTACCGGGAGACAATATCTTCGGGTTGAACGACGGAAGATGTGGTCGTGCCATGTGGAGGCACGTGTGGTTCAATAGCGGATGTGTCTCGATAATATGTATTTAAAGCTGCTAGGTTATTTGATGAAATGTTAGCCTGAGGTTTTAAGAAACTGAGTCCTCGAGGATAGTGTGCTCATTTGTTTTCCGGGCTAAGGGTTTGAGACTCTGTTTAATAAAATAAAAGAAAATTGTCAGTGTAGTATTGGAGGATTGGTTGAGGCGACGTATAGCGACATAAGCTTACCAAGATCAACGCAATCTCCAATCCCGAAGTGTCCACAACATCTGAGTCCTTATAATGGTGAGGTAATTCCCTGGACTAATCCCTGACGTGGAATAGACAGGAATAGGACTTAAATTAATGAGAAGGAATGAAACTTTTTATGATAACAAGTTTTGAAACATTATCCATTTGTTTGCTTTTCCCTTCTTCGTTACTTAGCATTCGCTAATTTTTATCCTATGATTTATGGAAAACCCAACAGGTATTGGTGAGCCAACGCAAGGACCTTAGTAGATATCCAGCCAACCACAGTGGCTTTACTTTGTAAGGTAGTTAGTAATTTTTTATATATTTTCCTTTCAAGCTGATGTACATGTAAATGATTATAGTGGGACAATGTATCATCTGAACTTCATTTTGTAAATGGAAAAGTATTGAAATACTTTCTTCTGAATATACTTTATTTGTAGTTTGTTTCTGAATGTTAGTTGTGATTGCTGAATAAATTATTGCTGAGTAACCAGATCCGGTATGGGAGGATCCGACGGTCCAGAATTGGGGTCGCGACAGATTAGTATCAGAGCTTTGTTACACCAGTAATTTTTTTAGTAATTAACAACTATGAGCGGTATTCAGAAAACTAAGGTTTTATTAAGATCCTTTGATCTTAATAAATGACTGCAGTACCATTCACAAGTCATTGTCCCTTATGTACATCATGTTAAGACATATAGGATCTGACCTTTGACCTTGGCCTATCCTAGGATCATGGCAGACCAAGACGTGTCTAGACAATTAGCGGCTATGATGGCAATGCTCCAAGACATGGGGCAAAGGCAACAAGCATTGGAGGAGAGGCTCAATGCACAAGCTGAGAGACCCGAGGCATCTAAGCCTGCGGATGCTAGGATTGAAGGTTCTGTCCATCTTTATGAGGAAGAATCTAGTTACCATCCTTCAACTGAGTCTGCTCCTACCCCGACTGAAGGAGCAATGGAGAAGGTCCTTCTTAGACACCAAACATTACTAGATAATTACCGAAAGGGAAAAATTCCTCGATTCAAAGGTGTAGAGACACCTACCGAGGCTGAGTTATGGCTCGATGACGTTACTAGGATGTTGAGGATAATCCATGCACCAGTTGACACATGGGTGCACTTTGCTGATTACTCCCTAGCAGATTACGCACGACGGTGATGGAGAGCAATTTCCAAGAAATTAGCAGTCCTGTTCCATGGGATATCTTTGAAAAGAGGTTCCGAGCTCACTTCTGTCCCTCTCATTGGGAAGAATTAAAGAGGAGAGAGTTGGCTTCATTGAATCATGGTTCTAAGACCGTACGAGATTATCATATCTACTTTACTGAGCTACTACGTTACTCACCAGCTCTAGAAGCTTCACCACAAGAGTATCTTACCAAATTAGTTATCGGTCTTCAGGGAGATCTACGAGAAAAGGTTGCTGGTTTTAGAGCTACAACCGTAGATGAAGCAATGGACATCGCCTCTTGTATTGAGATGGAGAGGGATGAAAACCTCCAAAGAAGAAGTTTCCACTTGAATGGTGGACCATCCAAAAGCAAGGCACATTATAACCGTAGAGATCGTCGTTATCATCCAGCCGGTTCCAATATAAGCTCACCACAGACCTTGGGTCAGGAATTATCAAGAAGAGGGGGTTTCTCTAGACCTCCACTATACCCCCGTAACTCAGCACAAACAACTAGTATCTCTGTGGTTGGGTCTTCATCTCAGACAAGAACACATGCATGTTATCACTGTCATCAAGAAGGTCACATTAGGAAAGATTGTCCGTAGTTGAGAGGTTCAGGGTTTAAACCAACTCCGATTAACAGTATAACATCCACCCCGAGCAATGGAGCAACATGCAGAGGAAGACATGGTAGAGTTCGTGGCTCACAAGGAACATCTCCTACACAACAACCACCACAAAGCGTTGCGGGTTCTAGCTTGCCTATTCCTAATGGTCAGCTCAATGTAATTACTGAAGAACAAGCCTACAATTCATGCATAGTCGTACGAGGTATTGTTACTATTCATGGCTTTTCAGTACATGTCTTATTTAATTCTGGTGCTTCACATTCATTTATTGCTCGACGGTTAGTACCCACTTTGGGTAAGGTACCAGTAGAAGCACAAAAATACTATCTGATCAAGGGACCAGGAGGACAAGTGTTTATAATCCGAGAAATCCTGGATGATTGTGTAGTACTGATAGCAGGACATCAGTTATATGTTTCCTTATTACTTATTGAAATGGATGTCTTTGATCTCATTCTTGGGATGGATTGGCTAGAAAGGCATCATGCATGCCTTGATTATTTCCAGAAGACAGTAACTTTTCACATTCCTAACTCGATAGAGTTCCAATTTATTGGAAAGACATCCAGTGATGATGTCAAGTACATATCTACTTTAAAGGCTCAACAACTGTTAGAACAAGGGTGCCAAGGCTATTTAGCTTATATATCCACTACATCAGAGTCAGAAAGAATGATAGAAGACGTGCCTATAGTGTGCGAGTTTCTTGATGTATTTCCAGAGGAACTACCTGGATTACCACCTGAGCGAGAGATTGAATTTGAAATCTCTCTTATACCTGATACTCAACCTATCTCTATCCATCCATATAGGATGACACCAGCTGAGTTACGAGAGTTAAAGGCACAGTTGCAAGAACTATTAGATAAAGGATTCGTTCGTCCTAGTACTTCACCATGGGGAGCACCTGTCTTATTTGTCAGGAAAAAGGATGGGTCAATGCGGTTGTGCATTGACTATAGACAACTAAACAAGAGGACCGTAAAGAACAAGTATCCTCTACCAAGGATAGATTATCTCTTTGACCAGTTACATGGTTCGACTGTGTATTCCAAGATTGACTTAAGATCTAAATACCATCAGTTGAAGATAAAAGATGCGGATATCCCCAAGACAGCCTTTCGAACTAGATATGGACATTATGAATTCTTAGTTATGCCTTTTGGACTGACAAATGCCACAACAGCTTTCATGGATCTCACGAATAGAGTATTCAAGGAGTTCTTAGATCACTTTGTAGTAGTCTTTATTGATGATGTGCTTATTTACTCCAAGGATAAGTATCTGCATGAACATCATCTCAGGCAGGCACTTGAAACACTAAGGAAGAACAAACTGTATGCTAAATATAGCAAATGTGACTTCTGGCTATCTGAAGTATCTTTCTTAGGCCATGTTATTTATGGGGAAGGTATATCAGTTGATCCTATAAAGGTTAGTGTGGTGATGAGTTGGAAACGCCCGAAGACTGTCACCGAAATACGATCTTTTCTGGGATTAGCTGGATATTATAGAAGATTTGTGAAGGACTTTTCACGAATAACATTGCCAATGACTAGGTTGACCCAGAAGGAAGTTCCATTCATACGATCAGATGCATGCAAAATTAGTTTCCAAACACTGGGAGTGAAGGGTTTACAGTGTACACTGATGCATCTAAAGAAGGACTTGGGGCAGTTCTTATGAAACATGGTAAGGTAATTGCGTATGCATCACGACATCTCAGGACACATGAAAAGAACTACCCAACACATGACCTTGAATTAGCTGCTGTAGTTTTTGTTTTAAAGATATGGAGACATTACCTCTATGGTATTACTTTTGTAGTATTCACTGATCATAAAAGAAGAAATATCTATTTGATCATAAGGAACTCAATATGAGACAGAGACGGTGGCTAGAGTTGTTGAAAGACTATGATTGCACTATCTCCTACCACCCTGTTAAGGGGAACGTCGTAGCAGATGCCCTTAGCAGAAGAACTTGTTCACCTGGGTTGGTAAGTGCTATCCACTTCTAGGGTTTACTATCAACGTTAAGTGAATGGAAACCATTTTATAGTAGTGCCGATACTATAATTATTCCTCACTGATACAAACCAGAGATCTGAGATAGAATAAAGAAAGGACAGGAGGATGATCCAGTCCTTAAAGACTTAAGACAACAACTTCAGAAGAATGAGATAGAAGGATTCCAGATACAAGACGGGTTACTGTATACCATCATAGAGTTTGTGTACCAAACACACCTTAACTAAGGAAAGACATCTTACGTGAAGCGCACGGCTCAAGATTATCTATTCATCCAGGAATTACAAAGATGTATAAGGATCTTCATTCATACTTTTGGTGGTCGGGAATGAAGAAAGATGTTGCTGAGTTTGTGAATTCATGTTTCACCTGCCAGCAGGTAAAGGATTCACACCAAAAGCCACCAGGATTATCGCAACCCCTCCCTATACCTGAATGGAAATGGGAAAGCATTTCCATGGACTTCGTTACTGGCTTACCTCATATGACAGGTAGTAAAGATAGTATCTGGGTTATAATAGATCGTCTGACAAAGATAGCACACCTTATTCCGATAAGATTATCTTTCACTCCAGACCATCTTGCTGAGTTATATATTACACATGTGATTCTCCTCCATAGTATTCTGAAGGAAGTAGTTTCTGATCGAGATTCACGATTCACCTCACACTATTGGGAGAACTTCATGAAAGCCTTAGGTACACAACTATGCTTGAGTACAACATATCATCCACAAACAGATGGTCAGTCAGAATGTACGATTCAGACATTAGAGGATATGCTACGAGCGTGTGCCTTAGAATGGAAGGGATCATGGATTAAATATTTACCTCTTGCAGAATTCACATACAACAACAACTACCATACAAGTATTGGCATGGCACCATTTGAAGCACTTTATGGACGTAGGTGTACTACTCCTTTGTGTTTGAAAGAGGTCAGGATAAAGAACCTTTATGCTTCAGATACACTGCGAGAGACACGGGAAGCTGTAGAGCTTGCTCGAAAAAGACTATTGACTGCTCAAAGTCTCCAGAAAAGCTATAGTGATACTAGGCGAAGAGACCTTGAGTTTAAGGTAGGTGACTTTGTATTTCTCAAAGTATCACCTATGAAGGGAATTCAAAGGTTTGGTGTGCATGGGAAGTTAGCACCAAGGTACGTGGGTCCATTTGAAATTATCAACGGATTGGAAAAGTTGCCTATAGACTTACGCTTCCTCCACATTTTTCGGCAATACATGATGTTTTTCATGTACCAAATCTGAGAAAGTACGTTAAGGATCCATAGCATAAGATAAGTTATGATGATTTACATGTTGAGCCAGACTTGACATACCAAGAGTTACCTGTGCAAATACTTGACAGGGATATCAAGAAGTTGAGAAACAAAGAGGTGCCTCTAGTTAAAATATTATGGCGGAACCAAGAGTTTGAAGAAGCCACATGGGAACCTGAGGCAGAAATGAGAGAGAAATACCCCTACTTGTTTAAGTAATAACACTATGTATTGTATATCTTCTTTATAAATGAAATGGCGTTCATTCTCTTAAAGGTTGTTATTGTTTCAATCCTCTTTAAGGTTGTTATGCCTGCATTTCTAGTCTTGAGGATGAGACTTTCTTTAAGGTTGTTATAATTGTAAAGCCTTGAACTTGGCATATCTCGGATCCTATATAATAAGATCCGGCTCGTCAAGAGAAAACCAACAGAATTTGTTTTGTGTGAATCGGACTTCGTTTCGATTTGTTATGATTTTCAGAAGAAAGAGAAGCAAGGAGGGTTAAGAAGTCATTAACCCATAATGACTGTCATTAAGACTAATTAAGTGTGATTAAAGAAACTAATGGTGGATTGAAAACTGCTAATGATCATTAGCAAATACTAATCAATAGTTAGCAAAAGATAAGCGTAAACCGCGAATGTTAAATCACGATTAGTGAAAGTTAATCACGATTAGTGTTAATTAAGCGTCATTAGCGAATCTAGAATCATCTGAAAATGTTCTAACTTAAGCTCCTAGTTTGGGATAGGTTTTGGCCAAAACCATGGGCCAAAACCATGGGCTGCTAAACCATGGTTTTCTAACCAGGGTTAGTGGTTTTCTAGAGCCTATAAATAGACCCCCTACCCATTCATTCTCTACAGTTTCCACTACCACCACCACCCCAAGGACTAGGATCAAGAGGTCGGGAGGAGGAGTGGGAGGCGAGGGAGGAGTGCTAGCGAAGCGCTGCCGGGAGAACGAGGAGGAGAAAGGTATGATCCTCTCTCAGTTTGTTTCATAAGCTAGGATTTCAATTCATCCTCTTTTCTTCCAAGCTTTATTCTAGATTCATCTTTCTTTTCGATTCTTTTTCTATTTTGGTTCGAGGAGAAATCTGTGTAACACCCTATTTAGGTGCGGGCGGCGATGCACATCACTGAAACTTGTGATTTGTCACACATTCACTCATCTAAGACACGTGGTGTCTACCGATTCTCCATCGCTTATGTTTCTATTCTTTCAATTATGCTTTTACAGTTATTTTGATGGAGAAATATGTGTAATACCCTACTTAGGTGCGGGCGGCTATGCACGTCAGTGAACCCTGTGATTCGTCACACATTCACTCACCTAAGATGTGTGGTGTCTACTGATTCTTCATCTGTCGTTGTTTGAGTATATTCTTTCAGTTTTGTTGTTGTTTTCCTCACGATTGATTTTATAGCGGAAACTCTTTTCATTTTTATTTTGAAATTTGTCCGGATATAAGGGGAAACTCTACTGAAATTTTCCGAGAAATATGTCCTGATATAAGGGGAAATTCTATCGAAATTTTCCGAGAAATATGTCCCGATATAAGGGAAAACTCTGCCGAAATGTTTCTAGAAATATCACCCCATATAAGGGGAAGCTCTCCTGAAATTTAAAGAGAAAATATGTTCTTGGTGTTCTTTGTGTTCTTCAAGTTCTTCGTGTTCATCGTTCGTTCTTCGCGTTCTTGACACGTTTTTAGCATTTTTGATACGAAAATGAAATTCGATCTTTTCAGGAGCCTTAAAACATCCTTTCTAAAAATGAAACACGATAAAGCCTTGCGTACACGAGAGAGAGCTCGATTAGGTAACGAAATCCTTCCTTTTGCTGTTGGGTTTTCAAACGAAATTATTGAAATTCTTGAGTTTATGTTATGTGCTATAAAAAACCCTAATTTTGGCTATTTTTGATAAGGTTTGAATAGTTGCTAGGTGATTCCCACTAAAATAAGGTTTAAGCATCAAATCGATGCGGTGGCTTTGAAAGTTAGGGTTTGGGAGTTAAAATAGGCATAAATACGAGTATATATGCATATTGAATAATATATATGTGAGTCTATACTAAGTATTGTTGATTATGCAAATCAAAGATTTAACAAAAGAATTACATCAGGGGAATTGATGTGGTTTGAGTTGGATCATGAAAAGGATCATGTGTCACATTAAGGATGACTGGGAGTAGAACTACAGGGCGGGCATGCAATCTATAGGTTTGTCGGAAGGAACCCGTATTGGCGTTTCCCTACCTAGGTGGTACACGGTTGCCCTGGTACGATAAGTACGCACGAAATGAATGTTTTGCAACACGTGGTACCGGAAGCCAATATCTTCGGGTTGAATGACGGAAGATGTGGTCGTGCCATGTGGTGGCACGAGCGGTTCAATAGCGGATGGGTCACGATAATTTGTATTTAAAGCTGCTAGGTTATTTGATGAAATGTTAGCCTGAGATTTTAAGCAACCGAGTCCTCAAGGACGGTGTGCTCATTTATTTTCCAGGCTGAGGGTTTGAGACCCTGTTTAATAAAATAAAAAAAATATCAGGGTAGTATTGGAGGATTGGTTGAGGGGACGTGTAACAGCATAAGCTTACCAAGATCAACGCAATCTCCAATCCCAAAGTATCCACAGCTTCAGAGTCATTGTAATGGTGTGGTAATTCCCTGGACTAATCCCTGACGTGGAATAGAAAGGAATAGGACTTAAATTAATGAGAAGGAATGAAACTTTTTGTGATAACAAGTTTTGAAGAATTACCCATTTGTTTGCTTTTCCCTTCTTCGTTACTTAGCATTCGCTAATTTTTATCCTATGATTTATGGAAAACCCAACAGGTATCGGTGAGCCAACGCAAGGACCTTAGTAGACATCCAACTAGCCACAGTAGCTTTACTTTGTAAGGTAGTTAGTAATCTTTTGTATATTTTCTTTTCAAGCTGATGTACATGTAAATGGTTATAGTCGGACAATATATCATATGAACTTCATTTTGTGAATGGAAAAGTGTTGAAATACTTTCTTCTGAATATACTTTATTTGTAGTCTGTTTCTTAATGTTAGTTGTGATTGCTGAATAAATTATTGCTGAGTAACTAGATCCCAGCCATGGATTTCTTTTCCTCAACAGTTTGAGGAGCCATTCCTTTAGACAGGTGCATACCATGTCTTAAGGGTAGGAATCCTTTCTTGGAACTATCCATACGGAATCATTCAAGAATATTCTTAATGTATCCATGTTGTGACAATCCCAATATCCTCTTCTCTCGATTTCTGAACAACTTTAGACCCAAGATGTTAGAGGCTTCTCCAAGATCTTTCATCTCGAAGGTATGGGACAACCAAATCTTCACACTGGTCATCATCCTTGTATCATTTCCAATGATAAGGATGCCATCTACATAAAGCACGATGAACACAATGGCGCTCCCACTAAGCTTCTTGTATACACAAGGTTCATCAGGATTCTGCATAAAATCATAACTCTTTATGGTTTCGTCAAACCTGATGTTCCAGCTACGAGAAGCTTGCTTGAGCCCATAGATGGATTTCTTCAGCTTGCATACTTTGCCATCCTCAGTCATGAAGCCTTGGGACTGCTCCATATAGATATCCTCCTTGAGGTATCCATTGTGGAAAGCCATCTTGACATCCATCTGCTAGATGTCGTAGTCAAGATATGCAGCTATAGCTAGCAATGCCCTGATGTATTTAAGCATAGCCACAGGAGAGAATGTCTCATCATAGTCGATGCCTTCTCTCTGTGTGTAACCCTTGGCTACGAGCCGTGCCTTGAAAGTCTCTACTTTCCCATCAGGTCCCCTCTTTCTCTTGAAGATCCATTTGCACCCAATGGGTTTCACCCCTTTAGGTGGATCCTCTAGGGTCCATACACCATTCTTAAGCATGGAGTCAATTTCTGACTTCATTGCTATCATCCATCTATTCATGTCATGATCCGCGAGTGCTTCATCAAATGAAGTAGGATCATTGTCAATCTCACTTGACACATGGAATCCATACCTTTCAGGGGGTGCAACCATCCTCGAACTCCTACGAAGAGGTATGGGTGTTTCATCTTTATTTATCTCTTCAGTTTCTGGTTCAGGAAGCTCAGAATCCTCAGGGGATTCAATGAGTTCCTTTACTTCATATTTATCTTGACCCTTAAGGAAATCATTCTCCAGAAATTTCACGTCTCTGGAACCAAAAACCTTCTGAGTCTCAGGGTCATAGAGTTGGTATCCAATACCATCTCTAACATACCCAATGAAGTAACACTCACGAGAGCGAGATTCTAGCTTACTTGCGTCCACGTTCTTCGCATGAACCAAGCAACCCCAAACCCTCAAGTGATTAACACTAGGTTTGGTTCCATACCAGAGCTCATGAGGAGTCTTAGGAACAAATTTGCTAGGAAAATTATTCAGGATATATATTGCAGTCTCTACTGCATATCCCCAGAAACTAAGTGGTAAATGTGCTTTGCTCATCATTGAACGAACCATATCCATGATGGTTCTGTTGCGTCTTTCAGCAACACCATTAAGTTGGGGTGTTCCAAGAGGAGTAAGATTGGAAATAATTCCATTCTCTTTAAGGTATTCCTTGAATTCATCTGAGAGGTACTCGCCACCTCGATCAGATCGAATTCGTTTAATCTTCCTATCGGTTTGGTTCTCAACCAGAGCCTTGAATTCTTTGAACTTTTCAAAGGTTTCAGATTTATGATGTAATAGGAAGATAAACCCGTATGGCGAATGGTCATCAATAAACGTCAAATAATATCGATATCCATTTCGAGTCGCGGTACTGAAGGGACCGCATACATTAGTATGTATTCGGTCAATAATACCTTCACATCTTGTAACCTTGTTACGGAAAGGCATCCTGGTCATTTTTCCTTGAATGCAATTTTTGCAGGTAGGTAAAGATTGAACCTGTAGAAAATCTAAAGCTCCATCCTTAATCAATCTATTGATCTTATCAACAGACAAATGACCAAGCCTTTGATGCCAAATCTCATTTGAAAGATTTTCATCCTCCCTGGATCTTTTAGGGTTTTTATTAGTGGTTGTGACATTCATAACACATTTATCAATGCACAATTCATAGAGTCCTCCAGAAGTCAAAATACCACCTGTAATATATTTATCATAATGATTTATGACTAATCTATTACATAAAAGGAACGAATATCCACTTCTAACTAGCTTAGATACAGATATTAAATTCCTTCTGACTTCAGGTACATAAAGACACTCTTTAAGTACTAGGACTCTTCCACTAGATAATGATAGCCGACAAGTCCCGACGACGACTGCTGCAACACTTGCATCAGATCCCATCTGGATTACTATCTCCCCTTCTTTTAGTTTTCTAGTTTCCTGAAACAAATGCAGCAAATTGCATACAAGAACAAAAGCACCAGAATCAACAACCCAACTTCCTTCTCGTCCAACAAGAAAGCTGGTTTCAATGATAAAAGTAGATTTCATACCTGCTGAGGCTTTACCTTTGTCGACCGACTTCAAGTAATCCGGGCAATTATGCCTCCAATGCCCCGGCTATTTGCAATGGTGACAGACGTCAGTTTTCTTCAACGCCATTAGAGTGGATGCATTGGAAGACGAGCAAACACTTTGTCCCTTCTTCTTTCTCTTCTGGGCCAGGCCCTTCCGAGAACCATGCTTCCGACTGCGCTTTCCTCTGACCTGTGCAACCATTGCATTGCCAGCGGGACCATCTTTCTTCATTACGTCTTCTGCAGACTTTAATGCATCAAGAAGCCCAGCATTTGTCAGTTCTAGCTTGTTCATGTGGAATGACACCACAAAGTTATTGAAAGACTTGGGAAACGACAGCAGAATGAAATCGGATTGCATGTCTGCATCCATGGTTGTCCCTAGAGTCTCCAGCTCCGATAAGTACCCAAACATTTTGAGTGCATGCTCACAGACCGAAGTCCCTTCTTGCATCTTGCAGCAAACGAGTTCTTTCATAACATTGTACCGCTGGATGCGGTTAATGTCACCAAACATATCTTTCAGATTCTGCATAATCTCCTGGCAAGTACTCATCATTACATGTTGTTTCTGGAGAACATTGGAGAGAGAACCCAAGATGTAGCATCTAGCCAAGACATGATCCTCATCATACTTGTCATTGTATGCTTTTTCTTCCTTAGATTTAGGGTTTTCATGCTTGTCTTCTGAGAGCACATAACTGATGCGCTCCGCCAAAAGTACAAGCTCCAAATTACGGATCCAATCCGAGTAATTTGGTCGGTCAATTGGTTGACCTCCAGAAGCCTGCTTAGTGGGTTCATGGACTTCATTTTCTGAAATTGAGAATGCACTATATTAGAACATATAATCATATATTCAAATTTATGATATTTGATTAAGGTTTTTAAATCAAATTATTCTTGCATTGTCAACTTTGAAAGTTCATTCCCTTAATCACTTTCAAAGCAAGAGATATACTTACCGCTATATGTCAAGCAAGAATTGGGATCTCCTCTTTATCTTTTTTACATCCCAATAATATGAGAAACTGAAACTCCAATAAAGAGAAGCGGGAACACATTCCACCTTGCAAGTCCAACTTGCATTTCCAATTCGGTCTTTAATGCTCGGGCCCACCACCCCTAAGGTGATGTTCACCCGTCATTAATTGAACCAACCATCAACATGAATAGAACTCGCTATGCGTAATCCAATATCGCCCCAATAATATGAGGATCCGATATTAGGGTCACTACGCATACGGCCTTACTCTTTCGAGAAGCAAAGAGTCCGATCCAGATGCGCTTGCATATAGGAGCTGTCACTTCGTACATGAGTCTCCTATATACAATCCCTATCGACGGAAACCCTTCGCCTTGACGGGAGACCATGGATGTCACTTATGTGATCCTCCACATCTTATTCAAATTCAATTAATTATCATGAATCACATTCATATAATTAATTATTCCAAGGGAATTATTAACTCTAATCATATTAGAGTATTCCAATTGGACATAATTAATTTAATCATATCAAAATAATTATCAATCCAATTCAATCAATCAAACTTGATTGTTATACTTGAATGAATATGGTATTATTCTCAAAGTACGTATTAATTCGTATTTTAATAATTCGAAAAATACAACTTGATTTCTTCGGCATTAATCCAGTCCCTACCCGCTGTCATGGCCAGTACTGGCGAGAGTGGGACGGACCACATACGTTGCAACCCGCTACCCCAGCGTCTCCGACTAGACACCATATCCGCCTCGAGAAAAGATAATGCCAAATAGATCAATTTGTACTTGAGATGATCATCGGTTCTTCAACCGAAATTATACCATATAGTAATCAAAACAATTTTGATTATATGGAAATTTGCCAGACAAATTCCAATCCTATCAAATCTAATCAATTAAATGGTTGAGATCAAGTCAATTAAGGAACTAATCATCTTCCAATATTTTTCAAATATTTCCCATAATTATTTCTCGAAATTAACAATTAATTTCATTAATTGACAATCACATGGTTCTTGATTAGGACTGTAATTTCAGCAGTGACCCCTACTTACTAAAATTAGCATATCTTAATCATATAAATCAAAATTAGACAAAATCAATTTTTATAGATTGTTAATTTAATTTAGGACAGAACCCAAGTGATGTTTCACACATTTGCAGGTAAGTCTAAAAAGTAATTAACATTTTAATCACGTTCAGATCTACAGTTCCTGCAACAGTGCATACATGTTCATTAAAACAACCATATCTCGAGCATACGAAATCTGATTTACGTAAACTCAGATCCTATGGTTTCCTTATTTAATGGGGAATAAAATCCAAGTGTTAAATTCATGTTAAACAATTTAAATAGTGCCGAATTTATTCACTAAACAGAAGTGCGAAAATCAAATGCGATAAAAACTTTCGCGACTTCCACGAACCCAAGTCGTCTTAGGTCAGCGAATCATATTCGAAACTGTAGACATAAGGCTCTGATACCACTTTAAGGATATTGAAAAATCCTCAAGCGCATCACGGAAGCGTGATCGTCGTATCGGATACGATGGAGAACGACTAGTCGTACTAGTTGTTAGGTGCATCGGAATTTAAAAAATTTTTCATGTGATGAAACGACATGATCCAAGAACGATTCTCAGATCGTTTCATCTATAACCACAACAAGTATAATGCAATGCCTCTTGAAGCGTGGTAGATCGAGTCTCTAAGAAAAGAGACCTCCTGTCTCAAGTCCGATCGTCAGAGTAACGGCTTGCGAGCGTAGGGATGAGTCGCGTAGTCCTCGCAATCCAACAAGTTGATCCAAGCACGGTTGCTTTTGATCTCGTTGCACGAGATCGAACGTCTCCTTCGCAAGCAAAGCACTCCAAGTAGATGGATAACCGCAGAGCGTCGAAGTAGCAGCGCAGTGGCGTAGGCGTCGACGGGTCTCTCCTCTAGGGTATGGTGGACGGCCACCAAGAAGAGGGAGAGAGAGGGTTGGCGTGTGAGAGGAAAGAGAGAGAGAGAGAGATGTGCTACCAATAACATGTAATAGAGAGCAAGGTATGCCTCTCTATTTATAGGGTTTTGGGATCCATGGATCTCAATCCATGGGACATATAAAATCAATGGATGAGATTGATTTATGTCAATCCAATGGTCAAGATTGTTGTTGGAAAAAGCCAACAACTTTAAATTAAAATATATTTGACAAAATAAAATATAAATCAGTCCAAAAATCACATCAATAAATAAGGAGAGAATATACATGGAGATTACAACTCCATGTACATTAAGGAGGGACGGCCACCCATTCCATATAGGAATTGGGTGCCGCCCACCTCTTTCCTAAAGGAGGCAATTACATGGATTTCCATGAGATTGCATGCCTCCTTGATTTTTTCTCTTATTTACTTCCAACAACTATTTTTTGGGATTTTATTCATCAAAAATAATTCTCAATTAGTTTTGGGAATATTGCAATCTTGACATTGGAAAATTGTGAATCACATTCACAACCCAAAACTAAATATAATTTACATTTTCAATTAATTAGACATCATGTATCCAATACACATTAATAATTAATCTACAAATATAAATTATAATTATCTCTCTCTAATACATTATAAATCACATTTATAATATATTATGAATAATTGGATATTACTATCCACATTATTCTTATCCATAATAATCAAATCACATTTAATTATATTGGATAATTCCTCATACATCATGATAATTAAATCACATTTAATTATCAATTTCTCAATGCTTAGATCTTATGGAATTGTTCTTAAACCTTTTAAGAACAATGCTATTTCTCCTAAGATACTTGGAGATAAGGACGCGACGATTGTATTGTTCCACGTATAGTGACTTGGATATTGAGATCACATCTCAAATCCAGTTCCCATGGACCTCTAATAGATGCTTGATTAAATCAAGACCGTAAACCTAATCTTCTCATTGCATCTGAATCTCATTCAGATCAATGTACAGTGCATGGACTAAGATTAGGTCACTTCTCTAATGAGAGGAGTCACTAAAATCTAGACCTGTGTCATCACTCCCTCGGAATGGAAGCGTCATGGTTATACAATCGTTTATGATCAAATCACCCTCAGGTATTCCTAATACCTGTACATCCTGCATACTGGAAGACTCATGATCATCCTGAAGATATAGATCACTTTTACACGGTCATCTTCATAGTCTGATCATTAAGTTTCTCAATCTTGGTCCTTGGGATATGGTACAGATCATATGCTTTCACAAAGCATATATCTTACCTTCAAATTCATGTCATGCTTCTAAAGCATGACGACCATGCATGGAATTTGACCAATCCCCATACCTCATGAGTGAGCTCATGTCTCCCGGTTCACAAGTGAACCTTTATGATCCCTTTGAGAGATCGTATTACTCATATGCCCTTACATGCACACCAGCTCGCCGGTGTATAGACATTGGTTAGGTCATCAACCTATTGGTCTGCCAAATGTACATACTCAGACATATAGCAATACATCTGTCTCTGGTCAGAGGATGTTTGCCTGTGATGTGATAGTATTCATCATAGGTCTTTGGTTATCTCGATCTCGTTAAGTCAACCCATTGACTCAACTAATCTGATACCTCCGAATCACTATTCCTATGCAGAGGACCTGCATCAAGATGTCGATAAGATATCAGCCTAATGAGAAAGGATTGCCATCTCCTTCTCAGGCTGGAGATCATCACTTGTCAATCATTTGATGATGCTTGATGAGTCCTCTATCTAACTCCTTAGATATTCATCCAAGCATCAACCTCTATGATTCAATCAATGAATCAACAACTGTATGATTATCAAGTTGGCCATGGTACATAACCCTTATTGTACAGAGGGACCTTATAGTGCATTCATTCATTCAATATCAGAAAGGGAGTGAACCATAATCAATAACTTTTATTGATAAATCATTTACTACAATAACATTTATTGTAGGAATGGTTCGCCTCAGGACACATTGCTAACAGATGAATCATAGATTCGTAAGTGGACCCCCTCCGTGTTCGATGTATCATTTGGTCCAGAAACTTTGAATATCAATTGAAATATGTTTGGCAAATTTGCATGGTTGTTCATATTGTTCTTGATATTTACATTTATAACCCTGCTAGTGCGGAATATATTTAATTGCTTGGAAAAATTTAACCTATGTCCATGGATTTTGTTTTTTTGTTATTAAAATCTCAGACACTTTGTGGAAATTACAACTAGATCCATATTATTGTAGATTTAATTTTGTACTTTATTTTGATTATTAAAATTATCATTTTACATCTAAAAATTACTAGAAATTTTTTTAAGTGCCTAGAACCATATTACATCACATATTAAGGCAATTTAAACCAATTTCCTATTTATTAAAAATAAAACAATTATATTTTCTTCTGTTTAGAATTTATGAATCCATAAAAAGTATAAAATGTTTTGAAAAAATCTAAAAAAATCATATTGTTCTATTTTTATATCTTTTATTTTATGACCAAATAATTTTGCAAGATATTAAGAAAAACTCCTAAAAATTAAAAATCATAAAAAACCTCATAAAATTCTAAAAATTCATAGAAAAATCACAAAAATATATTTTAAGTTTCAAAATTTTCTTTGTATTATATGGTATTTAGGAAAATTGATATTGGGCTCAATCTGATTTGAGGGATATTTACTAAGCCCATTTCAAGTTCTAGACTTTACCGCTTTGTTTATTTGGTGTATTTACTTAGTTAAAAATCTAAAAAATATCCAACATCACCAAAAAGTTAGAAAAATTTAGAAAAGCCAAAAACTATTTATTTATGATTTTTTGAGTGTATTTTTTTATTTTAAAAACCCAAAATCTCTTTTTATTCCTTATTTATATAGTGTATTTATATATATTTATTACTTTATATTTATCTTTAAATTGAAATTAAAAATGTGCAAGATTAGGAAGTTAACAAAAAATACATATATATTAAACCCACAAAACATTAGCAATAAAAAATTACATAAATTTCCTAAGTTGTCTATTCATTTTTATTGATATACCTCGTCTGTCCCTTTGTGGTTTGACCCCTACTTCTTTTTACTATACACATTCTTTGGGGTATAATAAATTTTAGCTCACCTACATTTATTGCTTAATCATTGTTGTAGGTTAATCATTGATTGATTCGCTTGAGTTGGGTTCCAAGAGCTAAGAGAGGTGTTGATACAACGATTGTCGGATCCAACTTATCGAACATTGCATGCCCTCGAAGACCAGACATTAGGAACCTTTATTGAGTGCTTCATCAGATGTCATCATTGCCACATCATCAGTTTGTAGAACATTGATTAGACACTTGGCCTATTTTTGCCATTTTTCACTTGATTGCATATTTCTCTCTTTATTATATTTTTATCTGAGAATATTCTGACCATCCTCTTGTTTGAATTTGCTGCGAGGGACCGTTTAATGAGGGAGGATTTCCTTGGAGTTTCGACATATCCAAGAGATGCAGAAATCGATGGTTCTTTGTCTACTGATAGGAGAGAGAGTACTAGAGGACACAATAAGCCAAGCATAATTTCTATAGCATAGATTTAGCTTAAATTTTATGAGAAAGAATTTATTCATTAGTTTGTAATAATATAGGACCCAAAAACATGGATAATTGAACTATTCACAAGCCCATTTCACCAACTAATTGTTCACCTGAGGGACTTTATCGGTTTTCCATGTGTTCATCATATTCTACCTTTATTCCTCCTTATTTTCCCATTATTTTTATTTGTTTTTTGGGATTTGCATTTTCTGCTTTATTTTTATTTTTACATCTTGTGGAATGAGCCCTTAGATCATTAAGAGTGTATGTTCGATTAAATTTGGTCTGTAACCCTGATATCATTTATGTACTTACAGTTCCATGCTTGGATCTAGTCAAATTAAACAAGTTCTTCACATTAATAGAAGCTCATGTTCTAGGATGATTTCCTCATTGTATTGCATATAAATTAGATTTAAATTTCTATCTTGCATCCTACATGGAGAGCATTGGGAAGCACTGCAAGTCTTCTTACCGAGCATCCTATCATTTGTTTTCTAACTTGCATTGCTTTTCTGTCTCCTCCCTATGATTTTGCTCACATAGGACAAGAAAAGAACTGATCATATCGTTAGGTATTTGCACAAACATACTCAAAATAAATGAAAACTATAAAAATTTAAAATACGGAATGCTAAGAAAATCTTGACAAAATTGAAATTGATCAAATGAGCTTCATCGTATTGAGTTCACAACACCTTCATTGTATTCAGGTACCTTCCAAACAGAGTGAGGTGTGATCCTTAAGGAATAGAGCCCAAATCCCAGTTTGGGTACTGCCTTGTCTATCGTTGTATGCAAGAAGCATTGGCGATTCTATTGTACATGGGCGAGTAGGGCTTCGTCTGCTTGCAAACCTCGTTTGAAGTATTGAACTTAGGTTATATCTTCACGGGGGTGTCTGTCTCATCATTCCATGTCTGCATAGGTCCTTGTATGCTTGTAGACTTGGTCCGAAGCATTGGTTTCACCTTGCGGCCTCCTCATCTATTTCTTTGGATGAGTAGTGGTCTAGACTCGATAACAAGGACTTTGAAAAAGTACATGCTATTCATTACAAAGGAAGTAGGAAGTATGGGATACTTTTCCGGTAGTATTCACTCACCTATATGGTTAGCCACCTAAGGACTAATTAACAAGATTGCTTGACACAACCAATAAAATTGAAAAGATAATAGACAAACTCTTACGGCTCATTGTGTTGAGTTGGTGAATTGACATGGGTTTAGTGGTTTGATTAATTGGTTTTAAACATGTCAAGATAAAAAATATCACATGTTTACACATTTCATATCACACTTCTTCTCTCACTTCTTCTTCTTGCTTTGCTTATTTGAGCCTTCTTTTCTTACTTGCTCTTGAAATTCTACATTTCCTTCAACTACTCCATCATACACTTCTTTTTTACTCTCAAGATGTTGCATACAGGATGGCTTTGTTCGGATCTAGCAAATACCTACATCAATTCGTGGATGTTGATATAATCAATAATGAGGAGTGATATCCAAGACTTGAGTTCGGACCTTGCAAACTTCTCTTTCAACTCCCCTATCTTCACTCGCTTCAAGGATCGAGATGACTCTTGTCTTGATCTTCCCCCTTCCACAAAATTTCTTTCACTAATAAATCCCTTGTTGAAGACCGACTCTCATCTCGAACTGGCTCCTTTTCTGAGGATTGATCATGTCTTATTTCCCAATGTAGATTCTTCACCCAATTAGGAACCCGAGTTACAGTTTAACATTGAGATGGCTCCTCAGAGACGAGACAAAGGACTGACTTAGTATGAGACAATGGACTAGAACGTGGTCAACAACTAGTTTCTATCATCAATCCAAACCATTCAGCGATAGTTGGCAAACCAAGCTCTTACCCAAGTTGCGTTTAGAGAAATGCTTAATGATTTGAGGAGGGATCGAGAAAGCCGAGGAGGAGAGGATGAGGAACATCGTGGTGGGTATGATGATGACTTGTCTGTAGGAACCCATGGAAGAGAGGAGAGAGTTGGGCAGCCCAAATCAACTATGAAGGAGACATACATCCATGACGTTGGCCAGATTACTGAGTAGATCGATACCTACTATCTACGGACACTTCGAGTTGAAACCATCCTTGCTTCCTCTCTTTGGAATCTTCCATGACAACACCAAGAGGAGACCTCCATTCACCTGCCATAATTTAACTAGATTTGTAGCACAATGCACTACCCCAACGTTCCCTTGGAGGTAGTAAATATGATTACCTTCCCTTTCAACCTTCAAGATAAGACATTGTACTGGATCAATTACCTTGGGACGGTGGTGATGACTTGGGAAGAGATCAAATCATCCTTCCTTCACAAGTACTACCCCTGTGTCATCTGAATCAGATACAAGCCTTGATATCTAACTTCTCCCAAATGTCCTATGAGTTATTTCATGAGGAGTGGGAAAGATTCAAAGATCTCATGGAGAAATGCACCCATCATGAGTTGCCGAAGACCAGCCTGGTCCATAACTTCTCTGGGGGCTTGCACCAAGAAAGCCAATGGCTCGTGGATGCTGCATGTAGAGGATCACATTTTAACAAGGACGAAGATGTCGTATGGTAGATCATCAGGGAGATGGTTGAAGGCTCAACTGCCTTATCTTTTCCCCGTGTGTTCCAGAAAACTCAATTGATCCCGCACAAGCGTGTCAATGTGACATTAATCATGAAGAAGAGAGAGACATGAGTTCTAATCTTAGCATCATCGAGAACCATCTGTCTAAAGTTGATATCATCTAGAAAAGATCACAAGACCTTAATAAATTACAAGTGATTGAATAAAGAACCAAGTCGCTGGACAAGCTTGATCATATTTCCAAGCAGCTTGAGCTTTTGGTGAGCACCATCCATGTCTGTCAGTATGTGAAAGAACCGATTGAGCATTTTGTAGAGCCGATGGAGACATATCATCAGCAATAAAGGGATGCCCAAGTCAGTTCAACACATGTATTATGTGCAGACACCCGACCATGGATCATCATTGCCACAACATCAGATGGTAGTGTACCACCCTAAGCCCCATGCTTATCCCAAGCCTTTCTATCATCCACCTTTGTAGATCCAAGAGGTAAATGTTGTGTGGGGCATTGAACACGCTCCAACCTATCATGGAGGACAATCTCAGGGTCCGGGCACATCTATTCAACCTTTCATTCCTCAGCAGATTGGCCGGAACTTCTAGCACTAGCAATCCCACCAGTCTCCGCACCAAGGAAACAACTGGAGACACAACACCAATACCAGTAGCTAGCACATCACTAACCATAGTATCAACAACAGTCGGATGCTCAATATCAGAACCACTTCTCTTTTCCTCGATATCTACAACAATAATACCATCCTCATCATTTTAGTACTTCCAACAACAATCACGATACCACCAGCCTCAGCTCCCACATATTGTAGAATCTTCAGAGGCAGCTTCAGTGGATCCTACCTTGGACTACTTGTCTCAGCTAATAAAGAACATGAACGAGATGAACCAGAGGATTGATGACCTCACCGTTGCTAGAACAATGATACTGTGCCGATTGAGGCAAACCCCAACAACTTCAAAAGAAAGGAGCAGGTAGAATGTAGTGCAACACCACCTCCCGAGTCAGGTATAAATTCTTTTATGTTATCTAATATTATTCATCTCAAGAGTGTCAGAACACTACAATCAACTGCTTCTGTCAAAGGGAAAGGTCAATCTTCTGTGGGAGAGTCTTCATCACAATTAACTAAGCTGGAGCTAAAGTCTAGATCTGATGAGGAAGGTGAAGCAACAACATCACCATCACCAAAAAGACAAAATATAAAGAAAATAAAAAATCTAGCAATAACAGCCAAGGTTGTGTTGATGTAGACAAGGAGACGCTAATGCCAGCAGCCAAACTCTTTATGCCGACATGGTTGATTTCCTTTATTTGTTTTGCAATCTATTTTGGATGATTTTACTAAGCTTAATTATCTGTCTTTATATAAGATCATATTATTGCATGAAAAATGAGGGTTTTAATGATATTCACATTCCATTTCATGATGTTTTGAAATCAATAATAGTAAAAAAATTGAAATAGCTTTGGTTGATCTCAATATTGTGGAATTATTGCAAAACAATATACTGAAAATGTAAATGCTCAATGTCATGGAGTACAAGTCAGCAATGAAGAAAGGATTAAAGTAGGCATGTACCATAAAGCATCATCCCCGCAAAAGCAGAAACTGAGGATCCGGAAAACATATTCTAACTATGGCAAATGTTAATGCTATTGGCAACCTCTAGAGTAAGATGAACATGGGAGCACCTCTCATCAGATGTGAGATATTCAACTAGGAGTTTGAAAGTAGACTCCTGGACAATGGATCATCCATTAATCGGATGTCCATGACAATACTTAAAGAATTTGAGTTAAGGTCACTAAAATCTACAAGAATTATTCTGCAGTTTGCAGGCACATCTGTGAAGAGGCCAAGAGTATTTTGGAGGATTCCATTATCACAATTCAAGGGATGCAGTTCCTTGTAGGCTTTATAGTCCTAGATATCGACACCTCGACATCCCTTCTTCATACCCTGATCATATTGGAATGGTCATACCATCGAACAACCGAGGCTATGTTGACTATGGTACTGGAAAGATCACCTTTCTCTCAAGCAACGACAAGGTCCTCGTTGAAATGCTCCAAGTACCTATCTCATAGAATCCAAGTCATATGAGAGTGAGCAGATTCAGAAAGAGACACAATACTATGATTTTCTTACAGAGATTAGAGACAATTTTATTTTTGGATGATATTAAAACATAAGAATTCCTCTTCAGGGAGGAGTCCTTGAAAAGCACAGTCGAATTCCCTTCTATCCTCAAAGATGGGGTTTCTGCTGATCTGATATCTGAGCTGACTGAATTGATTGAGATTGATTCATCCCTGTAAGAGCAAGATGAATTCCTTGTAGATCTTTATATGTCTTGGGCTTTGAGTCAGAAATACTTTATGTGGACAGAAATGATCAATAGAGCCAACACTGACCATAGCTGCTGAAGTCAACGCAGAGTCAATTCTGACCCCTCAAGAGTTGAAACCATTACCTTCATTGATGAAGTACACCTTCCTTATGGGAGGAGAACATGTTCCTGATCATCATTAATTCCTACCTGATTGCAGACCAAGAATTTCACTTACTTGAGGTTCTAGAAACAAAACATAAGGCTATTGGCTAGAAAATAACAAATCTCCATGGGATAAACCCTTCATTATGCTTTCAACACATCTATTTGGATGATGACCGCAAGCCAGACACGAGTTTCAATATTAGCGGAATCCAAACATCCAGGAAATCATGATGAATGAAATCACGAAATGGTGTGATGTAGGCTTTATTTATCCCATCTCAGACTCAAAATGGGTAAGACTATTTCATGTGATACCTAAGAAATCATGAATCACCATCTTAATGAACAACAAATGAGACAAGATTCCGGCTAGAGTACATAATTCTTGGCACATTCGTGTCGATTACGAATGCCTGAACCTAACAATAGAGAAAGATCACTTCCCTTTGCCCTTCATTGATCAAATAGTCGAAAGACTTACTGCAAAGGAACATTTCTATTTCTTGTATTGGTATTCTGAATATAACCCGATTGCTATAGCCCTTGGAGATCAAGAGACGACCATTTTTCCTGTCCATTTGTGATGTACGCTTTTAGATGAATGACGCTCGAATTGTATAACACCCCTTCTATGTTTCAGAGATGTATGATGGTAGTATTTGCTAACATGGTGGGTATTCTTCTTGAGGTATTCATGGATGACTTTTTGATCAATGGAGATAACTCCGAACAGTGTTTGACATATTTAGATTGAGTACTTTAGCGATGTTGCAAAGTTAATATGCTGCTTTCTTAGGACAAGAGTCACTTCGGGGTGACTGAAGGGATCGTATTGGGTTATGTCGTCTCTGAAGCAAGGCAAGGATGTCAATCCCACCAAGGTGGAAGTAATATCAGAACTAGAGCCACCTAACTATTTGAAACAAATCCGGTTGTTTTTGGGGCATCTCAGTTTTTATCGAAGATTCATCAAAGATTTCAATAAGATTGCCCTACCGTTGACAAAGATTTTAGGAAAGGACACTGATTTTATTATAGATGACAGAGTGCTCCATGCCTTTCATAAGTTGAAAGGAAAAATTACCTAGTCTCTTCTCCTATAGCCACTGGATTGGTCTCTTCCATTCGAGATGATGACAGGTGCATTTTATTATGCCATTGAGGCTATGTGGGATGGCAACGGGATGGATGCCCATTTGCAATTCACTATGCTAGTAGGACTCTATGTGAAGCCCAGAGGAATTAGACATTGACATAAAAAGAGATGTTAGCCGTAGTGCTTGCACTAAAAAATTTATGTCTCACTTTCTTAGATCAAAAGTAATTGTATACACTGACCATTCTACCATATGTTACTTATAGAGTAAGAAGGACGAAAAGTCATACCTACTTCACTGGATCCTTCTACTCCAGGAGTTTGATTTAGAGATAAGAGATCAACCTAGAGTCAAAAATATCAAGGCAGATCATTTTTTCCAGAATTTGTGAACCATAGCCTCTTGAGCAGGACAATATTCTGATCACTGAAACCTTCCCAGGTGAAGCTATATTTGCAGTCACTTCGCTACCTTGGTATGATGATATCATGAACTACCTTGTCTCCAAGGAATCCCATGCGATTGGTCGAAGATGAAAGTGGATAAGTTCATGTCTGACATAGATTTTTATCAATGGGAGGATCCATATCTGTTTCGTGAAGGTGTAGATTATATCCAGCGAAGATGTATTCCTGAGGAGGAGTTTACAAGTGTCCTGAACCACTGCCACAAAGTTATAATCTTGTGGACACCATTCTAGAAAGCTGACAACAACTAAAGTGCTTCAATGTGGCCTTTGGTGGCCGAATCTTTTCAAAGATGCTATAGAATATGTCAAAGGAAGTACTCACTGCCAGAAGATGGACGATGCCATTAGTTCTCTAGATACCATGCCTTTCATGTATATTCAGATCTCAGATGTCTTTGATGCATGGGATATCGATTTCATGGCCTTGTTTCCGAATAGTCAGGGTTTTGAGTACATCTTGCTTGTTTCTAATTATGTAAGTAGATGAGTGGAGGATATCCCTGCTTGAACTGCTGACAGTCATACTGTATGTGGATTTCTCAAAGATAACATCATTGCATTGTTAAGGATTCCGAAAATACTGATATCTGACGGGGGCAGCCAATTCATTAATAAAGAGGTTAGGAAGCTAACAATGAAATACATAATTGAGCATCGTGCCACTTCTCCATACCACCCAAAGACCGATGGCTTAGCATAATGTTCAAATAGAGAAATCAAGACTATTCTATAGAAACTTGTGCGTCTTGATAGAAGGAACGGTCACAATTGCTCAACTCAATTCATTGGGCATATCAAACAATGTACAAGTCCCCTCTAGGCATGTCTACCTATCGCATGGTGTATGGAAAGCCTTGTTATTTTCCCATGGAACTCATTCATAAATCATCATGGACAATCAGTGTATGCAATTTAGACAGAGAAAAAGCTGGAAAGAAAAGAAATTGACCTGAGTCATTTGTTGGAATTCAAAGACTCAGCATATGACAACAACCTCTTGTACAAATAAATGGTAAAGAGATGGCACAATAAACACATCAGAAGAAAATCTTTTGAGATAAATAAGAAAGTGTGGTTGCTTGACGCTAAATTAAAGTTATTTTCAGGCAAACTAAAGAGAAAGTGGTCGGTATCTTTTATCGTAAAAAATATGTGTGATAATAATAGCATCAAATATGTGTGATAATAATAGCATCGTAATATCAGGCTTGTCATCTGATGCACTACCTTTATAGTCAACGAATAGCTATTGAAATCATATCTTGAGCTTGCAACTTTTCTATCCGTTGTTGATTCGGTTCAAGTGATATATAAAAAAGAGCTCCCTGGTGATGATGGATCAGACAGATAATCTCAAAGATATCATTTCTTTTTCTTCTTTTCATTTCCTTTTCTATTCTTCTGTTTGCTTAGTCATCATTTTCATCATTGCTATACTTAGTATATGCTTCATCCTAAGTATATGGGGGTTGACTTACTTGGGTGTTCATTCTTTGATCCCTCATATGTCTCCCAACTTGTTGATATTCTGTCTATACTTAGGAAATCTTTACCCTAATATAGAGAGAGACAAGCCAAGCTGGTGATTTTATAAATTCTAACCCTCGATCTTCCCTGCTTTGTATATGGCTTTCTATACTTAGGATTAGCTAATCAAAAGTATAGGGGGACAATCGACTTTACATTCTTTGAATCGTTGTAGTTTAGGCTTTTCTGTACTTAGACGAGTTATGTCTTTCTTTCTTCTCTTTGAACACTATGAGCACATAGTTCGAGCTAATTATTGGGGGTCGTGTATATACATACACGTTATCCATAACTTGTACTTCTGTATTTTCAGTAAATATGGCCAAAATACTGGGTACGGGTGTACAATAAATCAGCTGTAAAGAACAACACTCATATGAAATCTGCACATACCACTAATACACTAATTCTTTTACTAACTCTTTTAACTTTTCAAAAATACTATAAAAAATGTAAAATTTCAAAAATACCTACAAATTTGAAAAATATTTTCTAATCCGTATAAAAATTTGCATTTTTTTTAAATTATAAAAAGTTTAAAGTTTAAAATGTCTTCACAAAAATACTTTCTTGCATTGCATAAGCATTTTTCGGAATGATTTTGGCAATCGAACAAGTCCAAAAAAATCTGAAGATTAGAGCTTGGTTTAGACCGTAATCCACTTAATTTCAGAAAACATGTTAAGAATGGGAATTGATGCTTCAGGTTGCCTAGAATTAATTCTTCAGGTTCTATGAGATTATGTTCATGAATCAATTCAATGTGACTAACTAGAACTCTTCATGTTTGTTGTTTGACTCTTGACACAATAGTTTGACTCAAAACCTCACACTCAACACTTAGCTCAGCCAAGATGGTTGTTGAAAAATCTAGTGGTCTAAGTCTGGACGATACTAAGTTGCTTCGTCAATGGTGGCTCAGGAACCATTCTTGGAGACTATCGAAACCAATACCTCAACCTACTATTCTCTGGTAACATGGACATCTAACAATTGGAGATTGTATTGAACTAAATCTTTGAATGAGGAATGGTCTGCTAACATAATTTTTCTAAGACCCCGAGATATGGGCGGAATAAAAGATTCTATTCTGTCGGGGAAAAACAAGAACGCAATGCAATGCCAAAACAAAGAACTACCAAAAAGAAGCCTATACCAAAAATTCTGAGCTTTAAGAAAGGCTTGCTTCTTGATGGATACTTGGTCACACTGGCCAAGTTTCACAAGGAAATGTGACTACACTTGTCCATTTCCACTTCTTTTCTCCTTCTTCTAACTTCTCACTAATTCGTTGTGTATGATGAATATGTGTTACATCACTCTAAAAGTGATTAATTAAAGCTCAGTTCCCCAAAATTCATATACATTTTATCAATTATATTACATAATTAGTATTCACATATATTTAATTAATAATTGCATTTTATCATGCATAACTGCATAAAATAAGAAGCCAAAAACCTCAGCCCAATTGACCTATAAAATAAGCTAACTTCCATGATTCTTAACAAATTCTTACTAACTCCAAATCACCTAAAACTACCTCTATTGTGTACAAATTACTAACCAAAATAAAGGAAAAATACAAAAAATCACTAATTGATATAATTGAGAAATAAACCCAAACCCTAATTTCAGGATGATCAAATTAAAACGTTGATATCCTCCTCATATACTGTTCGATTTCATCCTACTTACTTTTGTACTAATATTCATTCAATGACATTCAAAACAAGACAAAGTTCAAGTGAATCAGATCTCATACGTGAAAACTGGATTTAAGGCCTCCTTTGTACATTGTGTATTTTACCCGATTTTGACCTTTTATTTTATGTATATAATTATCTCTTTTTTTCTCTCTTTCATTTATTTTATTGATAAAAGTTTTATTAAAATGCATAAAAATCCAAATCTAAACTAAAACCAAAATCAAAGAAACTAACTGAGTTCGAGTCTTCATTGATAGTCTGTACAAAAGTCCTCTTTATGGTACTTTATTTTATTTCTCCAGTTTCTTAATTAATAAAAAATACAAAAAATTAGAATAATGTGTAAATATTTGTCTATGATTGTGTCATATTTTTCCTGTTTTTTATCTTTTTAAAATGGAAAAAATTACAAAATCAAAAAATTAAGGTATTCTATGTATATAGAGTACCCCAATATTATCACTTTGTGCAAATGACCTATTTTGATTTTGCTCTCTTCATTAAAATTGTAGATCTTGTCGAGTCGAGCAACTTTTGTGAAGAAAATCTTTTTAATCCGATGTTATTTGCTATTTCTTTTGAATTTGTCTTTGTCTTTTGATTTTTTGAATAGTCTGGATTGACATGTGGCAGCACCTAGAGCTGCCATGTGTAACCCGTTTTTGGTATTTATACATATTTGATTATTAAAAAAATATTTTTTTCAAAAAATAATAATATAAATAGATAAAAATAATAATAGTAATCTAGTAACAATAATAAGAATAACCTTGCACGTGCCTCCACACATGTGCCCAGCACGTGTCGTCTTTCTCCCCCAATTCCAGCCACCTTCCATCCGGGCGTCTCCACCTCCCCACGCGTCATCAGACCATTGACCTGATCACCCCAAGTCCAATCACTATTGATTTACACCCCTCATCAAATCCCATCTCTAACTCCCCTTCCATCTTCTCTCCATCAGATCACCAATCTTGATCGCATCCTCGTAAATCTCATCGCATCTCCGTCAAGATTCAATCAACTGATCGCTTTATCCTTCCAAGTCGATCCCCTTGCCACAGATCCCACCTCCGCCTTCCATCTGTTTCAACCCCCCTCGTCCCTTTAAAACTCACTGTCGTGCACCTCCTCAAGCTTCATCTGCCATTCATGCCAGGAGAGAGGAGTACCAGGTGACACAACGGTGACAACGCCAACCCATCCTCCCCCTTCAGTGAGATCTAACACCTCACGCAACATCGTGGCAACTCCTCCAAGATTGCTCTGCTCCGACACCCGTTGCCGTGGAGCCCCATATCTGCAGGTACACCCCCCTTTATTCTGCATGCTCCATCTCCATCTCTTCTCAGCCACCCTCGCTCCTCCGCTTCACCATTGCCTTCTTGATCCTTCTCCATCTACTGCACATCCCTTTTCAGTCGATCTCCATTGAGATCCAGTAGCCGCGCTCGAAGGCACATCATTGATGTCATCCCCACTGGGCGCTTTTCCACAGCAGCATCGTGTTGTATCTCCGCCTTGAGCATTCCCCCACACGTGAGCTCCACCACAGCAATCTGCAGCTCCTCTGCCTCGAGAGCCGCTCTCCATATATTCTGCGATTACATAGGTACCGCCTTGACACCTTCACCATCCTCCGTGCTCAACCTCCTTCGCCTGCCCTTGCAGGACCTCACTAACCACCATCATACTCTAGCACACCTTCGACCGACCTCGCCTGCTCCATCATCGCTTCGCGAGGAGCTCCATCCTCCTTCGTTAGTTCTCTACCCTTCGTCATACCGTGAGCGACGCCCCTCCATCCACCATCTGCAAGGCTCTCTTTTCATCCCCCACCCACGTGCGCTGCATGTGCCGTGGGGGGCTTGCATCGACACCCTTGGAGTAACACCATATCGCACAAAGTGCCTTAGCCTAGAGGTCACATGCTGGAAATTTTGCAATAACCCCCTCTGGGGTTTGGTAATTCATTTTCAACACTCGCACTACATTTCTTAATTTTATATTTTGTAATATTGCAAACATGACCCTCTGTTCTCACTATATTTTGAACAACTTTATTGCACCATTTTATTATTAAAAAAAATAACATTGTGTTCCACAATTAATTCTCTACATCATGGCATGATTATTATATTTTTATGCTATGTGGTTAATTATTAATAATTGTTTCGTAGAAATTTGCATATTTTGACCATTCTGTGCTTAGATATTCATATTAAATTAACCATAGCTTCGAAAAATGCAAAAAATCCTGGGATCAAAGTATTAATTGTGCTTTATATTGTGCCAAAAAATAATTGCTTTTGCATACATCATTTGCTCCTTAAAATTCATTTTGTGTATTTCAATATTTAATTTTTAATAGGTGTTAATTCTCACATTTTTAGGGTTAGTATTTTTCTGAGGTTGATACCGAGTGATCTATCTTGGATAGTTTTATTCCTTGAAAATAAACAGGTTTAATATTTATTATCATTAATTATCAAGATTCACATGATTTACCCTATTTATTTCATTAAATATTTATATTACATCGGAAAATTCCAAAAAAATTACAGTGCATCTATTTCATCATAATTAACGTCTTGGCCAAGTTTGTGATTTTTTGACATCATGTAATTAACATTAAATTTTCTTATCCTTAAAATTGGCCCTCATTTCAGTTGCATTTCAAAAATACCAAAAATATTTGCCTCGAAAACCGCTTATAAAATTTGATAGGCATTAACTTAGGTTGTTCCTTTGCCTCCTCGAGTTCAACCCTAGGTCTTACCCAGGCTAAATAAAGATAAACAACTTCTATTAAATTTGATTAATTAAATTAAGTGGTTAATTCTTGATTGATTCTGATCACCCGCCTACAACGAAATGACGACACATTCATTTTAGCGCACGATAATTCCTACAAATTACTAGATGATTTATCTGATAAATCAGATGGTGTCGTTGTCGGGGAGGAAAATGGCGTAGGTTTTTGTCTAGAAAATCAGTGTTAGATTTTTACATATTGGGGTAATCTGACCCTAAACCTCATCACTATACATTTTCCATTTTTATTTTATTTTTTATGCATGCATTTATTTTATTTTATCTTTATTTTCAACATTTATTTTCTTGTTTTATTTTTGTTTAATTTTTGCCACTCTCTTAAAATTCTCTCTCTTATTTTTATGCGAGGTAATTGACATACGTGGAGCGATTTTTTCAGAAACTGACACATCTTCACCGACTTCTGAAAAGCTGCATTAATCTAAGATCGAGTCGAGTCTTGAGAAAGCGTAGAATCTAGGATTTTAATTTCTGTAATTTTAAATATTTATAATTAATTGCTCATTTAGAACAGTGTTTGTTTGGATTCTCGCGTCTATAATAGGACTTGCGTTTCTTCTCAAAAGTGCGTCAGACCAGATTCACTCTCCGGTGAGGGTGGTGCCCAACGTGAGTGGTTCATACGATTAAACCTACACTTACAACTATCAGAGCTTCTAGGATTTTTCTATTTGTTCTCATAGTTACTAGGACCATACTACACTTTAATTACGATGCACATTAACTCGTTCAACTTAGTCAAAAATTTAACTCATTTCTTCCTGACTAATAGAACTATTTCTAGGTGCATTTTTGTCGTCTTGCATATCATATAGAATAAAGTTTCAATTCTTGTATTACATCCCACATAGCGAGGAATCACTATGAGTTTTCTAACTAAGCATACATCATTGTTTTCCATGTGAATAGGCTTTTCCCAAATTTCTCCGTCTTGTTTTGTTCTTTAAGATATAAAGGAAATTGGGATAGGACAATAAACGTGTATTTTGCTCACTTAAATCTTCAGCGATCACCAAAATTAAAATTGGGACTGCTAAACAAGGCCAGCTTTAATTAAATCATAAAATCAAGAATTTTTACGGGAGAATAACCCTGTCATTAGATTCATTTATCTTGCTAAGAGATTGAGAGACTCACACTAGGATAGAGCCAAGCTCAGGAATATTCATTCAGACTACTGATTCTAAAAATGACTAGCTTCTTCTCAGTGAGGGAACTACAGTCTCCTTTAGTAGAGTGGGTGGTTAAAGGACAATGCGATTGGCACAATCCTAAAGTAATGGGTAGCCGTTTAACGATATGTACTTACACCCATACTGGCTAAAAGTATATGCAACTATCCGTAAGAATTTGGGCCAGTCTTTAGGAAAATTTCTAACACTAAAAGCTCGCTTAAACATATGCAAGATTTGAATTATCACTAATTAAAGTTTACTAGATAATTGGCCAGACTCTTGCAGCCATCACTGTATGAGTTGGTGAAACTAGGCTTTGGATTGTGTTTGTATTTTTCTTAGATTCAAGTTAATCATCAAATACTGCATGCTTGTGCCTACATCATGAATCGTAAACCTCTTCCAAATCATTTGAAATCAAGAATGGTGGATTGTGGTGAATTTTTTTCGGACTCCGTGAACCTTCCACTAACCACCACAAACTTACCATTCTCAAGGGTTCATAGGCACTCTTACTTCGGACCACCTTGGGTTCGTGGAAACTATTCCCTTGAATCATCATCCTATAGTTCTTTTTTCTTCCTCGAGGGAGGTCAAACCCTTACCGTCTCTTTCTCTCCTCACCACATCGAGGAAGACTCTCACCTCGATGATTCTTGTTCAAATTCTTTAAACTCTATCAATTCAAATCCTTTATATTTTGAAGGTGAATAATAAGAGAACCTGAAGAAGATGCCTCCCAAGAAAAGAGACTAGGAATAAGAACATAATGAAGACCCTATGCAAATGATCTTGGCAAGATTGGTTGCATCTGAGCATCAACGCCTTTTACCGAGGGAACAACACAACTAACTCAATGTAGGGGGTGAACCACCAATGGAAGCAGCCTATAACCCTGGGCAGTACAGAGTAAGGAATTATCTACAACAACCAGAGCCAGAGGTAGATTATGAACTGAAGCCACCCTTCTTGAACCTAAGTCCTCAATTTCATGGAAATACTGCTGAAGAACCATATGAATTCTTACGGGATTTGGAACTAGTATGTTCAAAACTGAGACACCCCAAGGTCAGCCAGGACTACATTCATCTTACTGCACTTCCATTCACCTTGAAGGACAAGGTAGACTACTAGGTAAAGAATTTAGGAGTGACAATCACCACATATGATCAAATCAAGGATCGTTCTTAAAGAAGTTCTACCCTTTGAGTAGGACTAATCAGATAAGGACACACATCAACAACTTCTCATGAAACATTCTATGAGGCATGAGATAGATTCAAAGACTTGTTACAAAAGTGTTCATATCATGCTTTGGATGATAATATCTTGGTCCAGTCACTCTATTCTAGTCTCAGCAATGAGACTCAAGCTTTAGTGAGTGCTGCCTATGGAGGAAACTATACAACACGAGGTGCAAATACCGTCTGGAAGGTATTTGAGCAAATGGCTGAGACAAGCCAATCACAGATCGTCAGCAAGGCATGTACTGATTCCCTCAATTAACTCCAATCTAAAGGAGGGAAGCAGACTGTTGATGAAATAAGTGAGGATCTGAGTGCAAACATGGGAATCATCACTGACAAGATAGTCGTAGTGGACCAGATTTACAAGAGGATGAACGGCATCAACAATAGGATCTCCCAAATTTTGAAACAGATGGAAGAACCGACTGAGAAGGTATCCAAGATCGGGATACCTGCCATGACTGCATCCGCTGTTGCCATTAACCAAGTACATCAGGTCCTGGAATAACTGATGTCAGGGCCACCTCAATTGTGGGTTCAGGACCAGTCCTATGCCCAATCTCTCCAACAGTTATCATCACCAGGCGAGATCATTGATCAAGTACTGCCTTCGGTGTTTGAGGTGAATGACATTTGGTACACTCAATACCTTTCTCGGTAGGGTAATACGGGGGGACCGATGCCCTGCCAACATCCCCCGACATTCTACAATGCCACATTCCCACTCGTTCCGTCCCAACAACAGAGGTCACAATAGTCATACAACCGACATGGACAATACCAAGCGAACCAACATGGTTCACAGTACGAGCACACACCGAAGCAATATCAATAACAGTATCAGGCTCCACGGGTCCAATCTTCGAAGCAACCCTCACAGACATCTAACTCTAAGACCGAATCTATTGATATTCAGTAATAGGTGCTTAAGGAGATCCGCTCTTTTCGGAATGAACTTTAGGATTTCATGGTAGACGTAAATTGATTATCATGTTGGAGATATGAGCAGACTGCTCCTACTACAGCCATTCCCACCTAAGTTCAAGCTAACCCTAACAGCATGAACAAATCTCAATCTCATCACAGTGGTCAGGTATACTATTCAGACTCGTCTATATCTAAACATGAGATCCTTTCATTTGATAATATCAATGCTATATCACTTAAGAGCAGAAGGACCATGGTTGTACCTGACCGGGTATTGGGAATGGAGAGAAACGACTTAGGAGTTCAGCCGGGTGATACTTCCGAAGATGAAGATGAAGGAAATATGAATTCACTACCAATGAGGATTCCCTCTCAGGGGAAGGGAAAAGCACCCATGGAGTCTACAGAGGACCTTGCACCTCCAGTCGTGACTAACTCACCTTTGTCATCTTTTCCGCAACATGATGTAGACAATTTTGATTTTTACGATTAGTTGAAGAATACAGGTCATTGTAATAAGAACCCCATTTCTAATGAATCAAAGCATGGTGTTCTTGTTTACGATTTGGATTCTCTATCTCCTATCTCGACTTCTTGCATTCCTTTCCCCTGTGCTCGTATGGGAGGAAAGTGTAAACCACAAAAAACTCTTCAAGATGACCCGAAAATGGCACAATTTGTCAAGAAAATATTACAATCAAGGTGCCATTGGATCAATATGTGGCTAACAACCCTGTGTTCCCGAAATACTTGAAGATGAAATGCACTCCTACAAGGACTCGTAGGAAGAAAACAAATCAATTCGTGGAAACTCATATCTTAACAGTTGGTACTACCAAATGTGTCAAAAATCAGCATCTATCGAGGAAAAAGAGGGACCGGGGTGCTCACTATGTGGAGAGTCACATCGGCGGCATTGCGTTTGCATGCATACTCCTAGATAACAGTTCTTCTATCAATCTTCTGCCCTTAGCCTTATACAACAAACTAGAGTTAGGGCCTCTCAAAAAATAATCATCTATACTCAAATTTGCTAATCGATCAATGAAGTGATCTAAGGGAGAAATGCAGAATGTTGTTGTCTTGTTTGAGGGGTCAAAGTACAAAGTGGAATTCATTGTTCTTGATATGGAAACCCCAATCATTGCATAAAATCTCAGATCATTTTTGGATGACCATCCTTGAGGACCGCAAGAGCAGTATTCGATTACAACACATGAATGATGAAGTTCCGCTCTCTAGGTGGAGAGGTGGACTTAGAGATGAAGCATACGAAATGGCAGAGACCCGACTTCGAATCTAGTATGAGTACCGAAACACTTCGTTGAGAGAGAGTACTGAAACATTTGGCAGGTAGGGAGAGGGATGTGAACATACATATCCCACGGCTAGGTAAGGCATACATATAACAAGGCCTGGCAGCCAAAGGGAGAGAAAGGGTAGGTCATACCCTTGGCTGGTAGGGACAGGGTTGGGCACATACATTGAGGGGTAGAGGAATGGTTCGGGTCAGGGAGCCGAGCTGTTCACATACCAATAAAGCTAGGTAGGGTTAACCACATTAAAGCAGGGTAGAGGAACGTGAGAAGAGTTGTACTCTTTAAAGATGATTTAGGCAGAATCCCACATTCATTAACCAGTCTTAGGTGTTTAGAGCTAAAACCATACTATTAGGGGTGAAGAGCATTTTTTCTTGATTCTTTCTTATCCAGCTTCTCTAGTAAAGATATATATTTTGTTGTATAACCTACATATTCACTTGCCCGATAGTTGAGTGATCTAACATATGAAGTATATGATTCAAGTATCATTTCTACCTTCTTATCCCGATTTATTTTATTTTTGACATCTTTAGGGACAATATCGTTGAGTGCACCTTCTAATAAAGGGAGAAAAGAGTCTTCACTATGATTTAAAGTATTAAGAGATGTTTTCTTGTAAGGAAGTGAAGTTCTCAAAGAATAAATTTCTGATGAGTAAATTTGTTCTGAAGAATGTCTAGAATGACTAATAATGTTATTGAAAAGATAATGATGAACATGAGAAAGAGGATCTCCGAGTGATAGGATAACATCAGTTTAATAATGATTAATGTTTTTTGCTTAGTAGGATTAACTATGAAGCTATCGTAGACTGTATATAAATTAGTATTACTAAATTTCTCAATTATAAAGAGACCTATTGAAGCATCCTTCTGGTGAATGAAATTGACAAAACACGATCTTTGTGTCTTAGTACGGTCTCTAGTGGATGTAGGAAAGAAAAGAGTTATCTTTTTGCGTTTATTTTTGCTCCTATCAAATACCCAGATTTGGACCGATTATGTCTTCATATAATCTTGGATTGATTGGATGTAATGAGTGTGATAGGAGACTGGATGATTCAATGTAGCGGCAAACCATCCTCCTAAGTTTATTATCTCCATAAGGTTTTTTTATCTGAGGGTATTTAGAGTACCAAAATTTGTAAAAAGATGAAGATACATTTAGTATCTCATTCTCTTCAGAATCTCATACATTGATGCAAAAATATCTTTTGCTGAACTCATTTTACATTTTCCGCAATCCAAAGGCATATAAATACTTTTGATTAATTTCCTTGTAATACGTGAAGAAACAAGAGAACCAAGTGGAGAGTTCAACTCTTCTTTTAGGAAAGAAGATAGAGGATCAATCAGAGATGTGTAAAAATCCTGGATAGTATCTCCATCTCCACCTATCAAATTGGTTCTTTGAGCTAGATCCTCATCTAGTAGAAAGTAACTCATGATCCGATAAGCTGAGGATGAAGCATCTACTTATTGGTGTAGATCCTAGTGGAATATCTCCTCTTAGGTGGTAATTTAGAAACATGTTTACACTATATATGAAGAGAAAATGATTCTTGGCTGAAGAATCTAGTTCAATGATCTCCAATGGGGTAACTGAATAAAATATATCTGATATCCTAATGCAATGCTCGATCAACCAATTATAAGATTCAGTAACACTTGAAGGTGATTTATAATGAGCGTAGGATGCACAAACAAGAGACCTATAACTTTCATTGGAAAGTGTGAGAAGAGAAGATATGATCTCATCGCTTATACGCTTACTATCTTTGTTATTACAGGAGAATGGTAGTAGACTCCGAGCTAAATCATGTTCATGAAAGTTCAGAAAACTAGATCGGTATATACTTCCCCTGAAGTCTATGAAGGTAAGGAACCAGAAAGTAAAATCCTCAAGAGTAGAAGCAAGATTGATAATAAAGTCTTCATAACGTGCGCATTGTATTTGTTTATCTAGAATGGGTACTAGTCTAGTATACACTA
The DNA here is from genome assembly GCA_037367405.1 of Ottelia alismoides. NCBI lineage: Eukaryota > Viridiplantae > Streptophyta > Magnoliopsida > Alismatales > Hydrocharitaceae > Ottelia > Ottelia alismoides. The sequence continues at coordinate 386,824 of JAZKJV010002937.1, forward strand.
GTTCTTTACTATTAGCTAAGGTTACTTCTACTCATAACTTTTCATAAACAACATGTATAAGAATATTAGATAGGAATGAAGTCATAAGGATTTCCTACTCTTCAAGTATCTTCCTATGTTATCTTTGTTTACCTTAAATGGTGTTTCTTATAATTTGGAAATAAATTTACAATATCTCAGGCAAGATTCCTTGTTCTTGAATTTGATATTAAAATGGTCAATGACGAGAAGTAATCAATTGGTAACGTACCATAATCTGATCACTTTCATACAATAAGTAGCCCCCTTTAATATCAGAAATGGATACCATTTTCTTTCCCTTGTCCATAAGGTATTTTACCTATGAGGATTGCTTAATTGACCATGGAAGAGGAGGAGATATCACTGGTAAGTCCACTTTGGATGGGAATAGCTTAAGATTAAGAAGACATTGAACATAAAGCGTGTTTTTCTTAAAGTAAGATCCTTCTTCTTAACAATAGTTTCATCTTGGACTTTAATATCTTCCACAAGTTTGACTACTCCTCTATCTTTCAGCAACTCTAACATGAATGCAGCTATGCGTTGGAAGTCAGAGGCTTTTGAATGTTTATTAGCCTTTTTTCCTTTCTACTTTGTACTCTCTATTTCTACAGACAAATCAACCTTCTCTTGAAGAATTTTCTCACCTCAAGCAAATTTCCTAGAGCTACTTACATTGTAGTGACATTCTATAGTATGTGCTAGACTATCTATGTAAGTAGCAGCTCTTACAACACACGATTTACCACAAGCATGGAAGAGATTACATAGTGTAAATACACTAACAGCTTCTAACATATACTCATCAAATTGATATGCAATATGAGTATTAACTAGGGAACCATGATAGCCATTTAAAGGATATGTTTAGCACTTGATCTCTCCTTATTTATAAGGAGATCGAAGATATCAGGAAAATTCTTATAAAGATCATCTAAGTGAAAACTCATAGAAAGTTCTTCAACATTACGTTGCATATCATTCCTTTCTTCAGGAGAAGCATTTTCGTAGGAAGAAGAAATACTATTCAAGTATTCAAATACATTGTTACGGATGTTATCTTCGGATGAAGTGGATTCCTCATCTGATTTAGGAAAAACATTCAGGTATTTTTTTGATTTTATCCTTCAATTGTTTTAGAAACTCTAATTCTATTTTGGTGGGGATATACACTGATATGAATCATATCAAAATACTCCGTGAAGTCAATTTCCTTGTCTTCGAACAAGAGTTAGGTTGGTGATTCATCATCCTGCCTTTTTACTCAGTAAATCCTATTCATATTTTAGACTAGGCGCATGACAACATACTTAGCGTGTGTGAAACTAACTGATCCTACACAGTCAAGTGTAGGTAACAGTAGAGTAGGACGAGAGAAAGGGAATATCTTCTACTGACCACATGTTACGTACCTCCCTACTTGAAGGATGATGAAATCTAAGTCAAAAAATACCCAGCTTCACCGATCAGTATCGAAGTAGAATAGGGAACTATAGCTCAGTAAGGTAACCACAACTACACAAACCAAGCACGATGAAGACATGTGAAGGAACTGGGCACCCTAACCACACCCTAGAACCTCTAAATTATAGTAGAGTATCCAAGACCAACCACACTGGTAGGTCTTTAGCCCTTTGTAGAACCAACTTTCTCCATTGGATAAAAAGAATGCAATCGAAGTATCATATACATGAAGAAGTCGGGAGCATCTTGCGAACATGCTTATCGTAGTGGAATGTCAACAATTGAGTTTAAGTGGAATAAATAAGCTCGGTACTCTCTCCAGCACCACATGTCACGTACTACCCTGCTTGAAGTGGGCTTGCAGACTTTAAATCCACACCCACAATCTACATCGCGCAAAATAGGGTTAAAACCTAAATACGATGATAATATGTGAAGTAAATAGGCACAAAAGTGCAACCATTTACCATTGCTTCTGAATGACTGTATAGAGTCTCAATTTCATTATTCCAAAACTCTAGCAACGCATAGTATCGAAGCAGAATAGGGGGGTGTCATATACATGTCGATTTTATCCTATAAGGTGGCAATTTATGTGTTGTAGGCAGAATGAAAGTTGATTTGCACAACTGAACCATGGCAATAGATTCCAAAAAGACAGAGCAAGATCCTCTCATCTAAAGTAGAAGCAATAAACATTGGAGTTTGTTAGGTGTTGCCGAATTTACTCAGAGACACAAATGTCTATACCCTTGATGACATAGAGATTCCTTTGGATCTGTTAGTCCATTTTTATTTGGCATAATCGATGGATATAAATGACGAGTCAAACGCAGTTTTGGCCAAATTACTACACTAATTCTGTGATCCGACACATCCTTCATTAGAGTTGGTAGCCAACACATCACATAATGATTCACCATCATCCAACATAGAGCCGAACTTAGATGCCATTCAGCCAGACCTAATTGATGATTCAGACTTGTTTGAGCTGAAACTACTTACTCCTACATTCAAATATGTGTTTCTTGTGGGACCCAAAGAGAGATTTCCTGTGATCATTAGCTCGACATTGACTACAGATCAAGAGTCTAGGTTGCTTGAAGTTTTTAAGAAAAACTGCGAGGTCATTGGCTGGATAGTGTCAGATCTCATAGGGATTAACCCGTTCTTTGCTCTCACCAAATATATGTTGAGGGCAATGCGAGACCTTCCCATGAATTTCATAGAATATTAAACCCTAGTCTCAGGGAAGTAGTTAAAAAAGAGATCGAGAAATGGTGCAAGGCAAGGTTTATATACCCTATTTCTAACTCCAAGTGGGTTCTCCCACTTCATGTTGTTCCGAAGAAGTCGAGAATCCAAATGGTCACCAATGAGGAGGAGGTATAAATCACGACACAAGTACCCACATCATGGCGTGTTTGTGTCGAATACAGGCGCCTAAATGCTACGACCAAGAAAGATCACTTTCCTCTACCATTCATTGATCAAATCGTAGAAAAACTTGCAGGGAAAGCGTTCTTCTATTTTCTTGATGAGTACACAAGGTACAATTAGGTAGCCATCACTCTAGACGATATGGAAAAGACCATGTTTACATGTCCATTAAGCATGTACGCTTTTAGGCGCATTCCATTCGGGCTCTGCAATGACCTAGGTATATTTTAATGGTGCATGATCATCGTATTTGACGAGATGGTGGGAAACTTCCTGGAAGTCATCATGGATGACTTCTCAGTCCATGGTGATTCTTTTGATACATGTTTAGCACACTTGGACCGAGTCCTCAAGAGATGTAGGGAGGTTAATTTGGTACTCTCCTGAGAGAAAAGATACTGCATGGTGACGGAGGGTATCATGTTGGGGCATGTCATCTCCAAAACAGGAATGGAGTTTGACCTTGCCAAGGTGGATGTGATCAAGAAACTCGAGCCACCAAGCAACGTCAAGTCAATGCAGTCATTTTTAGGGCATGCCCGATTTATAGAAGATTTATTCATGATTTTTCAAAGATCACCTGCCCACTGACTAAGCTCTTACGAAAAGACATCGAGTTCATTATAAATCATAAGTCTCTAATGGCCTCTGAGATCATGAAAAAGAAAATCTGTGAAGCACCAATTCTATAAGATCCTGATTAGTGTCTTCCCTTTGAGATCGTGATTGATGTATTGTATTTTGCAATTGGGGTTGTGCTTGGACAAAAACGTGATGGGAAACCATATATGATTCACTACATGAGAAAAATTTTGGATCTTGCATGGAGAAATTATATGTTGACTGAAAAGGAAATGCTCGTGGTAGTTTAAGCCCTTGAAAAACTCAGATCATATATACTAAGCTCCAAGGTGATGATTTTATTGATCACACAATAATCAGTTACCTAATGGAAAGGAAGGATGCTAAGGCATGTCTTTTGAGATGGATCTTATTAATACAAGAATTTGATTTCAAAATTAAGGATAAACCTAGAATAAATAATGTTGTGGTTGATCATTTTTTCCGAATTGAGAAAAATGATAATATGATATCAGACCAATTCGAGAGACCTTCCCAGACGATTCAGTTTGTGCTACTAACTTACCCCTATGTTATGCCGACATAGTGAACTATCTTGTCTCCAAGCAAGTTCTCGTGGTTTGCCCAAGAGCATGATTAATCGATTGAAGTTGGATTCGAGGAAACAACACTGGAATGATCCGTTCCTTTTCTTTGAGGGACCTTATTACGTCTGGAGAATGTGTATTCCTCAGGAGGAATACCGGAGTTTCCTCACACATTGTCATCCACTTGAGGCTAGATGACACCATTCAGGAAAGAGAATCGCACACAAGGTACTCTGATGTGGATTTCATTGGCTGGCCTTATTTAGAGATGCCAAAGATTTTGTACAGTCATGCCCGATATGTCAGAGAATGGGAGGGACTATGGGATATAGAGATAAAATGCCCATGCAACTGATGATTTTCTGTAATGTTTTTTATGCACAGGGAATTGATTTTATGGGTTCCTTTCCCAACAGTAATGAGCATGAGTACATCTTGTTAGCGGTTGATTATTTATCAAAATGGGTGGAGGCTATCCCAACTCGAACTGCAGTTATCAAGATTGTCTATAAGTTTATCAAGGATAATATCATTGCAAGGTTAGGGGTCCCAAAGATTTTGATTTCTGATGGGGGTTGCCACTTTGTGAATAGAGAAATGAGATCATTGGCGAAGGATTGTAAATTCGAGCATAGAATAGACAATCCATATCACCCACAGTTTATTGGCATAACAGAGGTTTCTAACAGAGAGGTGAAGGACATTCTTCAGAAGTTGGTTCGTTCCGATAGGAAGAACCGATCCTAGCTTTTGGACCAGGTTCTGCGGGCCTATAGGATAACCTATAAGACTCCACTTGGTACATCACCTTGTAGGATAATCTATGGCAAGCCATGCCATTTACCTACTGAATAAATTCACAAATTTGAGTGGGCAATCAAGAAGATTAATTGGAGTTGTCATCTTGTGAAACTATGTCATGACTTGAATTTGAATGAGCTAATAGATATCCTAAACCAGGCATATGTCAACAGTGTGATATATAAAGACAAGGTCAAGAAATGGCATGTAGACACATTAAGCATAAGACCTTCGTCCCTGGACAAAAAGTATGGTTGTTCAATACCTAGTTAAATGATTTTCACAGGAAAAACAAATCAAAATGTGTGGGTCCCTACATCGTCATAAATGTGCACAACATTGGGAGTGTTGATATTGCTGAACTCAAAGACGGTGCACAACCTTTCCCAATAAATGGGTAATTGATGAAGCCATATGTAGATTCTAAAGAATAATTAGCCCAAGGTGAGGTCATCAACTTCTTGCATAGCGAGCACAGTGAAGACTCATCAGAATATCCTACACGAAAAGAAGCAGTCAGATGCATGTTGTGCAGATAATCTTTATTCTTCACACATTTCAAACGTACATTGTCCTTGTGACTCTCCAGATCTCATCGGACCCCCACCCTTCTTCTATACTTAGGCTAACTAGAGCCTAAGTATCAGGGGACCCTATGCCCATTATATATACTCTCTTCCTCCACTTCTCCCATTATCTACCTCATTTTCGCTCTTCTTTTATTCTTAGACTATTCACATCCTAAGTATAGGGGGGCGAGCCAATTTCTGTTTTTTCCTTTTTCACTCTCTTATGCTTAGCTCGAGCTATGTCTTCTATGCACTTCTTATGCTCTGAGGACATAGCACTCGCTAATATAGGAGGTGTGTGTATACTCTATATATATTTTACTCATAGCTCGTACTTTCACATAAGTCTATATTCTTATTTACGGGGTGGGTTAGTAACTTGTAAAATCTACAAAAAATACTAACTTTGTGTTTTGCAATTAACACTGCAAAGTTTTGAAAAATGGCTTCTTATTCATTTTTGAAAAAATAATCTCTTGCAAAAAATGAAAGAAAAAGCATTAAAAATCTCATGAAAAATTTGCATTTTAGCATCTGCACTTCATACATATGTGTCAAGTCTTTGGGTTCTAAACTGAGTTATGAGCAGAAACCGAGAGTGGTATTAACTCAACCTTCACCCACCAAATTTTTAGAGGAAGTTCATTGAGAAAGAGGATTTTAGAAGCTTCAGATCTTTGACTTAATTCTTCGAGTTCCACATGAAAATGCGCAGAATTTGACTCTTAGTGTCCAACCTGGACACCTCATTTTGGGTACGACTCTTTTGTATTCTCACACTATACACTTAGCTTAACTCTGAGAGGGTGTTGGAAGAATGTGTGAGTCTTTTTTCTTGTAGCATAGATATCTAAAGACTGGAGTACGGGTTGAAATAAAGCTTCAGATAAGGGATGGATGACTGGGAAAATTTTTTTATAAGACCCCAAAACATGTACGGAATAAAAGATTATGTATCTATAGGGGCATAACAAGATCCACGTAGAGCTACCAAAAATCTAAACAAAAAGAAGCCAACTACCAAGTAAATATTTGGCCAAAAAGGTCCCAGCTTCAAGACAACCTGTAGATGTTGGTGGATACTTGGCTAAACTGGTCGTCTTCGCAAGGATAGTTGACTATATTGATCACCCTCCAGTTCTTTTCTCCTTCTTCTAATTTCTTCCCCTTTTTCGATTGTGAACACAATGCAACAGACCTTAGAAGGAAATACCTGACTCCCAGAGGACGAGTTATTGTTGGAGAGGTTTGCATGGTAGTCCGGCGTTCTTGATGGGAAGAGCTAAAACCTTTCACACACATGAGTCAGTTGTTCAATGTTCATGGGGTATACTTTGGGAAGGGGATTGATCTAAGATGATTTCTGAGTCGAAACTGTGACATTGATGTATATAACTTGGAGGTTGTTGAATTTAAAACCCTAATTCTTACAGAAGTTCCGCCAAACTAATAATTCAAAGGTCGAGTCTAGTTCCATTTTCACCTTTTGCTCATTGTCTTGGTATGGAACCCAATCTCATTTCACCTCATTTCATTTCTGTAAAATGCTTAGGAACAAATATGGTTTAAGTATATGGGGTTGATGAATAAGTGATTCGTCACTCTAAAAGTCACTAATTAAGCTCATTTCCCCAAAATTCATCTGCATTTTATCAATTATTTTGTATAATTAGCATTCATGCATATTTAATTAATAATTACATTTTATCTTCATAATTGCATAAAATAAGAAGCCAAAAATCTCAGCCCAATTGACAAGTAAAATAACCTAACTTTACTGATTTTTAACTAATTCATGCTAACTCCAAATCACATAAAACCACCTCCATTGTGTACATATTAATAATAAAAATAAAGGAAAATACACAAAAAATCGCTAACTGAAATGATCGACAAATAATCCCAAACCCTAATTTCAGAATGATGGGCTAAAACGTTGATATCTTCCTCATACAATGTTCGATTTGATCCTACTTACTTTTGAACTAATGTACATTCAATTACCTTTAAAACAAGACCAAGTTCAAGTGAATTGGATCTCATATGTGAAAATTGGGTTCCGGGCCTCTTTTGTACATTGTGCATTTTACCCGATTTTGTCCTATTATCTTATGTACAAAATTAACTCTTTTTATTTTATCTCTTTTTTAATTTTTGACAAAAGTTTTATTAAAATACATAAAAATACAAATCCAAACTAAAACTAAAATCAAAGAAACTAACTGAGTGCAAGTCTTCATTGACAATATGTACAAAAGTCCTCTTTATCGTACTTTATTTTATTTCTACATTTTTAAATTAAAAAAATACAAAAAATATAAAAAAATATTTATCTTTATTTTTATCATATTTTTTTATCAAAAATGAAAAAAATACACAACATAAAATAAAGGTATTCTATGTACATAGGGTACCCCAAAAATATCACTTTGTGCAAATGACCTATTTTGGTTTTGGTCTCTACATGAAAGTTGTAGTTCTAGTTGAGATGAGCAACTTTTCTGAGAATATTTTTCGATCCGAGGTCGTTTGCTATCTCTATTGAATGCATCTTTATCTTTTTATTTCAAATTTTCTAGGAGTGACACGTGACAGCTCCTGGAGCCGCCACGTGTCACCCATTTTTTGGTATTTATACATATTCGATTCTTAAAAAAATTAGATAAAAATAATGATATAAATAAAAAAATAATGATAATAAAAATAAAAATAAAAAACCTTGCATGTGGTGGTCACATACCTCCACCGCACGTGCCCAACATGTGCCGTCTTTCTCCCCCAATTCCGACCACCATCCATTTAGGGTGCCTCCCCCTCCCTGTGCCTCATCAGACCCCTGCCCCGATCACCCCAAATCCAATCACAATTGATCTCCACCCCTCATCAAATCCCATCTCCGATCCCCCCTTCCATCTTCGCTCCCAATCCCGATCGCATCATCATCAATCTCAACACATCTTCGTCAAGATCCAATCAACTGATCGCTTTCTCCTTCCAAGATAATCCCATCGCCAAAGATTCCACCTCTGCTTTCCATCTTTGTCGACCCCCCTCGTCCCTATAAAACTCATCGTCACACCCTTCCTCGAGCTTGATATGCCATTCATGCAAGGAGAGAGAAGTAGCGGGTGACACTGTGGTGACAATGCCGACCCATCCTCCCCCTTTGGTGAGATCCGACGCCTCACGTGATGCCATCGTACCTCCTCCAGGACTGCTCCGTTCTGACCCCCGTCGTCGTCGAGCTCCGTATCTCCAGGTAGACCTCCCTTATTCTACTTGCTTCATCTCCATCTCTGCTCAGCCAACCACACTCCTACGCTTCATCGCTGCCTTCCTTATACTTCTCCGTATACACACATCCCATTCTGATCAACCTCCATCGAGCTCCAATAGACGAGCTCGGAGCCACATCATTGATGTCACCCCTCCGAGCGCTCTTCCACATCAGCACCGTGTTGCATCTCCTCCTCGAGCATTTCCCCACGTGTGAGCTCCACCGCAGCGATCTACAAATCCTCTGCCTCGAGAGACGTTCTCTAGATCTTCCATGTCCGCAAAATCACTGCCTTGACACCTTCGACGTCCTTTGCGCTCGACCTCCATCTCCATCCCCTATAGGACCTCACCGACCACTGTCGTACTACAACCACCTTCGACCGATCTTGCTTGCTCCATCACTGCCTCACGAGGAGCTCCACCCTCCTTCGTTGGTTCTCCAGCCTTCACTGTACCACGAGCGACAACCCTTCGCCCGCCATCTGTCGAGCTCGCTGCAGGAGACCCCCTCCCACGTGCACTGCATGTACCTGGGTGGGGGGGGCTTGCATCGACACCCCTAGAGTAACCCCACATCGCATAGAGAGCCCCAACCCAGAGGTCATGTGCTTACTACGTGACCTATTGGAAATTTTGCAGTAACCCCCTCTAGGGTTATGTTAATTAATTTTTAGCCCTCTCACTGCATTTCTTCATTTTATATTCTATAATATTGCAAGCAGAACCCTGTATTCTCGCTATATTTTGAACAAATTTATTGCATCATTTTGTTATTCAAGAAAATAGCATTTTATTCCACAATTAATTTTATACATCATGGCATGATTGTTATTTTTTATGCTCTATGGTTAATTACTAATAATTGTTCTTGTGAAAATTTGCATATTTTGACCATTCTATGCTTATAAATTCATATTAAATTAACCATATCTCAAAAAATTATCAAAAATTCACAGATCATAAAATTAATTATGTTTTATATTATTCCTAGAAAGAATTGCATTTGCATACGTTATTTGCTCCATAAAAGTCATTTTGTGTATTACAATAATTAATTTTTAGTACGTGTTAAATCTCACATTTTAGGGTTAGGATTTTTCCGAGATAGATGTCACAGTGATCTATCTTGGATAATTTTATTCTTTGAAAACAAGTAGGTTTAATATTTATTTTCATTAATTATTGAGATTCACATGATTTGCCCTATTTTATTCACTCAATATTCATATTATATCAGAAAATTCCAAAAAAATTGTAATGCATCTATTTCATCATAGTTAACATCTTGGCCAAGTTTTGTGATTTTTGGACATCTTGTAATTGACACTAAATTTTCTTTGCTTAATATAAGCCCTTATTTCAGTTGCATTTCAAAAATTGCATTAAAAATACCAAAAATATCTGCCTCGAAACTGCGCATAAAATTTGATAGTCAACAATTTAGGTTGTTCCTTTGCCTCATCGAATTCGACCCTAGGGCTTTCCCAGGCTAAATAAACATAAAATGGCTTCTATTATATTTGATTAATTAAATTAAGTGATTATTTCTTGATTGATTCTGATTACCCCAGTGACAACTAAACAACGATGCATTCATTTTAGCGTACGATAATTCCTACAAATTAATAGAGGGTTTCTCAGATAAATTAGTGTACTAGCATGTACATGAACTTATAAGGAAATATTAATCTCCTCGAGGATGAGTTACCAAAGGAGGAGACAATTGGATAGTTCAATTACTTGTCTGGAAGAGCTAACACAATCGACACACCTCGTATCTATCATTTCAAGGTCACAAGGGTATGCGTCTGAAAGGACGATTTTGACCAGGCTGTTGAATTGAACTGGATAGAGGAGCATGGAACCTATGTGTTGTTGTGTCACAATTCCTAACCTGAATGTTGTTCCGAACACATTAATAATCATAAGGTCTTAACTGAGCTCCAAGCTTTGATTTTGTAAAGACAAGTTCAAAAGTCTTAATCATTCTGCCTTCTTTATTTTCCTTTCTGTACTTTCTTTGTGCATCACTTATTCTCCTAATATTTGTTTCCTAAGGACTACCAAAGGTAAGTATAGGGGGGGTGATGAATACCCATTCATGCACGTCTATTCCTTTATCTTGTCTTTAAAATCCTAGTCAAATGCATTTAAATATATCTAACTTGTACAAATTAATTACTAACTATTGTCTATGAATAGTGTATAAATACTTATATTTAAATAAAAGATAAGTGAATAAAGAAAAGAAATAAAAAATAAAGGAAGTGTCGTAAATACCGACTAACCCTAAACCTCGAGACTAAGTCACCTACAAACCCTATGTGCCAAATACACTACACATATAGCTGAAACTTACACTTACTTATACATAATATTGCATACTTTAAATAAATATATTTTCAACATGAAACATATACATAATAATACATAGAAAAACCAAAATGCACAAAAGTAACACACATTGCGACTGGGACATACATATGAAAAAAATCATAAATAGAACTTCATTGATCAATATCTTATCCATATGAATTCAAAAATGACCAAACTCATCTTTATTGTACTCTAAATTAAATTATCTATATAATAACAATGGTTTCATAAAAATTGGAATTAAGATACAAAAGTTGGCCTTTTGGGTCCTAGTGTACCCTATACATATATATTTTATTCAGTTTGTTCATTCTTTATGTCCTTAGCTTTCTTATATTTTCAATATTAATAAATATTATTTCAAAATATTTAAAATATAAACATAAAATAAAACCATTAAAAAGTCATTAAAGTAAATAATATCATAAATTATATAGGTATACTATACATATATTATACATACCCATATTTATTTAAGTAAAGAATCAGAAAAATAAAATAAAAACATGTAAATACATATTTAAATATATTATAAATATATAAATTATGTATATAAAATAATAAAATTTATACCTATAAATACACTTGTAAAACTTAACTTATAATAAATAGGCTCATAAAAATAAAAAATCACCTAAAAATAGTACATAAAATAATAAACATGTTTTGAGGAAAATTTAATAAAATCATTTTCTATTTTATTCTTCTTTTTATTTCCATTTTATTTTTGTTTTGTATTCTTCTGGCGGACGTGGACCAATGAGGAGGGGGTTTAAACCTCGTGGACCATCCACCTTCATTCCCCATCGTTTCTTTTTCATTCTGACCAATTTTGCGCCCCAATCTTGCAAGGATTAGGCTTGATCTGATCTCCTCCGTCACCCTTTGCCCGAGCTCGCCTCCCCATTCACTCTAGTGTGCACTACATCTTTAATAAGGGTCGAGTAAATCTCCCTTGGACCCCCTAATCTTTTAGTGTAGGAACGATGGACTGAGTACTTCATCTGGGGGTAAAACACATCAAGCACATCAGCTTCAGGCCTCCGAAATAGCTCGAGCCTTCAGGACCGCATTGATGGGTCTTGGACCTGATTGAAGGCACCTGTAGATGTGGGGGAGACCTGGATCCTTTTTGCCCCTTGGGATCTCTCCAGGTGGTTGGAAACAAGAGGAATTGTGGATTGGATGAGCTCTGAGCTGCAATTCTTTGTTGTTCTTCGATGCCCCTTCATAGTCGCCAAATCAATAACCTCCATCAGATAATCTAGTAATCTAGCTGTCGTTGGATGTCAATCTCCACAACCACACAATCAGATGATGAGATCTAATCTCAACCATCCATCATCGAGGAAGTATGGTGCGTTGTGGGCCGTAGATCGCCATATTCGTGAAATCGAGTGTGCCAAGGGTATTTTACACTCTTGACCCTCCACTCTTGACCCCCTCTGAGTTTGATTTAATTTATTTTGGTATAGAAACTTTGAATAGAAATTGAAATATGTTTGGTAAATTTGCATGCTTGACCCTATTGTTCTTGAATTTTGCATTTCTACCAATGTTAGAATGGAATATATTTAATTGCATGGAACATCCTCTAGATTTTGTTTAAAGGTTATTAAAAGCTTTGAAACTTTGTGAAAATAGCAACTAGGCCTCTATATTGCATATTTAATTTTGTACTTGTATTGTATTTATTAAATTTATAATTTTACATCTAAAAATTATAGGAAAATTACTTTAAGTGCATGTAACCATATTATATATCATATATTTTTCATAAGGTAATTAAAACTATTTTACTATTTATTAAAAATAAAAAAATGATGCTTTTCTTTTTTTATCATTTAAAAATCCAAAAACATTACAAAATATTTTGAAAAATTACAAAAATTTCCTATCTATTTATTTGTCTATCTTTTATTTTCTAATCAAATATTTTTGCAAAATATTAATAAAAATTTTGAAAAAAACCAAAAAATATAGAAAAGATTGTAAAAGTTCTAAAAACTCATTGAAAAATCACATACATATGCTTTTAGTTTCTATATTTTCTTTATAGTACCTAGGAAAATTTATATTGGGCTCAATATAATTTAACATATATTTCTTAACCCATTTCATGTTCTTGGATTTATTATTTTATTTTTAGGTGTAGTTCTATATTTAAAATCACTAAAAAACTAAAAAATTACCCAAAAATCTCCAAAAATTAAGAAAAATTATAAAACCTAAAATTTTTTCTGAATTTTTGATTGTATTTGTTATATTTTAAAAATACAAAACATCTCTTTTTATTACTTCTCTATATATTGTATTTGTATATATCTAATATCTTATAAATAATATTTAAATTAAAATTTAATATTTGCAAGATTAAGAACTTAACAAAAAATACATATTGATTAAAATCAATAAAAACATTAAAAATGGAAAATATAAAAATTCCTAAGTTGTCTATTCATTTTTGTTGCTCTACCTCGTGTGCTCCTTTATCGTTCCACCCCTACTATTTGTTACTATACACATTCTTGTAGGGTATAATAAATTTTAGCTCACCTAAATTTATTGATTAATCATTGATGTGGGTTAATTATTGATTGATTCGCTTGCGTTGAGTTCCGAGAGCTTATGGATGCGCCAATACAACGATTGTCGAATCTGACTTGTCGGACACCACATGCCCTTCAAGATCGGACGTTAGGAAGCTCACTCGAGCACTTAATTCTCGATGAAATTAGACGATCAAAAGATTTGCCTTCGACTATGATGGCAAAAATTGAAGATAATTATGTGCTTTGATGACACAATCAACATGTTCTCTTTGATGTATACATTCCATCAATATGAGAAACCTTACATGCCACTAAAAGAGCAGCATACCTTTGGAGCATCAAGTTTAGTTAATTTTTTGATGTAGCTTCAAATTAAGTTAGCTCTCTTTTTATCGACCAATTTTTATAATTATATGGTACAAATATTTTAGGTACAAACTAAGCTGGATATAGAACAGAGGGGTCCCAACAACAAAAACCAACGTTACAGGTAGCAATTATTTCTTTATCTAATTGCCTCAATAATTCCATTTAGTGTTTACATTTCTAGATATTAAGTATAATTCAAATGTTTTAGGTATGAGTTATGCAAGATATAGCAGACAAGGGTTGTCACAAGAGAAACCAACTTTTGGGGCTTCATGTTGTCATAATTTCTCTATATAAATTTCTCAGTTATAGTGTTTACATTATTAAATACTGAATATAATGAAAATCTCTTAGGTATGACTTATGCGAGATATGATCGACAAGGGTACCAACAAGAGCATCCAGGCTTTAGAGCTTCAGGTTGCAATACACTCTGTATGAAATTATATCATTCTTAGATTTATTATTTGTTTTATGGGATATTTAATATAAGGTAAATTTTTATGGTATGGGCTACATAGAATATAATGCAGTAGGTCCGCAATATGATGAAGCATGCTTTGGACCTTCAGGCTGAAATAACTTGTTTCATTGAATAACTCCGTCCAAATTTTATATTTATCTTCTGTCATATTTAATATAACATAATTATCTCATGCTTATAGGATATGTAGAAGCTTCGAGCCAATCAGAGTTTGCAGGATCGTCATTTGTTGATCCTTCAAGTCAATTTGACTCTGAGCCCTCTCAGCTAAAACCACCTATCTAATACAATTCAGAAGCTCTTCAAGCTGAGATATTTATTAGTGTTCACCAAGTTGAGACAACTGACTTCGAGAGTGTTTTTTGGTATTCCCATGGTAATACTACAACAACCTCCAAAGCCATCTCTAAGACCATCAATAGGAGTAAGTATTAATGAGCCTACACCATCAGATCCACCATGACGGTCAACAAGTGTAAGGAGCATAAGATATCAAGTTACTCAACCAGTTGAACCTTCATGAAAGTCATCCTCTAAGTCGCATCCTCCTGGTCAAGTACCAATGCATTCAGAATTTAATATCAAGCAGAAGATGCAAAAGAAGACAATACATGAAGATAGCCATAAGATGACTAGAGATTGTGGCAAAAGGAAACGACAGAGGGAGAGTTGAAGTGGGGAAGGAGGCTTAAATGATTTTTAAAGAGATTGATACTATAGAATATTGTAACATATTTTATATTATTTCTTGAAAAACTATTATACTTCTATGATTTTTAATACAATATTTGCATTTTTTTCAAAATGATTAATGTTATGATGTGGAATATTGATCTCAAGTATGTTTTGTTAATGTCTTGATATTCATTTTTTATTTATTATTTACATTATAAAATACAAAGATATTTATGAGAAGTCGAATAAGAGATATTCTGCACTTAAATCATAAATAAACTATAAAAAATTGTATCAAATAAACTTACAATAATTAAAATATCTTGTATAATAAGTTCATTATTATTATATAAAAAATCATTTATACTTATTACTTGACATTATAAAATACAAAGACCTTTATGAGATGTTGAATTAGAGATATTCTACACTTATTTTAAAAATAAAAACAAAATTTATATAAAATAAATATACAATAATTAAAAATGTTGTCTAATAGATTATTATCGTATAAAATATTTATACTTATTACTTATATAAATAATATGGAGTTATTTTTAAAATTAGGAGGGTCTACAATTAAAATGGGAGGAGAAGGGAATATAAATGCAAAAAAGTCGAATTGAGCCAAGCCCAAATCAACACTTGAGGTGCCGATTGGTGCTTATATTTTTAAATATGTTAACATGATACCTATTTAATTAAATATGATTATTTCAATAATTACTTTAAAAAGTCTAGAAGATGTATTATTTCAAGTGAGGGGTAGTTTTATAATTGCAAATAGTGGGAGTACCTTCTTTTTGTTGGTATATTTTGTGGGGAGGAATTGTTGGTTCTCATTTGAGGTTTTTACACGGTTTAATTTTCTTTGAAAAAAGTGGATGTTGGCTTTTTTTTTTGAAAGAAATTAACAATGTGTTTTCCTTTGCGAAAGGAAGATGGATTTTGTGTTATCATTCTGTATTTCTTTTTTAGTTGGAAATCTACTTTGGGCAAGGTCTCTCTAGTGTCCGACTAGAGAGTGGGTGATAATATTTGTTAACAACCTTCTTATGAACAAGTTTTGAAGAATGAATGACAACCATATCAAGGAACAATTCTATAAAAGATAATAGATACTCTTAACATGGAGGATATGGTATTTTTTTCTTCGATTTCCCCGCTTTTCTTATAAGAGTGTCTTACGAAACTCAACCTTCTCTCCCTCCCTCATGGATGGGTATATTTTATACTAGCATCAACTAACTACAAGAATAGCACCATTTTACTAGCACAAAATTGCAACCACTACAAGTGGAAATATGATTGCAATAGCAAATGCGAGTGCTTTCCCAAAACTAGTTGTCACATGCTAAAATGCAACCAGAATGTGATCGTATATTGTAGTCGCATAGACTATTAAATAGAACGATCGTTCAAAACAGAACCTCATTCACTACTCAACCCCAAAACCCTCCTCGCTTGCCCGACCTCCTATCTCTCCAAGCCCTAGCTCTTCCTGGCCTCCTCCCCTTCCGATAGCTTCTCCTCCTCCTTCCACCCACGACCTACCATCTCCTCCTTTCTCGACCTTCTCCTCCCCTCCCACATCCTCATCTCTGACATCATCCTCTCATCCTTTCTATCCTTGGAGAGAATCCCTTCCTCCTCCATATCTGACCACTAACGAGTGTCTCCCCCAATTTAATCTCCTCTTCTTTAGGTATAATTCTTGTCTTTTAATTTTGCCATCTATTATAATAAATTCCATACCATCGAGCATCTCCCCCATCTTAATATCCTCTTCGTTAGGGATGTTTCGTCTTTTAAAATTTTCATATATTAGATTAAATTTTATTTTAAGTAATGGTTGTATTTGAGTTTGTTAATTTCAAATGCATTATAGGTGTTTGTTGAAATGCCTAAGATGTCTTAACTTACTAGATTGAAATAAATAGATTTTGAAATGTGATTTTTTAATATATGATGTTGTTCTCATATGTGATTTAGAAATGCAAGTTGTAGGTGTGTGTGATGAAGTGTGGGTGTTAGTTTTCTATATATGTGTGAGTGTGTTTGTGTGTGTGTAAATGTTAATATTTGTTTTATATTTGTGTATAAATGTTATTTGATGTCAATGCTTAATTTTATTTGCGATGTAATCACAATTTTATTCGAATGTAAATATCTACTACGCATTTGTTAGATAGGCCCAACATGTAGATTGCAACTTAGAGTATCATACAAAATAGTATAAAAACTCATTCACACATGTACGCCCTTCAAGACTAGGTGAAGTGTGGTCCTACACAACGGGAGGCATGTGTAAGACATTTTGGGGAGTGATGCCCCCATCATGTATTATATATATTTTTTATTTTTTTCACAATTGTTGGGGTATTAGCTTTATAAAATAAGAAATGCCCCTCATGGCACTGTGCGACTCTCGATGTCTGTTTTATAGGTACATGGGTAGGGGTAGGATAAGTTAGGATAATATATCGAATTGGACCATATCAAAATCAAATTTTCTCAGGTGTTGTTACATCTGAGCGGTGTCACTCACTCGCATAGTTCAACATCTTATAAAATTTCAAGATAAATAAACAACCCAATAAATGTGATAAAAAAAGAGAGAAAATAAATTCCAAATACTCGAGCATGGGTAAACATGTATGTATGTGATATATATGTAATGTATGAGGTATATATGGGTATGTATAAGGAAGGATATACGTACAAGCGTGGGTATGTATGAGTATGAGGTTATATGTGGGTATATATCATTTGTTATATATGAGCATGCATATAGGTAGGAGGTTATGTGGGAATCCATGGTAGAATGTGGTTATGTACGGAGTTAAGCATGTATAAGGTATTTGGACATGCATGAATGCAACGGTGTGAGTAATATGTTTATGTATATGAGTATGTAAGAGTGTACATATATGTCAATGAATTTGACAGTGTATGAGGGATATTTCAAGATGTATGCAAGTGTGTGAGAAATATGGGTATGCATGTGGATATGTTGCAGTGTTGTAAAAGTCGACTAATTTGCCCGACTATCGAGTTGGGGGGGGGGGGGGGGTACCCGACTCGGCTAGGCCAAATCGACTTATAGTTGAGCTTACCTGATTTAATGGGTGACTAGTCGATCAGATTTTGTACAGGGTTTTAGTCGATTACCCCATTAGATGGGATTTGAGGCTTATTGTCTAATAGTAAACCCTATAACCATTCCTGAACCCCCCCTCTTGACCCCCTATGCACAAGACCAGAGACCTGTCCCTTGACCAAACTCCCTGCACCTCTTTGCTGCCTCCGTCATGCCGTCGCCCCTCCTCTGCGTCGCAAGTAACCAGATGGCATCTCCTTTTGGTGTTGGTCCTCTGCTGCTCCCTCCTCTGTGTTCTCTGATCTCCACCGACTTGGTTGGGGTTATTTTTTAATTTTTTTATAATTTTCTTGCTTGGTTTAATACTTTAATGCTTTATCTTAAATGTTATTGCTTAGATTTTCTCAACTAATTTGCATGTTGGTTACTCTGTTTGGTTATTTTAGGAGTAAAAGGTTAATTTTTCATGATGAAGGCATGTTGGTTATCTTATATAAGATCGGCATTGTCTTTATTATTCTCCAAATGTTGGTTAACTTAGATATTTCTTGTTGATTTGCATGTGGTCGTGCTTGTTAGGTTATTTTAGGAGTAAAAACTTACATATTCTTGTTTATTTACATGTTGGTTAACTTATATAAGGTTAGAATTGTGTTTATTACGCCATGAATGTTCGTTAATTTAGATACTTCTTGTGATTTGCATGATGGTTAGGTAACTTAGGTTATTTAGATTTTGTGGTTGTTGATTAGCATTGTGTTAGTTAATTTGTAACTTCAACTTGTGATTTGTTTTTGATTAGTAACTTAAATTTGTGAGTTTAGTTAGCTTTGTATTTGATGATTGGCTAACTTGTGAGTTTGTTGCTTAGCAACTTGTAAGTTTGGTTAGCTTTGTGTTTTTTGATTAGTAAGTTGTCAGTTTTTGATTATGTATATGTCTACATCTCCAGCAAACATCGCTTTCGATAGCTACTCATCTTTTTATGTGCTGCCAGGATCAGCCGATCCTGCATGGCAATATGGTTACCTTTTGAACCATGTAGATCTGAATATGGTTACTTGCAGATTGGGCAAGAAGGTTGTCAAGCGAGGTGTATATAGGTTTAAGAAACATCTAGCACACCGAAGAGGCAACATGGCTGCATGTCCCAAGGAGGACGAAGAGACGAAGAAGAAGATGGTTGCATACCTTGATGGCATTGCCAAGAAGAACATCTAAAAAGCCACCGATGTTTATGAGATGAGAGAGAGGAAATTGATATCACTGGAGATGCAGTTCGACGAAGAGATAACGAGTATCTGACTCCTTGGAGCAGAACGTCCCACTGGAAGTGTCATCACGTCAGATGATCATAAAGGATGCATTCTCCAAGGATCATCGTGATAGGGTTACCTCTTATATATCCAATTGGGCATATACATGTTTTCGTTATGAAATTCAGGGGTTTAAATATTTGAAAATAAAGTGAAGTGTCAATGAAACCCTCATTTCCCTCAAACAAAAATTATTTATTTATTCAACCTCATGCAAACAATCAAAGAAAAATTGTAAGCAAGGAATCCAAATTTGCTATTTACTTACCTGTATAGCTTACACGATCAAACTTAGGGAGGCAACAATCAATAACGAGGGTTATGTAAATCAAAGGCAAATCAATGATATAAAAGAGGAAAAGTCAAAGCAAATTAGTCTTGATTTTTGTGTATTTTTTTAATCTTCTAAATTTTTGTTGATTTTAATTTTTATATTTTTAGTTTTCTAATTTTTTATATTTTTTATGATTTTTAGTTTTACAAATGTTTTTCTTATTTTTTTAAAATAAAGGAAACAAACCCAATAGAAAGAAATAAAAGAAAAGTAAAGAAAACAATATTTTTGGAATTTTAAAATAAAGTACAAATGTATGGAAAAATCGAATAAAAATCTATTTGGTTTTTCAAAAATTATAGTATTTATGATTATTATTGGATTTTTAGATTTTTTAAATTTTTTAAAACAATTAAAAATATTAAAAAGAACAAATAGAAAAAAATGAAAATGTTTTTATGATTTTAATATAGGAAATAAAGTAAAAAAATGTAAAATATTTACAAAAACTTAAACAAATTATTAAGGTTTTCAAAAAGGTACTTTATGATTTTTTTGGATTCTCTGTGATTTTATCTTATTTTTTTTGTGTTTTTAATGTTTTTCTATTTTTTGTTTTCTATAAATAATTAAAAGATGAAATTTATATAAAAATTAAAAAAAGTAAAAGAAACACATACAAATTTTTATAATTTTTTTCACATAATTTTTATATTTTTAATGGTTTATTTTCTTCAAAAATAGAAACCTAGACTCTTTTTGAATTTTTAAAAATAATAAAACTAAACAAATTTCAAAACAAAAATTATTAGAAATAATACTAATTAGAACGAGTTTATGATGATTTTATGGAATTTTTAGAGGTGTTTGATATTTATTAAATGTAATTAACCCAAAAATATAAAACACTACAGTACAGAGGCATAAATGCGAAGAAACTAAATTGTGGGAGCAAATAGACAATAAATATAGAACTATAGGGGTGAAATATGTAATTTTCCCTAAAAGGGTGTGCTGGCGCACATGAGGTGCGCTGGTACTGACCTAGAGGGTATTAATTTATTTTGAGGGGCTAAAATGCAATAGGGAAAGACAAGGTCTATTATGCAATTTCTCCTGACAATCACATACTATACAAGTTTATACAAGAAACATGACTAAAACTCAATTAAAAATAAACAGAAGGGTTCCAATGCAATTTACTAAAACACTAGAATTACACGTATCCCACAGGGGTCTTATTTAAAAAAAATGGCAATGGATCTTAGAGATGAACCCACAGGCAGTGTTTGGGGAAAAATGGATGGTGATGATGTAAACTAGAACTGAATGATCTAGATCTGACATCACTAGAGCTGGCTGGAAGAACACGATAGAAGGAGCTCTCTGTTGAACTTTGATCGGCCTAATCACGATCGATCTCCATCCAAATAAAATATGAATTTATCTACTGCCTCCAGCTACACTCCAGTGTCGTCTGTAGTAGCTTTGAAGTTGAATGACGGTCGATCTAAGGATCTGGAAGCTCAGGTGAATGTCATATGAAATAGAACTCCAGATGATGTAATCTAGCTCCTGACCACTCACTAATCCCTGCAAATGAAAACTTATTATTTAGCGGTGGCTCCGACCGAGTTTATTAAGGTGAAAATCGAAGAAATGGAAGGGGGGTGGAATTTTCGGCATATGTGAACGGGATGGAGATTGAGTTCTAGATCCTCAATGGATCTGGATGATCAGGCTATGAGAGAAGATGGAGAAGGGACTGGTGAAGGTATTGGTGTGGTTGGAGAGTCAATTCAATGATCGGAGAGCTCTGATCATGCAGATCAGAGCTTTAGAAATGACGATCTGATTTAAGCTAATTTCATGTAATAAAATAGAATTAAATGCAAAAACGAAAGCAAAGTACCTAATTCTACCAACGGATGGAAGAGAAAAGATTGCGGCCTCGATTCGATGTATCAATAAGAGATACTGAACATGGCAGAGGAGCTCTGGCCACGTAGCGTGTTTTGCACATCCATGGAAATTCGTGGCTCTCCCGGCTGTGGGAATCGAGCTCTAGTAGCTCATCTTCCAGACTCAGCCCCGGGTATAAAAAGCACATGAAACATATTAGGAAGAGTGGCAGAGCTGGGAAGAGTATTTATAGAGGATTGGAGAAATGAAATTCGAAATTGAGAAGGCATGCGAACCGAGGCTGTTTGAGGTGAAAACATACTTGGGAGAGATTGGTGGTTACTCGGGAGAAAGAATTAGTGAAGGAAGCAAGTGGATTTTACGACCGGATTGGTTGAAAGAAAGATTGGAAAAGGCTCTGGCAAGCAGAGTTATTAGGCAAGGCGGGTTAAGGTGGAGTTGACTTGGGTCAACAAACGTGGGTCCTCCAAGCAGGGACTCCGATAATAAGACAAAACACGTTAAAAGATAAAAGTCATGGAAAAGTTGATCAAACTAATTAAAATTAGTAAATGAATTTAAAAAAATAAATTGTATAAATAAAAATGTTAAGAGTTAAATAATCTCAAATTAGGTGATTTAATAAATTAAATTAATTGAATAAATAAGTTTAAAATAAATAATACCATTATTATAGGTATATATATACATATATACAACAAATTAATTTTTAATTAATTATTTTTACAAATAATCATGTAATTTATTAAGAACATGTTGAAAAGATTTTCAATATATTTTTGTTTTTTTACAAAAAACAATTTATTAAGTTAAATAAATAGGTAAAGTTACAATAGTATTTATACAATATGTACTATGAATTTATTTTTGTATCTTTTGATTTTGTAATGTTTGTTTTTATTTTATTTGGATAAAATAAAATATTTACAATTAGTATAAAATACAATATGAACAAACATATACATAAAATAAAGAAATAAATATGTTCACACAAATTTAGTGTACGCACACTATACAATACACTCCAAAAAGCCACATTTTTCATCTTAATTCCGATTTTAGAGAAACCACTGTCATTTTTAAGCTTATTTTATTTAGAGTACAATGAAAGTGAGTTTACTTATTTTTTAATTTTTATGGAGAAGATATGAGTCTCGAAAGTTTGGTTTTGTGACTTTTTCAAAGTGTCATTATTTTCCCAATGAATAATGAATCTTCTTGGAATTATTTTTAGTATTTACAACTTATTTTTATGTATAGGTTCCAAGAGGAAAATAATATTATTTGGGATGAATAGATGATAAATAAAATAGATTGAGGAATTATATACAAATAAGTGGCATATGTGCAATTGATGAATGGAAAATAAATTGAATTTTATTTTCATTTATTTTTTCTACACTAAGCCTTATCTCCTCCTACTTTATTCCTTGTCGATCAGGTCAAGTATTGACCTTCACTCGGGGTTAGAGCCAGCATGTATTTATTGCATTTATACAATCTTTCTTTTCATTAATTTTCCTTTATTTATTTATTTATTTTAGTTTAAAAACAATGATATTTACCTATATTACAAAAGAATGAAGAACAATAAAACATTGATTTATTCATATTTACAAGTGTTAAAGAAGGGATTTTAAACTAAAATAAATGAATAAAGATGATAAAATGCATATTCATCATGCCCATGTACTTTACCTTTGCTAGTCCCTTAGCAAACACTTATTAGAAGAATAAGTGACTAAAAAGAAATGGATGAAAGGAGAAATAAAGAACATATAATAATTTTGATTTTTAAACTATTCTTCATAAAATCAGAGTATGGAGCTAAGTCAAACCTTTGGATTATTAGTTTGGAGGAACCTTATTGAGAAATGGAGTTAAAACCTGACAGACTTTAAGTTCTACAAGACTCTTATTCAGGTCAACTCAACAGTCAGGTCAGAACAACTCCTCATACACAAATTCTAATGACTATGAATCTACTTGTACAATGTCTGTGAGATATAGCTCTACACATCAGAAGTGACAAAGACCAACATTCTCTTAGCAAGGTAACCATAATTCCCTTGTCCAGCTACCCTTTCCTTGAGGAGCGGGGTACTTCCTTCTAAGTTCAGGTACGTGTTGTGTCCACAATATAAGGGGGAGAAGAAGAAGAAGAAGAAGAGAACTAGAGTGTGGCCAGTGTAGCCACATCTCCTTGTGAAGCTGTCCAGTGTGGCCAAATCTCCACTAAGATTTGCAGTCTCTCTGAAGCTGGACCAATGTGGTTAAATATATACATGAATGATTTTTTTATTGGATGCATATTTGCTTATATAGCATGGAAATAATTATTGCACTGCATAGATCTTTATTGTGCCACTACGGATATAGATTCATTTTGTTCGCACATGTTTTGGGGTCTTAGAAAAATTGTGCCAGTAGACAATTCCTCTTTTGAAGCTTTATTGTAACCAACAACTCATGTAGTTATATATCCATGCTACTAGACTAGGTTGTGGCACACTAGCCACTCAATTTGCCTGCGTATATTTCCATTCATGTGCATCTCTTGCTAGAGGATTCTAACCCTCACCACCTCATCAGTGAAGAGATACGTGTAAAGTGCTTGTCCAAGAAAGATCATTGTCTAAAAGAACCATGCATGTGTATGAAATATTCTACTTAGACCAATCAACATGAAATGTGAACATAGTCTCGTAGACTCAAAGAATTAAGTCACCAGATCTGAAAAGTCTCAGCTCCAGTTCTTATAAGGTTCCTTTGAAATTAAGTGAATTAAGATCTTAAACAAGCTCCATTCTTTGATTTTATTCCAAATTAGTTTAAGCATCAATTTAATTCTTAACAATGCAATGCAAATGCAAGAAAATATATACAAAACATTTTTTTCAAAGAAAAAAATAAAAGAAAATGAAAAAAATACAAATCTTTTTTAAAGATATTTTCATATAGTTTTTGCAAATTTTTATGGATTTTATTTTTCAAGTTTTATAGGATTTTTAATAGAGAGAAGTATACATGTTTACAAGAATTTAAAGTATTTATACAAAATTGCGAAGAATTTGGTACAAAATATATATACAAGATTTTACACAATTTTTACAAGATATAAAAAGAATATTTACAAGTTTTATCTACAAATTTTACAAGATGAATTTTATCTACAAAGAATTTTAGTTACAAGATTTAAAAGAGAATTTTATTATACAAATTTTATACAAGGATTTTATTAAAGGAATTTTATTCACAAAAGGATTTTATTTACATATTTACATGGTGATTAAAACTTCTATTTACAAACATTTTGTACAACTAGTATATACAAAACATATATACAAACAAGTTATTTATATACAAGGTGACAAAATAATTTACAAACAGTTTACAAAAAATTTGTAAATGCTTATGATAAGCCTCCCGCTACCCTTATTAATTCGAGCAAATTAATGTCCAAAGTAATTACTAATGTGCGTTGCAGTCAGATAACGAGAGCGATAAAAAATCACTTTTAATTTTTGTTTTTTACACTTAATTTCGAGTGGCAACTTTTTTTACTTGGGAGTCCAAGGTCGAACTCAGGGAGGCATCTGTCTCCTTAGGTGAATTTTTAGCAAATGTCCAATGTTCGATTTTGAGGGGATATTTTTGGTCTTTTTCGGTTTTTTATGCAAGACTCATGCAAAAATCAGGCCAGTCTTAAAGTTAAATCAGATAAGTGTTCAAATGAAGTCCAAAAATGATGAAACTTGGCCAGATGATGAAATATGATGTAATTAAGCTATCCTATTTTTTTTAGAATTTTCTGACACTAAATGAAATTACTGTGAATTAAAAATTAATGCAGGATGATTTTGGCTAATTTAATTTTTATAAATATCAAATCACAATATTTTTGGGAATAAAAATTATCCTAGATAGATCTAAAGATGAGGAATCCAGGAAAATTGTCAGACCTTAATTTTGATGTGAAATGAACCTATTAAAATTAAATTAAGGAATTCACCAAATGATTTATTTAGGCCTCAAAATGTGTGCAATTGAGATGAAATTTTTATGCAAGGTGAAGTTAATTATTTTAGATGTAATATGATTTTTGGGGAATTTTTGGAGTCATAGAGAAATTATTATTATTTAAAAGGTTAAAGTGGGCAAAATATGACAAAAATGGACCAATTCATTAATAAATAATTCCACTGATATTACAAAATTATGGCACATGTCACATAAAGAGGAGGAAAATGTAAGCTAGACAATGCAATTTTTAGAACTCAAAAATGAATTAAGATGAATGCCCTAAATATGCGTGCAAAGACATGGGTATAAATGCAATACCGGAATTTAAATTGCTCAAATTAAGATATGCTGTCAGGGACTATTTTGCAATTTTAGAATATAGAGGGGTGGAATGCAATTTCTCCACAAACGCACGTGCTCCTCACATGGCATCGCTTCGTAGGGACTGAACTGTAATATCGGAAACCTTCAGGGGCCTCAATGTAATTTGCCCAGGTCGCACATGATCCTCACATGGGGTGCCCTAGGCTCGGTGGACGTCTGCAGCTCGGGACGAGGCTCGGCTGCTCTGGAGGTTCGGATGTAGGCTCGGAGAAGCTTCGGGGATCCGAGCCTAGAGGTCGGGGAAGAGGCTCGGATTGGGCAACGTGGCGTGATCTGGACCGTTGGATCAAGGACGATCCAACGGTTGCTGGCTGATGACGCGTGGCGTGTTTGAGTCCGTCAGAACATCGATCGATCCAACGGTGGTGGGCTCGCTTCTGCTGATGGCGATGTGGTCGATTAGTGACTGTTGGATCTAGATTGATCCAACGGCACCTGGAGCTCGATGAAGCGGTGACGTGGCTGATCTATCGCTGTTGGATCATGATAAATCCAACGGCTCTCTGCTGCTCCGGCGCTTGGTGACGTGGCTTGCTCCTGATCGTTCGATCAAAGAGATCGGACGGTTGCTGCTTTTCGTCCCCGATAGCCTTCCGCCTCCTGCGGAGGAAAAGGCGGGGCTCCGGCATTGCTGGGCTTGCTCCTCCCTTCCCTCCAGTCATCGGTGAAGGTCGATGGAGGGTCAGAGGTATCTCGGAGGATCAACGGATGGCCGACGAAGCGTCTGGTGGACTCAAGGTGGAAGGAGGTGGTCTGGAGCTCGGTGGCGGAGGAGCTCACATACAGCGCCAGCGAGCCTCCGACCAATCAAGAAGTGAGTACCTGTAAGGGGTTAGGGATATAACCGAAGCGTGCGCGTGCTCGTGGAGTTATGCTGGGTGAAAGGCGAGGCCTATGACGGAGTGAGGATGGCCGGTGAGCGAGCTCCACCGAGGTGGCGGAGCTGGGTCGAGCGAAGGTGGGATATGGTGTTTGAGGGAAGTAATGGTAGCATGAAGATCGAAGCTCCATCACGGAGCTCGACGAGATGATGGAGGAGCGAGAAAACGATGGTGGAGGGTGAATTAAATCAGAGAAATAAAAGAAGGAAATAAGGAGAAGATTAGAGGAGAATGGAGGATGCTACCTGGGGAATGGAGCTCGGGTCTGAGCTCCTGGTCGTTTCTCGAAGGTCGGTAGTAGGCCTGAGCTCGTGCAGCTCACGGAGGGGGTTGTAGCGTGGCGGAGGCGGCCGCGGATCTCGCCGTAGAAGAAGCCCAGTTATCGCTCGAAGAAACCCTGAATTGTTGTCACCAATCGGTTGCTTTACGCTCAAGGGAACCTCTCGTAATGGTGGATAGGGAAGAACGTGGCCGGAGGATGATGATTTATAGGGTGAAGGTGATGGCGTAGCTGGTGACGAGGTGAGGTTCGTGGTCGTCGTGGGATGACTCTGGTGGGAGTCGTGGGAAGAGAGGGAGCTGGTAAGGATGAGGGAAGAATGGGCTCCATCGTGGTGATGTTGGCGGTCAGAGAGGGTGGCAGGAGTGGGGTCGAGAATAGAAAGGGGGCGACGGGTCGGCGTAGTGGAGATCGTGGGAGAGAGGCCGACCGGAGGTAGAAGACAAGGTCCTGGCCGTTGGATCTTGTGATCCAACGGCGGAGAAGAAAGCGCTAAGGATCGGCTTAGATTTGATCTGAGGCGAGGCGATCTAAAGGTTAGCGGTGCACCACATGGCGAGTTGTGGGAGCGACGCTAACGAGCGGTGGGGATCACTTCTAGAGAACAATCGAATGGCTGGCAATATGGATGAAATGAAAGGTTGAGATGGAATAGATCGGATGGTTCATGAGCTGCCATGTGGCGCACTAAGGAAAAGGCAGCGACAAATGGCTGTGATGCATTGAAGGGAACTATCGGAGGGTCGACGATGATTGCGGAGCTAGCGGCTCAAATGTACAGGTCAGGTGCGTGATCGAAGGGCGCAAGATGCGCCAAGTGTCATGTGCATGGGCAGGCGGAGGCGGGCGGCTGAGATGGGAGATGGGTGATGATCAGACGACTGAGAATAAAGGGCGTACGTGGAGGTGGAACAACCATTGGATCGGGATGAAGATCCAACGGCTGTGGGCGCGGGCGGCTAAGGCAAGGGGAGCGGGCTGCGTGGCGCAATCAGAGGGCGCCACGTGGCCAGTTGTGAGTGGCTGAGAGGAAAAATGAGTTTATAGAAAGAAGGAGGCCGAATTTGGAAAAAGTCAAAACATGAAAGTTGTAGATCTCGATGAAATCTACAAGTTTCATGTTGACCAAAAATGGAGATGAGGTCGAATATGATACAAAAATACAAGAATACAAATATACACATATATAATATACATAGAGGCCCAAAAACCCAACTTCTTCCTACGAGCTCCGAATTGGATGAAATTAGACTCATTTTAAAGGTCTTTGAATGTGTATTACTCTGAAAGTGAGTAGACCTATTTTGGAAGTTGTATGAGGGAGTTATGGGCCTTCTAAGATCCAGAGGTTCTAGGGCTTTATTGGGTGCTTTTACAAAGGAGATCTCTGACCTTCTTCCTGATATTATTAACTAAAGGTGTTTTATTCTAGAGGAGATAATAGGTGGATTTTTTACAGTGGAACTGGTTTATTATTTAATGCAAATATGAGTGCTAAGATGCATATATTATGAATGCATGTATGACTGCTAATTGTGCAAGATAAAGGGAAATATGCTGCTATTTACTTGGGAGCAAGACTCTATTTTCAACTTTTAGAGTGATGAATCACAGATTCATCAGCTTACAAAATATTTTACAAACATTTTAAAAAATTTTACAAAGCCATTTTACAACTATTTTTACAAAGGATTTTCAAAACTAGTTTGCAAAATTTTACAAAGATTTTATTTACAAACATTTTACAGATATTTTTTCTATATAAATAAATTTAATACAATATAATTTACAAAGATTCTACAAACAAAACAAATTTACAACAATTTTTACAAAAATATATTTACGAAGAAGTTTTACAAATATTTTGCAAAGCATTCTATTTTACAAATATTTTACAAAAATATTTACAAAATAATTTTTCAAAGAATTTTTACAAACGCTTCACAAACATTTTTATTCCAATTTATTTTCCATATTATTAACAAACAAAAGTACACGTTATGGCTAATGTATATATACAATATATACGACACCTCATATACTTTTCTTGAGCTATGTCCTCATAGTGATAATGAAGCGACAAAGGAAGATATAACTCGTGCTTAGTATTGAAAAGAATCTATACAATAATGATTCAAAGAATAACGAATGAAATGAATGGAAATCGATGATCCCCCCTATATGTAGGATCAAATAATCCTAAGAATATAGACTGTACATGTGGGGAAGATGGAGGAAAAGAATGTACAAACTCAAGGACTCGACTTGTCTTCCCCTATACTTATGGTAATAGATACCTAAGTATAGAAAAAGAATAGCAACAAGTTGAAGGATAAACGAGGGAAAATAAGAAATAAAAAGAAATAAAAACACGAAGAATGAAATTAACAACATCACTCCCCCTATACTTAAGGTAAAGGATCCCTTAGTATAGGCAAACACAACAAGAGTGATGAAACTGAATGAAAAGAAGAACTCAAGTCATTCACCTCCCCTATACTTAGGATAGAGTGCATCCTAAGTATAGCACACACACATGTGAAAGAGATGGATGATAGAAATGGAATAAGAAAGAATAAAAAGAAAGCATATATACAAAAGAATGCCATCTCATGTATCAGACACAGAAGATGTCATAGAATCAGCATCTGATACCAAATAGATGGAATCAAACACGGACAGGAATGTATCATGATCTAAATATGGCTTCAACAACTGTCTGTTCATAACAAATGGGTGTGTGTCAGATGACGACCCAGATATGATAATACTACCATTGTCACGCACAACTCTCCCAATGAACAGCCCAGCCCATTTGCTTTTGAGTTTGCCGGGAAACAACTTCAATTTCGTATCAAATAAGCATACTTTATGACCATGTATGGAAGTCTTTCTCCTAATGTGTCGATCATGCCAAAACTTGACTTTCTCCCTATACATGAGTGAATTGCCGTACACGAAATCTCATAATTCTAGCAATCTATTCAGATCCACTTTCCTACTCTGGTCTGCTATCTCATAATCCAGGTTGCATACACGGAGTGCCCATGAAGATTTATGAATTAACTCAACAGGAAAGTGGCAAGGCTTTCCATAAACCAATCTATAGTGAGACATGTCCAATGGAGACTTGTACGTCGTCCGATAAGCCCATAGAACTGAGTCAAGCATCTGCGACTAGTTCTTCCTATCTAGAAGTACAAGTTTAGTAAGAAGTCTTAATCTCCCTATTTTAAATCTCAACCAAGCCGTTAGTCTGTGGGTGGTAAGGACATGTAACTCTATGCTCAATGGTGCACTCCTTCACAAGCTTTCTAACCTCTCGATTGATGAAATGCTCCCCCATGTGAAATGAGTATCTTGGGAATCCCGAACCACACAATAATGTTGTCCTTGAGGAAAGAACAAACCATATGGCTATCGGTGACTCGTGTGGGGATCGCCTCCATCCAACAACTAACATAATCCATGATAAGCAGATGCACTAAAATCCTTGACTGACAGGAAATGGCCCCATGAAGTCTATACCCCAAGCATAAAAACATCAGAAATCTGGACATATCTCACGAGCATGGCATCTTTGAAACCGATGGTTCCTCCCATTCTCTGGAAATCAGTACAATCTTGAACATAATATGTAGCATCCATAAACATAGTTGTGTTGATGTACCTTTGCTGTCATATGCTTTCCCGAATGATGCCCACTAGCCTCTAATATGTGTTAATGCTTAAGCACAATGGTGTATTCCTCCAGAGGAGTGCACCTTCTCCAGATACAATCTGCACCCTCACAAATTAGGTACAGATCCTTCCACTGATAAAAATGAATCTCTAACAAAAATCTTTCTACCTTAATCTTGGACCAATCTCGTGCATCTTTCTTGGAGATAAGATAGTTCAACATACGTCATAAGTCACAACTATCCTCGTAGATCGAGAAGTCATCCATGAAGACCTTGTGGAAACTACCTACCATGTCAGCAAAAATGACCATCATACACCTTTAGAATGAAGCAGAAGTGTTACACAATCCAAAGGGCATCCATCTAAAGGTGTAGGTGCAAACAGACAAGTAAAAGCAACCTTCTCTTGATCCTCAAGAGCGATTGCTACCTGTTCATTGCTCGAGTACCCATCCAAGAAATAAAAGAACTCCTTCCATGCCAACCTCTCAATAATCTGATCAATAAAGGGCAGTGGAAAGTGTTCTTTCCTAGTCTATGAATTCAAGAGCCAGTAATCTACGTAGACGTACCATGAAGTTGCTACACGAGTCGGAATCTCCTCACCACAGTCATTCATCATGATTGTAATCTCAGATTTCTTTGGGACCACATGCAATGGATCGACCCACTTGGAATCTGAAATGCGATAAATAAAGCTAGCATAAAACCATTTCTTGATCTCTTTCATGATAACATCCCGTAGATTTGGATTCAAACAGAGTTAAAACTCATGGGTCAGCTTGCTGTCATCCTCTAAGTAGATGTGATGTGAGCACAAAGCTGGACTAATCCCATGGAGATCTTAAATAATCCATCAAATAGACTTGCAGTTTCTCTCAAGAACCTATAACAAGCGAGATTCTTGCTCGTCAATCAACTGTGAACTGATCATAACTGAAAACATTTGGGGGGCACCCGCAAGGAAGGCATATCAGAGATGTATGTAAGACTTTGAGCTCAGGTGGTGTCTAAATCGACTCTACAACAACCTCTGCAACTACACTGGTAGAAGGTATATGATCTGTAATGAGTGAACTATCCACTGTGGCTATTGTAGGCTTAGCATTAGATGTATCAGATAGATCTGCAAGGAATGCTCTCTGCTCAGACATGAATGTCTCATCAAGTCTCTCAAATATCTTTGTAAACTCATCAATGAAAGGCTCATATATCTCGACACTAATCTCAGCAGAAAGTATATCATCAAGTGTCTCAAGAAAATCTATATGCAGCTCAGATATCTTAGCAAGAGATGTATAAATAGTAATATCAGAAATGTGTGTCTCAGGAATCTCAAAATGTACCTTCGATAGTAACTCAGACTAATCCTCAGAATACATCTCAAATTGTCCATCATTTAACAACTCAAAATCATCAATAAGGGAGTACAAGGTGAATGTGCTTTCTATCGGTTCCTTCTGAGAAAGGAACACCTAGGTATCCATGAAATCAGTAGACAAATCAGTATCTCGAATCTCATCTAGAAAATCATACTCCTTAGAAATTGGTGTACTCAGCTCTCTCACATCTACTACAGGTGGCAGTGATGGCCTCAGATCTGGGATCGTCTCAATCTTCACTTTATCGTTGTGAGAGTGAAAGGTGATCTCTCCAGTACCATAATCAACTACCGCTTCGGCCGTTTGAAGGAATGATCGGCCATGTATGATCTGGGTATGGAGAAATGGTGCAAGCGTGGCCACATCCATGATGATAAAATCAACTATTAAGCTCATGCCTTTCACCGTTACAATAACATCCTTGAGAATGCCCCTTGACCTCTTGATCAATCTATCAGCAAATTGATGGATCATCCTGGTTGATCTAAGAGGCCCCAATCCCAACTCAGTGAGTAGCAAGGATGGCAACAGATTGACGAGGATCTTCTATCTAGTAGAGTACGATCGAACTCCTGATCAAATATCAAATAATGGATATGAGGTCATTCCTTATCTTTCTTTTTCGGTGGGAGGTTGCTAATGGCATGAACAATGTCCATGGTTGAGATAAGCTTCTCTATTCTCTAGCGTCTGTTATGTTTGGGTTGGTGCTTTCTAGTACATGGTTCTTTCATTCCCTTTTTAACTGTGAAGAAGACTAGGCGATGGGTGTGTTCTTCCTCGAAGCTAACTCAGTACCGCATCTTGTTTTATTCTCTGAAGGTGGTTGTGGTGGTGGTGGTGGTGGAAAAGAAGTAGAAGGTGAAAAAGATGATCCTCTGAACTGTGGAACAATAGATCTAGATCTCTGCTCAGCTGGTGAAGAAGATGGTGTCTATGTATCTCTCTCAAATGCTCGATCTCCTAATCCCAACTCTGGATGTGCAGGAAACTACAATCTCCTACCGCTCTTGAGAGAAATGGCATGAGATAAACATGTAAAATCAAAGGTTATACTTGTCTCAGGGGTGGATGGATCATGAACTACATGCTCCTTACATCTAAAGTTTATGGGATTGGCTTCGCCCTATGCTAGAATGAGTGTCTTCGTCGTGGTCCGGTCGTTGAGCCACTGAGTTAAATCAGTCATATTCTTCATCAACAAAGCAATCTGATCCAAGGTTGGGTTCACTGAAGGTGCGTCAGGGTGCTCAAGAATGGGTTGTCGAGTCTGGTAATGCGGCGACTCGTACCCAGAATGTAATGGTGATTATAAGGGGGAGGAGGATGTGAATAAAATGCCCAGAATATACTAGGGATGAAAACGAATGTGAATATATTCGTATCTGATCTGCTATCGTATTCGTTTTAAAATGTATGTGGATATGGACATCACTTTGACATTCGCTAATATTAGCATTCGTATTCGTATATTTGTTTTCCTACATAAGTATAATAATATATTTATTTATAAAGTATGTAATAATATTTTATCATTGCATTCACCATTGTTGATATAATTGTTGTGAAATGACTATATCCTATATATCTATTTTATGTGTAAACAATCCTAAACATGCATATTTTAGTTAATCTATTAAATATTTATGTTTTTATTCATATCTGATTCGTATTCTTTTTACATTCGTATTCGTTTTTAAGGATATGGTAATATATTTTTCACATTCGTCAATATTTGTATCCACATTCGTATTTGTATTTTAAAATGGATAAGAATATGATTATATCTATATCCCTACACGTATCAGTTTTTATCCCTAGAATATATAGGTTGTTGTTGATATGGTTGGTAAGAATATATAAGCTGCATTAGCTACTGGTATCCATGTCTCCATGTTTGAAATTGAGGCAGAGATGGTACTGATGAGGATGTGAAGCCGCTGGTGCTGGATCATTGGTTTCCCTCACTAAAATTGGTGGATGGGTCTCTAACTCGGCTATGAACCCAATTGACTCTGTCCTGATGGACAAGGCCGGCTATGCTCACGATCAAACGAAATACCATTCACCTCCTGTATGTGACGTAGAGGTGGAAAGAACTGCTCGGGATTGTACTAGTGCTTGACGAACCCTGATTTTATCCTTTTAATTATGTATAATTAACAAATTCATTGCAGTCGAAAAAATTTGGATTTGTCAAAGACCGCTTGAATAATGTATCAATTAACAACAAAGAAGTAGTCGGATTTTGTTTTTTACACGGGCAAGCCCAAGGTCAAACTCAGGGACACGATCCTCTTAAGCATTTATCTAGACTCTTATTACTTAAATTAAGTGATGAATTAAAAATCCATAGGTCATAATGCACACATATGCATAGAATGCAAACAATGCAGACACATGAATCAGACATTTGTTTATTTGATTTTTTATGCAACACAATGCAAGGTTACACTGAAGCATAGATGCCCTAATTTAGTAAAATATTTGAGTAAAAAATTTAGGTCAACTTCAGAATCGAATGACTAAGAAAGTTCCATGTAAATATTGATTCAAGGCATAAAAAGCATTACATAATGGGCACTCCATTAATAAAATTATTCATCAAACTCCAGAGTATCAAATCAGAAAACAATTTATGCCATTAAAATGATAACAAATGAGCTTCGAAACGCCAATGATATTGACTGAAACGGAGCTTGGATGCTCAAGATATTCACAAAAGAAAGCAGGGGCATAAAAGCAAGAAAAACATGGAAATAAATAACAAACAAGTCCTTGTAAGGATTAAAATGTAAATAGCAAAAGTCATGAGGCTTCCCTATAAATCACCCACACGTGCGGGGGTATAATTGCAATTATTAAAACCCGCATGGGGCCAGATGCAATTTACCAACATGTGGTTTCTATGTGTGATATGTACATGGTTGCGAATTGAAGAAGTTCCATCAGCCTCCATGTAAAATAACCCCTGCCCGGACATGATCGGGCACGTGCGGTGAGGCTCGGTAACAACGTGGGCTCGGAGGAGGTTCAGATGTGCTTCGGCTGCTGGATCAGCTTCAGATCATGGCTCGGGAGGCTCGGATGTGGCTTGGAGGACCCAAGCCTGCATGCTCAAATAGAAGGCTCGGATGACCTTAGCAATGGCATGTGGCTCCGTGGCAACCATCTGATCAACATGATCAAACGGTGGCTATAAGGCGTGAAGATGGAGATGCGACTCGTTAGGAGCCATTAGATGGCCACCGGGGGTTCCATCCAACGACACATGTAGACTCTGGTCTTTCCTCCATCGCCGCGAGGGCGACGGCGCTATCCAGACTCTGACGATGCCTTCATTACTCCGCCCTCGTCTCCTGTCCAGCGAGCACCTTCGTTGTACTCCTTGGAGATGCTGGATTGATTGTCGGAGTGATGCCAAGCCAAGGGACCATCTGGAGGGAAGTGACATCGAACCATAGATGAAGATGGAGCTTGCCAAGGATGCTCTGACGAAGGCTTCAGCTAAAGATGATTTACATACCAACAACGTGAGGACATAGCCGAAGCATGCAAACACATGATGTGTGTGAGGTGGAGTGGGATGGAAGGCCTGGAGGGGCGAAGATGATGGAGGCATGGTCATCTTCTCCGGCGAGCTCGGAGAAGAGATGGGTCGAAGTGGTCTAAGGTCACGAAAGAGCGGGAAGGTTGACGAATTCGAAAATGCAGCGTTTAAGAAGTCGTTTTTATAGTTTTGTGCGTTGTAGGCGGCAATCGGAAACGATCAAGAAAATACCACAAATAATTTATCCAATTTTTAATCTCGTGGTTTTATGTTTATTTTACTTGGGCAAGTCCCAAGGTCGATCACAAGGAGGCAAAGGAACAACCTAGAATTAAGTCTATCAAAGTTCGTGTTCGGTTTTCGAGGCGGTCTCTTTTTGGAATTTTTAATGCAATATAACGTGCAATATGCAAATCCGGCCTACTTTATGGACTAAAATGTGAATTACGTTCAAATGATGTCCGAAAAATACTAAACTTGGCCGAGATGTAAAATATGATGAAATGGGTGCACTGTATTTTTTTTTGGAATTTTTGGATGCAATATGAATTTTTTATGGATTTTTAAATGCAAACAAAATGATTTTTAATATTTAATTTTAATAAATATCAAACCTACTTATTTTTGAGAATCAAAATTATCTGAGATCTATCACTAGGTGACGGAACTCAGAAAAATCCTAAACCTCGAAATTGTGGGGTTTAATACCTATTAAAAATTAAATACTAAAAGATGCAAAATGATTTTTACAGGACAAAATATGCATGCAAATGCAAATCTTTTTGGGCACAATGTTAAGAATAATTAACTCTACAAGATGTGATTTTTCGAGGATTTTCAGAGCAATGGTTAATCAACTGTGAATTTCAAAGCAGAAAATGGGTAAAATATGCCAATTTTCACAAAACAATTATTTATTAATTAACCGTCCGTCACAAAAATACCCACAACATGTCAAAGCGTAGAGAGTCAATTAACAAACATCATGCTATTTTTAGATTGATACAATAATGTAAAGAGATGGTCCAAAATCACAGGGGAACACAGGGGTACAGATGCAATATAAATAAATAATTAAAAATGCAAAGGGCTGAAATGTAAATACCTATACCCGTGGGGGTATTCTTGCAAAATCGCCACTAGGTCACGTGACAAGCACGTGACCTGGTCGGTGGTGGCTTGCGCGCAAATTGGGGGACTTCCAGGGGTCTTCTGCGTAAATTGCCCCAAGTGGTCACGTGCGGTGCACGTGACCTGGGGGTTGGACACGTGCGCAAATAGGGGGCTCTTCAGGGGCTTGTATGCAATTGACCCACGCGGTCACGTGCCCCGCACGTGACCCGTGGGGAGGAGCGGTCGCTGACGTAGGGCTGAGGTCGTCCCCCCCGCACACGTGCAGCTCACGTGCGGGGGGTCTCGGGCCTGGAGCCCGGTCAGGCGAGGCGGAGGGTGGCGGTGGCGCTGGAGCCGATGGGGGGCTCCTGGACGGAGGGGGCAGAGGTTGAAGCTGCTGTGGAGGGTGACCGGCCAAGGAGGGCGGAGAGGCTCCTGCCTTGGTGCTGCGGAGGAGCGAAGGACTGGCGGCGTTGTTGAGGCGGAGGCGGTGGCGGCGCGAAGACGAAGCGGCTGAAGACGATGATGCACGGTGGAGCATCGTTGGTAACTGGAGCGGAGATGGCGGTAGTTGGGGGAGTCTTGATGTTGTAGTTGGCTCGACGGAAGATGACCGGAGCGGGAGCAGAAGGCCTGGCGGCTCCGCGACGAGGCTAAAGGAGCCTCGGATCTCGCCGAGGAAGAGGATCCATCGGGCTGTCACCCCGGTGTGCGTGAAGTTGTGATTCGGCAGATGTCGGAGGCGGTGATGGCGGCTGGAGTGGTGGGTGTCGGAGAAGCGGAGCGGAGTTGCGGCTTGTGGTCGAGGCATGTCCGGCGAAGGGGAAGGCGAGAGAGATAGAGAGAGAGAGAGAGGGGGAGAGAGAGGGAGAGAGAGAGTATACCTGAAGAGGCTTGACGGCGTTGGGCGGCCGGAGCTACAGCAGAAGCGTCGGAGAAGATCTCACCGTAGGCTGCGACGAGGTACAAGACCTCGGATCTCGCCGCTCGAAGAAGTCGATGGGGCGCTGTCACCGCCGCGGTGACCCTTGCGATGCAATCGGCGGATGAAGCTCTCTGGAGGCGGAGCGGTTGCTTAAATAGGCCGGCGATGACAATCGGAAGAGATTTGATTAGATGGGGGAATTGGAGATGGAGATCTTGAAGGGGATGATCGCGGGGCGGCGCGAGATGATGGGGAGAAGCGGATCGGAGATGGGGATACGATTGGCGTCGGCGAGATACGCGGGGGCGGCGCGGCGGAGATCTCGGAGGAGATTGGCGGAGGTGGGTCAAAAGGGGAAAGGTGTGTTGAGGGAGACGACGCACAGGCGCCGTCCGATCTCGCGTGATCGGATGGCGCTTGTTGCGCCACGTGGCGGCACAAGGCGGGAGCAGGAAGGGCGCACGTGCAGAGCACGTGCCTGGGTGGCACGTGCAGAGCACGTGCGTCCTTTTTATTATATATATATATATTTATTTTTTAATAAAACGAATTATAAAAAAGGCGGAAAAAGGGTGACACGTGGCGGCACCAGGTGCGGCCACGTGTCAACACCACAAAATTCGAAAATAAAACATTTTGTAAAATCGATAAAAAATAGTAAACGACCTCAGATCGAAAAAGTTTCTTCACAAAAGTTGTTTTTCTCGATGAGATCTACAACTTTCATGAAGACATCAAAACCAAAATCGATCATTTGCGTAAAGTGAATTTTTGGGGTATCATATGTACATAGAATACCTTGATTTTTGGGTTTTATAATTTTTTTGTCATTTTTAAACACGATAAAAATCCGGAAAAATTACGGTAAAATCAAAGATAAATAAAGACACATTAATCAATTTTTTTGGATTTTTATTGATTAAGAAAATATATACATAAAATACAAGGTCAAAAACCGCGAAAATATACAATGTACAAAAGAGGCCCAAAACCCAACTTTTACATACGAGCTCCGATTCACTTGAACTTGGTCTTGTTTTGAAGGTAATTGAATGCACATTAGTTCAAAAGTGAGTAGGATTAAATCGGACACTGGATGGAGAAGATATGTGGCTTTTAGTCCGAAAATCCTGAAATTAGGGTTTGGGTTTTTGGTCCACTTATTTGGGGTTAGTTATTTTTTGTATTTTTCCTTTATTCTTGTTAGTGATATGTACACAGTGGATGTGGTTTTGAGTCATTCGGAGTTAGCATGAATAGGTTAAAAATTAGGGAAGTTTAGGATATTTTCAGGTCATTTTTGGCATGGATTTTTGGCTTCTTATTTTGTGCAGATTTTTGTGCTAAATTGCAATTCTTATGAAATCATGCACTAATGCTAACTATGCAGAATAGATGCAAGAATGATGTTGATTTTTAGGGATTTGAGCTTAATAAATGAGATTTGGAGTGATGAATACGAGATTCATCATCCCCCTATACTTAAACCATGCTCGTCCCTGAGCATCAAAAAGAAATGCCATGAGGTGAAATGAGATTGGGTTCCATACCAAGACCATGAGCTAAAGGTGAAAGTGAACCTAAACTCAACCTTTGGATTATTTGTGTGTCAGAACTTCTGTGAGACTTAGAATTTTAAAATCAACAGCCCTCAAGTTCTACACATCATTGCTACAATTTCGGCTCAGAAGTCATCTTAGATCAATCATCTTCCCAAAGTATACCCTATGAACATTGAATAACTGACTCTTGTGTGTGAAATATTTTAGCTCTTCCCACCCAGAATGCCGGACTACCGCGCAAGCCTCCTCTCCAATAACTCATCCTCGGGGAGTCAGGTATTTCCTTCTAAGGTCTGTCGCGCTATGTTCACAATCGAATTGGGGGGAGAAGATAGAAGAATGAGAAAAGAACTGGAGGGTGGCCAGTGTAGTCACCTCTCCTTGTGAAGATGGCCAGTGTAGCCGAGTCTCCACCAAGATCTGCAGGTTTCTGGAAGCTTGGACCTTTTTGGTCAGATTTTATTTGGTAGTTGCTTCTTTGTATTTGGAATTTTTGGTGGTTCTGCTTGGATCTTGTTGTGCCCCTACGGATATAGAATCTTTTGTTTCCGTACATTTTTTGGGGTCTTAGAAAAAATTGTGCCCAGCCGTCCATCCCTTTTCCGAAGCTTTATTTCAACCCGTACTCCGGTTCTTAGATTTCCACGCTACCAGAAAAGAAACTCACACAGTCTTCCAACATCCCGTCTGAGTTGAGCTAAGTGCATAGTGTGAGAGTACAAATTAATTCCCTATTCCAGAGTTGTACCCAGAATGAAGAGACCAGGTTAGACACTAAGAGTCAAACGTTGTACATTGTCATGTGGAACTCAAAGAATTAAGTCAACGACCTGAAGACTCTAAAATCCTATTTCTCGGTGAAGTTCCTCTGAAGATTAGGTGGATTAAGGTCAAGTCCAGGCCACTCTCGGTTTCGGCTCATAACTCGGTTCAGAACCCAAAGACTTTTCACATATGCAAATGCGATGCTTGATGAGATGCGAGTGTGTGAAATGCAGACATATTTTTTTTTTAATTTTTTATGCAAAGGATTTTTGTTGTGTGTGTTTTTTTTATTTTTGTTTGTTTTTTTTAATGCAAAAAATGAATAAGAAGTCATTTTTTTCAAAAATCTTTGGGTACAGTCAGTGTTAGTGGCAAAACATATTTTTTTTTCAATTTTTAAGAAAAAAAATACCCACCCCGTAAATACATATAGACTTACACGCA
Source organism: Ottelia alismoides (assembly GCA_037367405.1). Classification (NCBI taxonomy): domain Eukaryota; kingdom Viridiplantae; phylum Streptophyta; class Magnoliopsida; order Alismatales; family Hydrocharitaceae; genus Ottelia; species Ottelia alismoides. Next base: position 427,628 of record JAZKJV010002937.1, read on the forward strand.
AGTACGAGGTATGGCTAAAATATATACAAAGTATATATACAGACCCCCCTATACTTAGCGAGTGCTGTGTCCTCAGAGCACAAGAAGCGTAAAGAAGACATAGCTCGGGCTAAGCGTAAGAGAGTGAAAAAGAACAAGATTTTACAAAATCGCCCCCCCTATACTTAGGCTGTGAATAGGCTAAGTATAGAAGAAGAGCGGAAAAGAAAAGAAAAAGAAATGAAGCGGTCAGGGTATGTGAATGAGGAGGGTATATATAGGTAGGTGGCGGTTCCCCCTATACTTAGGCTTTGGCAGCCTAAGTATAAAAGAAAGGTGGAGATGGAGCGATCGAGAGATAGGAGAGTGACGAGGGAAATGGTATATACAAATGGCATCGGTCCCCCCCTATACTTAGGCCTTGGCCTGAGTAGAGGAAGAAGTTGTACAAGAAGACTGATGTGGTCAGGAGGGCGGGTGGGTAGACGATGATTAAGGCAGTTTACGGCTGATCTTTTTGTGAGCCTGTGGTGGGAGATCAAAATAAAGAGACGGAGATGAAGCATATGATTCCCCACCATTATCAGTGTCATCCTCAGAAAAATCATGATGGATAGTAGATGAAATATTTGAGTCAGATGAAAGGTAGCCATCATCAGAGTTATCCTCAGAGGAATAGTATTTGAAAGTGGACATACTCCAGATATTCATGTCTTTTTGTTCCTTCAATTGTTTCCTCAAAATTCGTTCCTTTTTAAGATCAATCGATTTGTCCTCAGATGAATATTCAGATGCTCCGGTCTCAGTCAGCTCATAAGAAATAATTCTAGTGTACTTGTGGAAGGTAGGAGCATCAGCTTTGGATGAGTAATAATTAGGAACGGGAGTTGTCCAACGAGAATTGAATTTTGGATCCTTGCGAAGATATGGCTTTAGAGCTGCCGAACAGACTTCACTCATGTAGACTACCTTTTCCGGACCTGATGAGGGATCATCAACCGATTCCTCTTCCGAAAGATCAAAGGTGACTTTCTTTTTCTTGTTTCGTGAAGATGTCGGTTCACTTGAGTACCCAGATGAATAGCCATTAAAATTCTTCTCCTTGGTCGGTGTTCGGGTTACGTGTTCGTTCTTTGTTTCCTGAATGTTGGTGCACTTTTGATTTGGGAGGATTTGGTCAAGATAATCAGAGTATGTTGCTCCAGGGTGCGACCATGCAAATGTCTCAGGATCGTAGTAGAAGGATTTGTCTATTTTGAAATCTGCGGGAATTGAGATATCGGGGGGAGTCTCTAAACCAATAGTCTCATTAACAAACGCAATCTCAGGTGTAGCAGCGGGGTAGGGCTCTTCTACCGTTTCATGGTTGCGGTTTTTGGGGACTTTGTGGGTCACCTCACAAAATCGTGGTTCCTCAAGGACTGTATCAGATCGTAGTGATTCCAATGCCGTAAAATTTATTTCCCGAGTCTCACAATCGATACTCGCCTTGGCCAATGCCAAGAATGGTTTTCCGAGAATGATTGGAGACTGGGTGAATTCTCGTTGATGCTCCATATCAATGATCGTGAATTCTACCTTGAGCGGAGCACCTTGGAATTTCATGATGACAGAAATGGTTCCTCTCGGCCTTTTTATCGATCGGTCCGCTAATTGTACAATATCTCGTATCTTCCGAATTGGTCTGAGTTTGAGTTCCTGAAATACAGAGGTCGGAAGGATATTGATCGGTGAATCGTCATCAATACGAGCATGTGTGAAAAGTGTGTCTTTGATTTCACAGTCAAATCTGGGCAACCGCTTCACTATGCGGCTCTTGGTTTTTCTCCTCAACACCAAGGAGGAGGCCATTGACAAGATATGTCTTTCAGTTTTTGTTCTAATCCTTCCTGACTTTTTGATGATTAATCTGTCCATTAGAAATTTCTTAAGGTCAGGGAAGTGTTCAATGGCCTTTATGATGGGAAGTTCAAAAATCAAGTATTTTTCCAGTGCTTCCCGTAAAGTAGGATCCAAATTCCTCAGATCTTCTTCAGATTCAATTTTTATGAGATTTTCTGGATTTTCAAATTTTTTTGTATTTTCTGTGTGGTGTGGTGATGTTGTGTGTTCCTCAAATGAGCAGGGGCTTTGATGTTCAGAGTAAAGGTTAGGGGCATAAGCATTTCTAGGGGAATAATGATGAGCGGAAGTATTGATGTTTGAATTATCCCTAGGTTTTTGAATATCCTCAAAATTTTCATCATGGAATCCAATCATTTCCTCATTTAGTTTTACACCCGGTCCATCATAGAATGAGATTACTCGGTCTACAAATTTTTGAAATTTGTCCTCCATCAATTCGAATCTTGTTTTTATCCTCGAAACATTATCCTCACAATTTTGTTCATGATCAATCATGGGAGCACTCGGCTTTTGTTCAATAATTTCGTCTTCCATTTTTCTGTACATGCGGAGAGGAGAATTTCTTGGAATATCCATTATATGATCATTTCTTGAAAATTTCTCCTCAAAATTTATGGAAGGAGGCTGCTCATATGGTATCGGCATGTGTATTTGATCTGAGTAGAGTTCGGTCCTTTGATCATGTTTGGTCAGCTCTTGATATTGTGGAGTCAACATACAGGGTTTATATGTGTCTAGGAGGTCTGTCCAGTCCTCTGTATGGGTTTCATGTCTGACGAGGTATCTGTCGTGGTCAATCCAACACTGATGATCATTAAGTGTATGTCCTTCCATCTGGGTTTGGTTTCTCTGCCAGTCATGGGATTTAAAGGGATTTCGATTTTGAAAGGGTTCTTTGGCGAGAGATTGAGAATGAGGTGATTCAGTCCAAGATGGTAAGTGGTCATTTCTGGTTGGATGTTTTGAGTAAGGATTCAATGAGGTGGTCGAACTCATTTGCGGTTGAAAGTTTCCCATAAATGTTGGGGGATTATTGAAAGAAGAGGATGCAATTGATTTGGGCCAAACCGAGACAGATTTGTTTTCATAGTGATATTCGGTCATTTTTGAAGGAGTTGAGAGAAATGATGGGTTGGATCTGAAATTTGGAAAAATTTCCATGATGAGATTAAAATCAAGAGATGAGAGAGATGATTGTATGGGACAGAAAATTTATCAAAAGTGCGGCTATTGATTTTCGATATCGGTTCACGCACACCAATACAAACACAAATCAAACCCTGGATTCACCAACTCACACAATGAAGCCGTAAGAGTTCGACTATTATCTTTTCAATTTTAGTTAGTGATAAATCAATCTTGGCAGAAAATTAGTGAGCTGAAATTTCGGATTTGGGCTCTAGCCTTAAGTGTCGTCTCTCGCTCACTCAGAAAAATAGAAACATCCAAGGTTGGGGTTACTCTCCCGCAAAAATTCTTGATTTTATGGGTTATTTGAGATCAGATATATTTAGCAGTCCCGATTTTAATGAGGTGATCACTGAAAAATTAGATGAGCACAAATACACGTCTACCGTCCAGTCCCAATTTCCTTTAAAGTTATGTTATAAAACAAGAGAGAGGAATTCGGAAAAAGCCGATGCACGCGGAAAACTATGATGAATGCTCAGTTAGAAGACTTACAGTGAATCCTCGCAATCTCCATGTGGGATGCTAGACAGAATTTAAAAATTATTCTATATGATGTGCAAACCGATGGAAAAACCGCACCTAAGCAGAAAGTTCTATTAGCGGGAAGAATTGATTTAAATTTGGCTAAGTTGAACGATCTATGTGCGTCTCAATTAAAGTGCAGTGTGGCTTAAGATCCTACGAGCACAAGTAAAAATATAAATGCTCTGAGAGCCGTATGTGCAGGTCTATCCTAATCGCCACTCAAGTCGGGCCCCACCCTCTCCGGAGAGTGAAACAGGCCACGACACACCACAGAATAAAGTCAGAGGTCTTTCTACACACGCGAGAGTCCAAATGGACACCGCTGTAAAATTACAAAAATTTTAAAAAAAATTGCAGGAATTAAAACCTAGACTCTACGCTCTCTCACGACTCGACTCGATCTTAAATTAATTGCGGTTTTTGCAAGAGTCGGTGAAGTTGCGTCGGTTATTGAAAATCGCTCCATGTACAAGGTACCTCGCAAGAAAAATAAGAGAGAAAATGTAAGAGAGTGACTCAAAATAATATGAAAAATAAATGCTGAAAATAAATTGCAGAAAAAAATGGAATTTACAATGAAAAATTCGGGGGTCAGACTACCTGAATGCGGAAAACCGAACAAAAATTTTCAGACAAAAATCTAAGCCGTTTGCCTCCCCGGCAACGGCGCCATCTGACGAATCCGAAAATGCAGCGTTTAAGAAGTCGTTTTTATCGTGTTGTGCGTTGTAGGCGGCAATCGGAAACGATCAAGAAAATACCACAAATAATTTATCCAATTTTTAATCTCGTGGTTTTATGTTTATTTTACTTGGACAAGTCCCAAGGTCGATCACAAGGAGGCAAAGGAACAACCTAGAATTAAGTCTATCAAAGTTCGTGTTCGGTTTTCAAGGCGGTCTCTTTTTGGAATTTTTAATGCAATATAAGGTGCAATATGCAAATCCGGCCTACTTTATGTACTAAAATGTGAATTACGTTCAAATGATGTCCGAAAAATACTAAACTTGGCCGAGATGTAAAATATGATGAAATGGGTGCACTGTAATTTTTTTTTGGAATTTTTGGATGCAATATGAATTTTTTTATGGATTTTTAAATGCAAACAAAATGATTTTTAATATTTAATTTTAATAAATATCAAACCTACTTATTTTCGAGAATCAAAATTATCTGAGATCTATCACAAGGTGACGGATCTCAGAAAAATCCTAAACTTCGAAAATGTGGGGTTTAATACCTATTAAAAATTAAATACTAAAAGATGCAAAATGATTTTTACAGGACAAAATATGCATGCAAATGCAAATCTTTTTGGACACAATGTTAAGAATAATTAACTCTACAAGATGTGATTTTTCGAGGATTTTCAGAGCAATGGTTAATCAACTGTGAATTTCAAAGCAGAAAATGGGTAAAATATGCCAATTTTCACAAAACAATTATTTATTAATTAACCGTCCGTCACAAAAATACCCACAACATGTCAAAGCGTAGAGAGTCAATTAACAAACATCATGCTATTTTTAGATTGATACAATAATGTAAAGATATGGTCCAAAATCACAGGGGAACACAGGGGTACAGATGCAATATAAATAAATAATTAAAAATGCAAAGGGCTGAAATGTAAATACCTATACCCGTGGGGGTATTCTTGCAAAATCGCCACTAGGTCACGTGACAAGCACGTGACCTGGTCGGTGGGGGCTTGCGCGCAAATTGGGGGACTTCCAGGGGTCTTCTGCGTAAATTGCCCCAAGTGGTCACGTGCGGTGCACGTGACCTGGGGGTTGGACACGTGCGCAAATAGGGGGCTCTTCAGGGGCTTGTATGCAATTGACCCACGCGGTCACGTGCCCCGCACGTGACCCGTGGGGATGAGCGGTCGCTGACGTAGGGCTGAGGTCGTCCCCCCGCGCACGTGCGGCTCACGTGCGGGGGGTCTCGGGCCTGGAGCCCGGTCTGGCGAGGAGGAGGGTGGTGGTGGCGCTGGAGCCGATGGGGGGCTCCTGGACGGAGGGGGCAGAGGTTGAAGCTGCTGTGGAGGGTGACAGGCCAAGGAGGGCGGAGAGGCTCCTGCCTTGGTGCTGCGGAGGAGCGAAGGCGGTTGCGGCGGGGCGTCAGTGACGTATGCGTGGCCGAAGCGTGGAGCTCCGGTGGCGTCGAAGGACTGGCGGCGTTGTCGAGGCGGAGGCGGTGGCGGCGCGAAGATGAAGCGGCTGAAGACGATGATGCACGGTGGAGCGTCGTTGGTAACTGGAGCGGAGATGGCGGTAGTCAGGGGAGTCTTGATGTTGTAGTTGGCTCGACGGAATATGACCGGAGCGGGAGCAGAAGGCCTGGCGGCGCTGCGACGAGGCTAAAGGAGCCTCGGATCTCGCTGAGGAAGAGGATCCACCGGGCTGTCACCCCGGTGTGCATGAAGTTGTGATTCGGCGGATGTCGGAGGCGGTGATGGCGGCTGGAGTGGTGGGTGTCGGAGAAGCGGAGCGGAGTTGCGGCTTGTGGTCAAGGCGTGTCCGGCGAAGGGGAAGGCGAGAGAGATAGAGAGAGAGAGAGGGGGAGAGAGAGGGAGAGAGAGTATACCTGAAGAGGCTCGACGACGTTGTGCGGCCGGAGCTACAGCAGAAGCGTCGGAGAAGATCTCGCCGTAGGCTACGACGAGGTACAAGACCTCGGATCTCGCCGCTCGAAGAAGTCGATGGGGCGCTGTCACCGCCGCGGTGACCCTTGCGATGCAATCGGCGGATGAAGCTCTCTAGAGGTGGAGCGATTGCTTAAATTGGCCGGCGATGACAATCGGGGGAGATTTGATTATATGGGGGAATCGGAGATGGAGATCTTGAAGGGGATGATCGCGGGGCGGCGCGAGATGATGGGGAGAAGCGGATCGGAGATGGGGATACGATTGGCGCCGGCGAGATACGCGGGGGCGGCGCGGCGGAGATCTCGGAGGAGATCGGCGGAGGTGGGTCAAAAGGGGAAAGGTGTGTTGAGGGAGATGGCGCACAGGCGCCGTCCGATCTCGCGTGATCGGATGGTGCCTGTTGCGCCACGTGGCGGCACAAGGCGAGAGCAGGAAGGGCGCACGTGCAGAGCACGTGCCTGGGTGGCACATGCAGAGCACGTGCGTCCTTTTTATTAGATATATATATTTTAATAAAATGAATTATAAAAAAGGCGGAAAAAGGGTGACACGTGGCGGCACCAGGTGCGGCCACATGTCAAGACCACAAAATTCGAAAATAAAACATTTTGTAAAATCGATAAAAAATAGTAAACAACCTCAGATCGAAAAAGTTTCTTCATAAAAGTTGTTCTTCTCGATGAGATCTACAACTTTCATGAAGACATCAAAACCAAAATCGATCATTTGCTCAAAGTGAATTTTTGAGGTATCATATGTACATAGAATACCTTGATTTTTGGGTTTTATAATTTTTTTTTATCATTTTTAAACACGATAAAAATCCGGAAAAATTACGGTAAAATCAAAGATAAATAAAGACACATTAATCTAATTTTTTTGGATTTTTATTGATTAAGAAAATATATACATAAAATACAAGGTCAAAAACCGCGAAAATATACAATGTACAAAAGAGGCCCGAAACCCAACTTTTACATACGAGCTCCGATTCACTTGAACTTGGTCTTGTTTTGAAAGTAATTGAATGCTCATTAGTTCAAAAGTGAGTAGGATTAAATCGGACACTGGATGGAGAAGATATGTGGCTTTTAGTCCGAAAATCCTGAAATTAGGGTTTGGGTTTTTGGTCCACTTATTTGGGTTAGTTATTTTTTTGTATTTTTCCTTTATTCTTGTTAGTGATATGTACACAGTGGATGTGGTTTTGAGTCATTCGGAGTTAGCATGAATAGGTTAAAAATTAGGGAAGTTTAGGATATTTTCAGGTCATTTTTGGCATGGATTTTTGGCTTCTTATTTTGTGCAGATTTTTGTGCTAAAATGCAATTCTTATGAAATCATGCACTAATGCTAATTATGCAGAATAGATGCAAGAACGCTGTTGATTTTTAGGGATTTGAGGTTAATAAATGAGATTTAGAGTGATGAATACGAGATTCATCAAAGGTGTGCATAGTGGTGCACGAAGATGTCTGAAGGTGGATGAAGCTCGGGGGATGAATAATGGAGGGTGAAGATGCATGGACGATCCTAATAAATTAAGAGAAAATTGAAGAAAAAGCAAAAGGAGATCGGAGAGCTTACTTTAGCTATGGCGGAGGAGGGAGCCTGGACTTGAAATCCTAGGTGGGCCAACAACCATCGTTGGACTCGACCGGCAGCTAGGTGGTGGCAGAGTAGCACAGACCTGGCCTACTATGGCCAGGGGTCAACACCGGAGTCGACGGCGTTGTCGCGACCTCAATCCACCCTCCCCGATCATGGGGAGGAGGATAGGAGCTAGGCCTAGACCCACATACAAGTGGACGAAGTGAAATTATGGTGGCAACGGTGTATTTGAAGGCAGAGCTCGGCAACAGTTAATGGAGGTTGCCGAGGTTTGAGTGGGTGGTGTGGAGAAAGATAAGGGTCATCGTAGGGTGAGTGATTACACGCGAGGAAGGTGGAGGAATGGTCTACGACGTGGGGTAGTCGGAGAGCGAAGAGGATGGTTAGGGTGGTGGAAAAAATAGAAAAGGGGTTGATGGGTGCGCAAGGTGGGCGAACGTGGTAGAGATGGATGCATGAGGAAGATGATGGGTCCGCAACCGTTAGATCTCTCGATCCAACGGTTGAGGAACGAGCGCCAACGAGGGGCTATGGTTAGATCTGTCAAGGAATGATCAATGGCTAAGAAGGTGACACGTGGCATGAGTAGAGGCACGCAAGGAAAATGACTGTTATGTAGTTTGATGGGCGATCAAAGGGACGGAAATATATTGGAGATAAGCTGTGGGGATTGAGGTGATGTGAACGATCATGCAGCAGGAGAAGTGACACGTGGCTGAAGTAGAAGAAGGCGGGAGCGGATGGAGGAGATGTGATTAGGGGAATGATCGAAGGGCTGAGGATTGAAGCAGGATGAACGGTGGCGATCTGAAGGGGAAGAGGATGATCGGACGACAACGAGTTGAGGGTGCGTGGCACGCAAGGAGACGGGTCACGTGGCGCAACCAGAAAGCACCACGTGGCCCAATCAGATTATTCAGATATAAAATGTGAAATATGAAGGAGAAGGATGCCGAATTTAGAAAAACTCAAAACATGAAAGTTGTAGATCTCGATGAGATATACAAGTTTCATGTTAACCAAAAATGGAAACGAGGTCAAACAAAGGGAGAAATATTTGTGAGTGTTTTTAAGGGTATAAAAACACCACGATTTTAGTTTTGTTATTTTTTTGTATTTTTAACTTATTCATGACTCAGTTATAAACAAGGAATTATCTGGCTTTTATTGACACTTAGCCTAAGCAAGGGGGTTAATAACTGCGAATTAATGCAATGATACCGGGTTTCATCAATTCTCCTTGTAATATGGTACAACACAAGTCTGAGCAGGCTACTGCTGAATTGAATCCAGTGTCTGCATGTAGTACACGTGCTGAACAGGAGAAGAGGGACCTCTGGTACTCTGCTGGGTTAAAGTAGAAGAAGAACTAGGTTGCTCCACTATGGTAGTATCATATGCGGCACTCTGACTCTGACATGATCAAATGGTACTCACAGGAAGCTCGATATGGCATTTGATGTCATCAAGCTTGTCCAGCTACTTCGTCCTATATTTGATCACTTGTAATTTGTCAAGCTCTTGTGATTGCTTGTCGATTATGTCTACGTTGGATAAGTGATTCTCAATGATGGTCAGATCGGCACTGTCCACCTATCCACATCGTGATATGTCGTCATGTTGACAACCTTGTGGGGTGTTGAAGTAGTAGAAGAAGGAGTCGGATGCTCCTAAAAAAACCTGAAGAAGAAAGAGCTACAGATCTCTCTGCCATCTCCTCAAAAATCTGATATAGCACATCCTCATCCTTGTTGAAATGTGAACCCCCACAAGTGACGTCCACCAATCTCTGATTCTCTAAGCTTAACCCCACAAAGAAGTTATGGACTAAGCTCGTCTTTTGAATGTCATGATGAGGGCCCTTCTCCATCAAATCTTTGAGCCTTTCCCATGCCTCGCGAATAGTCTCATGGGACAACTGGGAGAAGTTAGATATCAACGATTACATCAGGTTGAGGTGTCCAAGTAGATAATACTTCCTAAGAAAAGCAGACCTCAACTCTTCCCAATATGTGATAACCTTGTCCAAATGATTTATCCAATAAAGGGACTTGTCCATGAGGTTAAAAAGAAAGGTGATCATTTTCACTACCTTTAACGAGATGTTAGGTAGTGGATTGTACTGCAAATGCGATAAAACTACTGGAGGTGAATGTAAGGCTCCTCATGAATGTTTCCATGGAATATCAGGAGCAAAGGTAAAATAATGGGCTTCACCTTGAAATGCCCATGAACCACAGGAATCTGTATCCATGTCATCGTGTGTCTTGCTCCTGGGTTGTAGGCATCTCTCAATGTGGGCTTTTTCTCCACTCTAGGTTGCTCATGTTCTTCTCCCCCATTCCCACATCCTTGATTCTATCCATCCTCTTCTTCCTCTCTGATCGGTCATGTCTCTGCTCTAAGATCATGTCTCTCAATCCATCCTGGATGTTGGCATGCTTAGTAAGCTGGGCCTGGATAGCCTGAATACATTCCAACATCGTCGAGTTGAACTCGTGATGCTCAATCACTGGACCCTTTCCCTTTGGTGGTGCCATCAAGTCCTCAATGTCTGAATCGATCTCTGAAAAGGTGCAAGGCACTCGATCAATCCTCAGAATAGATGGAGCTTCAAATGATATTTCGAGACAAGAGTCAATCTCGAATAAGGGATTTATTTGTGAATGAATTTGAGAAGTAGACAAAGAAGTGAATTTGGGAAGAGCGTTATCCCAAATCGGTGAAGATAAACGATACGGAGTTCATAAAGATAATCTCGCGAAGTCTGAGCACAAAATATTCCAAACCAACATCTTCAAAAGCAAGTGGCAAGATGCGAGAACATGAGGTCAAACAAGAAAAAGAAAATGAAAAGAAGACACGAAGTGTGCAGAGGGATCTCTAACTACTAATAATCAAACACAATATAAACCCCCGATTCACCAACTGAACACAAGTGAAGACCGTCAAAGTTCAGTCTTTTCAATTTTAGTTTAGTGAATTTACATAAAGTTTCTTATTACCAAACATATAGGGTGAGTCACGTCTATCGCCCAGCGTAAGTTCTCAATCCTCCCCAGTCAATGGTACCTCTGCTAGGGTTGTCGGGTTCTATATCAGGCCTAAAGGGAGAAAGGAGAAAGAGTGCACCAAAACAATTTTCTAACATCTTAGTCAAGTGCTTGCATCTCAACCGTACCAAGAGTATGTATAGGAGGATAGGGCACAAGTCTAGGGATTTGGGCTCTAACCTTAAGGTTGTATCCTCACCTACTCTGTCCGGAGGTAAGCACATACAAACAGTGAGGAAGCTACTCTCCCCAAAATAATGAATGATATGGCAAATACATAGTGTTTTAGGTAAAGTCGATTTAGCAATCCCTTTTTTAATAGTTATCACTTTTTTTTGGATCTTTTTCAAACAAACGATCTAATGATTTTTCCAATTCCTTTATTTCCTAAGTGAGAAAAATCAAGGGAGGAAGTCGGAAAAGCTGATGCGTCAGAAATAAATGATGCATGCATGAGTAAAGAAATGCATACCTTGCTCCAATAGTCTACACGCAAAACAATCCTCGCATGAAATAAAGACAAGAAAGTAAACTAATCTAAATGATGCATGAGAAACATCCTAAGCAGTAACTTCTATTAGAAGGAAAGAACAAATTATTTGACTAGTCCAATCCTACGAACGAATCTATAGGAAATATATCTTTATTTAGGGGATGCTAACCTAACTTCTTACTTGGATCTGACAAAATAATAGAATCTATCTCTAAGGGCTCAAGAAAAAAACCGCAAGAAAACAAATAAAAATAAAGTGATGAAAACAAAAATCCGGTGAGGTCCCCCAAGTGCACCTGAACATGGCGAAATAGACCCTACAATTTACGAAGTGTCTAATGGACAAATAAAAACAAAAAAAGGGAAATTTCCTATAATTATTACAAATTATTTACAAAAATGAATGGAAATGAAATGTAAAAAATAAAAAAAAATCAATGCTCAAGTGGTCCTCAAAAGTTCCTTCTTCTTCTCTCCAATGCTCTCCTGTTGTTCAATGAAGAACGAGCTGCCTCCGCTCTCTCGGGTGTGTCGATGCTCTTAGGAATGCCTCCCTCGCTCGTCGGGCCCTCACAAGAAAGATAGAAATAAGAAATGTGTTAGATCATAATTATGAAAATATGTGAGAAAAAATAAAGGAGAAAAATATAAGCAGGAAACATAGACAAGAAAACACATAAATAAACAGGTAGATATGAAGAAAAGTTAAAGTGAAAGTAAAAGAAATCTAAAATGAATCCAAAGTCTGATCGTGGGAGCATTTAGTGCTCGATAAATCGGATCCTGCAAGCGATGTGTAAGCACCCTTACGGCACACGATATTCAAAATGAGTGTTCACTCCTCAATAGAATGTAAACCCACAACAATACATATACAAAAATATGGACAAAATAGAATGAATAAATAATAGAAAATACTATTAACAAGTGACAGAAATACAGATAGGAAATATATGAAAGGAAAAAAGAAAACAAAAATAAAAGGAAAAGAAAACAAGTATATACAAACTAAGAATAACAGGCTAAAGAGGAAACCTAGCTACTCTCGTCGTGCCTCCCTGGCAACGATGCCATTTGTTTTTATAAAGAAATTCAATGGTTTAATTATTTGAAAATAAAGTGAAGTTTTGATGCAACCCTAATTCCCTCAAACAAAAATGAAATATATATTCAACCATATGGAAAAAATGAAAGAAAAAATGCAAGCAAGGAATCTAAATTTGCTTTTTATTTACCTATATAGCATACAAGATCGAACTCAGGGAGGAAATAATGAATCCTGAGTGTTATTTAAATCAAAGGCATAACAATGAAATAAAAAGAGGAAAACTCAAAGTAAACTAGTCTTGGTTTTTGTGTATTTTTTCTTTTAATTTTTTTGGATTTTTATTTTTATTTTTTTTTGTTTTTTGATTTTCTATATACTTATGATTATTAATTTTGCAAATGTTTTATATTTTTTAAAATAAAAGAAAACAAAACAAATAGAAATAAATAAAAGAAAAGAAAAAGAAAATAAACTGTTTGGATATTTAAAATAAAGAAAAAAGGTATTAAAAAATTCAAATAAAAAATCTTTTTGGATTTTCAATAATTTAAAAATTCAAATAAAAAATCTTTTTGGATTTTCAATAATTTTAACTATTATTTTTTGAATTTTATAGGATTTTTAGATTCTTAAGATTTATAAAACTATTTAAAAAGTAAATATAACAAACAGAAAACTATGTAATTTTTTAATGATTTTAAAATAATAAATAAAATAAAGATACGTAAAATATTTACAGGAATAGAGACAAATTTTTAAGGTTTTCAAAAAAAAGTATTTTATGATTTTTTTGGAATTTATGTGATGTATCTTAATTTTTATGTGTTTTTAGTGTTTTGCTATTTTTTGATTTTGATAACATTTTTTGTTATTCTAAGTCTTTGTATCCTTAATTGATCAAATATATTTTTTATACGAATTATTTATTGAAAAAAGTTGTAAAAAATAGACTAATGCATCATTTATAAAAATAAACTTAAATTCCAAACTCAATATAGTTCGTTTGTTTGATTGACGGTTTTGAACTTTTTATAATAGACTAAGAAATTCTCCAACTTTATTTTGATCATGTGGTTGTTAAATATTCTTTTCTTTACATCAGTTCATATTATCAATTTTAAGCCATAATTTAAATATAGAGGGTTATTGTGTTATAAAGTATAAACATTAGAGCAAACTATTTAATGAGAAAATGTAAGTGTAGAAATCTGATCCAATGCGATCCAATCCACAATTCGATATATTGTATCAAATTGAATTAGATGTTTGACGGATTGGATTGGATTTTAAAAAAATAAAAATCTATTAATGTTGGATCGGACACATATTACGCTAAAATCTGATCTACTCTGATCCATGTGCATTCCTTGTCTATACTACAACGACTAAAGATTGAGAAGTTGATCATCCCCCTATACTTAGGATCAACTAGTCCTAAGTATAGCAAACTGTAAAAAAAATAAGAATGATCGAGGACCAGAATTTACGAAATCAATGGGCTCAGCTTGTCCCCCCATACTTAGGGTGAAATATCTCCAAGTATATATAGGGTATCAATAAATTGAGAGACAAGCGAGAGAATGAATAATGTATAACCTGGGTACACTCATCCCCCCTATACTTAGGGTGGAGTATATCCTAAGCATAACATAGATGAATGGACTAAGAATAATATGAAAGAGTGAAAGAAATAAAAATAGAAACGAAAAGAAGAAAATCAATCAAAGATGTTTTTGGTTGCATTGTATATCTCTGTTGATGCTAGAGCTGTGAAATCTTCATCAAACACAATTTGAATTGAATCGACGATGGCTAGGAATGTGTTATGCTCTAGATACGGCTTCACCAATTGATGGTTAGCGACGAATGGTTGTGTGCCAGATGACAATTATCATATGAGGATACTTCCGTTATCATGTACATTCTTCACAATGTATGGCCATGTCCATTTACTTTTCAATTTTCCTAGGAATATCTTCACCTTCATATCAAATAGCCAAACTTTCTTTCCAGGATCGAAGGTCTTTTGTCCGATGTGTCGGTCAAGCCAGCGTTTGACCTTCTCTTTGTACATCAAGATGATATCGTACGTGTAGTCTCGAAATTCCAGGAGCTTGTTCAGATCTATCTTCCTATTCTGACCACCTTTCTATGAGTTAAGGTTATAGATATTTACTTACCATAGAGATTTGTGAATGATTTCCACGAGCAGATGGCAAGGATTTCCAAGGACAAGATGGTAGGGTGCCATGCTCAAGGGAGTCTTGTTGGCAATTCTATAAGATCAAAGAATTGAATCTAGAAGTTGTGACTAGTTCTTTCTGTCCGGCCTCACAAGTTTTTATAGGATCGTCTTGATTTCTATGTTCGATAACTCACTCAAGCAATTGGATTGAGGACGATAAGGAGATGCGACATGGTGATTGATGCCATGCTCGCTCATTAATTTCTTTACCTCTTTATACCCCCGTCAAAAATCAGTATCTTCGGTATCATTAACCCCAAAGTGATGTTATCTTGTAGAAACCAGAAAACTATGTGGCTATCAACAAGTCGAGCAGGGATAACTTCTACCTATCGACTCCCATAATCCATGGAAAGAAGTATGTATATGTAGCCTTGACTGTTAGGAAATGGACCCATGAAATCAATGCTCCAGATACGGGGTAATTCACAATGTCGACATACCAAGGAAGAGATCCAATACTGAGAATGGATTCATTAGGGATGGTATCTGTAATCGATGAACTGCTTAGCTGAGTATCTTGTCATTCAATTCTGGACACATGATCTGTTACCACATTTTGAACTCTATGCTTGTCTCTGATATCCAAATCGAATTTGTGGAGGAGAAGGATCCATCTGAGTAGGAGTGATTTGGCATAATTCTTCTATTGTAGGTATCTAATAGTAGAGTGATTAATGAAAATGATAACTTTAGATCCAAGAAGATATGATCTGAACATTTCTAAGGGAAAACAACTACCAGCAATTCTTTCTATGTAACTATATAATTCTTCTATGCATCATAAAGTGTTTTGTTGTCATAGTGAATGGTGTAGGTAAATTTTTCTCTTCTTTATCCTAATATAGCCCCAACTACAAAATCTGATGCATCCATCGTGATTTTAAATGGAAGAGACTAATCGGGTGGTTGTAGGACAGGGGCATGAGTGACGAGGTCTTTCAACTGATGAAAAATTGAAGAACCTGCTAATGAATAATGAACTCAGTCTTCTTGCATAAAAGCGCAGTGAGAGGTCAGGTAATCTTACTGAAGTTCTTGATGAATCTTCTATAAAATCCGAAAAGTCCACGGAATGACCTCACATACTTCACATTTCAAGGTGGCTCAAGTTTGGCAATGACATCCACCTTCATCAAGTCGACTTCTATGCTTCGCTTGGAAACAATATGAACCAACACAATACCTTTGGTGACCATGAAGTGGCTCTTTTCCCATGATAAGACCAAATTGACATTATGCCACTTCTGCAGTACTCGATTTAGGTGCTCAAGAAAAGAATCAAAGATCACCATAGATTGAGAAATCATCCATAAAAAACTCAAGAAAATTACAAACCATATCAATGAAGACGACAAGAATACACCTTTAAAATGTGGTAGGACCGTTGCACAATCCAAAGGGCATTCTTCTGAAAGCATATGTGTCGAACGGGATGGTGAATATTGTTTTCTCTTGGTCCTCAGGGGTAATCATCATCTGATTGTATATGTATTACCAATCTAAGAAACACAAAAATTCTTTCCTGAGCAATCTTTCATGTAATTGATCAATGAATGATAGTGGGAAATGGTCCTTCTTTGTAGCTGAATTCAGGTAGTGGTAATCAATACGCATGTGCCAATATGTCAGTTCTCAAGTAGAAATCTCTTCTCCTTGGTCGTTTGCAAACACGATGATCCCTAATTTCTTTGGCACTACATGTAGGGGACTCGCCCATTTCGAGCCGACGATGGGATAGACGGAGCTGACTTCACACCATTTCCTAATTTCTTTCATCACTACGTCCCATATATTAGTGTTTAACCTACAATGGAATTCGCGAGATGTTTTGCAATCATCATCAAGATAAATATGTTGTAAACACAAGGCTAGATTTATCTCGTGTAGATCCAAAACTTTCCAACCAAGTGCCTTGCAATTTTTCTCTAGAACCTCGTAGTTAAGATTCTTGATCTGGGGTCAGCCTGCTACAAAAGATGATCGGATATATATTTTCTTCGCCTACAAGGAAAGCATACTTTAGACCTGCCAGAAGATGTTATAACTCAGGCACTTGTTAAGTATGCTTCTCGATCACTTCTGAAACTGTGTTGGTTCGTGAATGGCTTACTGAATTTAATGAGGTCTTGTCCACCTTTGTCACTCTCATCTTTGATAAAAATGTACCGAACATATTTGTAATGAATTCTTCTTGTTCTGTTTGGCTTGAATCACAAAATAAGCTAATTAATGATTCTGCTTATGTCTCCCAATCGATAAAGGAGAAAGGGTCGACTGTGCTTTTTAGGTCATCCTCTGATGAGAGGTCCTGTATTCGAATATCATTCAAAGAAAGTTGTCGATCACATATATCAATAATGTCACAGTCTTCAGGTGGTTCTAGCTTGCCTTCATCAGATGCAACTTTCGGCTCACTGATCATATCAATGGTGACTTTGTTAGTGCAAGATTAGAATGTAATATTTCCATGCTCGCAATCAAAAACCACATTAGAATTTCGAAGGAACGACCGACCAAGATTAGTGGGAGTCTGGAGCAACGGTGCAAGTGAATCCATATCCAGGATAACGAAGTCCATTGGGAAGTGCATGCCTTGCACAATCACGATAATATCCTCTAATAAAGCTATCGACCTCTTAATGGGTCTATCCATAAACAAAAGGAACACACGAGTGGGTTTAAGAAGAACCAACCCAAATTCTTGAAGTAGTGAGGAGAGCATGAGTTTTATAGAGGAACCTCTATCAAGCAAGGTTCTCTCGAAGTCTTGATAAAAAATCTAGCATATGATTAACGACGTCGCCTTGTCTTTATTCTTTTGTGGGAGATCATTGATAGCATTTACAGTGGACATGGTTAAGATGTGCTTCTCTCCTCAGTTGTGTCTATTCGTGTAGCTCCGACGCTTCGAGGTACATGCTCCATTCAAACCTTTCTTCGCAGTTGGTATGTAATCCATGAACTTCATTAATGGCATATTTAAAATAAGATTTCCAATAATATCCACAACACTAGGTGTCTAACAATGTATTTTAATTGTCTAATTTTTCTAGAATTTTTAATTACATCTGGAAAAGGAATATTCACAGAAGGAAATGCATTGTTCTTATTTACATCATTATGTACAAATGACCAACTAGAAGGAGAGCGGTCATTCAACAATGGAAAAACATATCCACATGAGATTTATCTTTGTAGATTGGCCTCGTAGTTATTGTTGGTGTTGGCTCCTCCTGGTATGGTGCATCTTGAGCTCTTATTATTTTTTTTTTGAGATTTTTATTTTATTGTTTTTTGTACTTTTTGATGAGGGTGGTGGAGGTGGGCTGGTGTTGCTCCTCCATCATCTTTCTGCACCCGGCTCCATTAGCTAATGCAGAAGAGGATGACTCGCCAAAAGACACTTTGTTCTTCCCCTTCTGTATGGAATATGGCCGCAATGTCATGTTGCTCCTGAGTCACTTCATGACACAATAGAAAATCTAAAATACCTGACTCTGCGGGATTGGATGGAACATTACGCTTGAAGTTTATGGTGTTGGCCTCAACATGTGCTAGAATTGGAGTTTTTGACGCAGAGAGGTCGTCGAGCATCTGGCTCATGTCTGCAAGGTTTTTCACCGATTGAGCCAAGCAATAAAGAGCTAGGTTTACTGGAGCAGCCTCGGATTCAGTGAGCTGGTCATATTAGGAGTGATAATGTAGAGGCTATTGATGGGGAAATCATAAATTATATTGAGGTGGAGTATGTTGGTAGTGCTGAGGAGGAGGATGATATTATTGGTGTTGAGCAGCCATGTAATCATCATACGGTTGATACTGGAGGTACGTGGGCTGCTAGTTCTGGTAATTATTTCTCCATTTGTTCTGATATAATGGATACTGGTGCAAAGGTTGGTTCTAGACTAACTTCTCACATGGTTGTTGGTGATATGACCAGATAATAGAGTATTGTCCCTACTGTTGTCTGCTTGGACAGGCCAATTATGCATCATTATTCCAGATGCCATTCAACTCTTGTATTTGGGGTGGTGGTGGGAAAAATGGATCCACATAAGATGGAGGCTGGGGCTCGGGCTGGTAAACGATAAGCTGTTGTGATGGTTATGGTAGTGCCTGATCAGATGCCTACACTTAGTATACCTGTTGGACTTGTGGCTTCCCTAAACTCAGTTGAGGTTGTTATGGAGATGAAGGCTCCTTAGGCTCAATAGGAGTTGCAACTCCGGACTTGTAGAAACTACGTTGATGGTGTTGACAAGCAGCTCCAGCTGCTTGGTAATTTGATCCAGCTTGTTCAGGTGCTGGGTTCTCTATTCAATAATGGATAACTTTTTAAGGTCTTGTGTTCGTTTCTCTATAATACTAATCTGGAATAGGTGGCTTCCTATGATTCTCTAATTGGAGCTCTCATCCCTATCTGATTGTGTGATGTTGCCATATTGGTAGTCTAGTGGTGGATCTATGGTTGTCTTTGATATGCTCATGATGATGATAATGCATCCTCTCCTTCGACCATTTCTTCAAATATCTGCCAGACAATATCCTCATCCTTATTGAAATGAGATCCACCACATGCGGCACCAACAAGCCTCTAGATTTCTTATGTGAAGCCCCAAAATAAGTGTTGTACCAAGTTGGTCCGAGGGATGTCATGGTGGGGGCACTTCTCTTGTACATCTTTGAAACTCTCCCAGGATTCATGAATGGACTTGTGTGTTCCCTGGGAGAAGATGGAAATCATGGCACGCATTTGGTTAAGATGACCTATTTGATTGAATTTATGGAGGAACATAGACTTAAGTTCCTCTCAGGTCATCACTACCTTCCCCAGATGATTTATCCAGTATAAAGCCTTATCTTAAAGTTTTAATGGGAAGGTGGTCAATTCGAATACGCCTAACAGGATGTTAGGGTAGTGAGTGATGTGGTAGATGAGGGAAAACTGCTGGATATGGATATACGGACCTTCATTGGCATTCCCATGGAAAGTGGGAAGAAGAGCCAAGAACTGAAGCTTTATCTCAAAGTGTCAGTGGACTACAGGAATCTGTATCCATATAGTCATCTGGCCAGAGCTAGGATTGTTATATCCTTGAGCTTGGGCATGTGAGCCTCTCTTCTTGGTTCTTCTACCGACCCCCCATGGGGTCCATCTCCTTGTTCATACTCATTTTCTCATCCTCCTTTGTTCTCTATATCCCTCCTGAGGTCATTGAGCATACCCTTGAGCGACTTGGGTGAGAGCCTGATCTGTCAGTTGTTGCTGGATAGACTGTATGGAAGCAAGCAACTGTGCATTCACGGTGTTTTAATTTGCCTACGAACCCTGATTTGATTGTTGTGGTCTCTTCCCTTTTCCCTAAGGAGTCATCTCTGAATCAACATCAGAGGAATTAATCTTCATGGGTTCCAGATTCAGCTCTTGATCTGCATATTCAAACTCATCATGTTCATACGGACAATTATAAGCACTAGATGAATTGATGGATCTAGGGAGCTCACCTTCGAGGGTTTGCAAGTTTGGATCGTAGGTTGGTTCTTTGTCTAGGCTTCGGCTTAGAGGGAGATGAGCCGGAGTCATGCCTACATTTTCATCCGTGCGCCGTGAAATTCTTCTGAATTATGAAGATTCCGGTAATAGAATACTCCATAATGGTCCTCAGAAGGTTCTTTCTTCCACGACATTGATTAGGGTTAGTCCTAGATAGATGTGAATAGAGCATTTGATATGGAGATAAATCGATGATTAGGGTTAGTCCTAGACAGATGTGAATGGAGCTTTTGATATGGAGATAAATCGATCTCCAACCACAAGAAACAATTGTCATGATAAGAGTGCTGAATTATTGGAGAAGAAGATGAGGAGTCTGGAGATCTGTTCGAATCAGGTTCGTAGAAATCACCTTGAATTATTGAAGCTGCTAAATTCATGGAATCGATGTAGCTGTCAGCACGGTCTTGACTAATCCATCGATGAGTCGACATATCGAGAGAGAGAGAGAAGCGGAGTAGATGAGGAATGGAATACATTAATAAATAAGGGAAGAAATGAAGAGGAGAATAGAAGAATGCTCAAAGTAAGCAAAGCAAAAGAAATGAAAACAGATGAAATGAAAAAGTGTGCAAGTGTGCAGGACTGGTCATTGACCTAAAATCTAATTCAAATAAACACCAACACAAATGGATTCTCCAACTCACACCAATGAACCTGTAAGGGTTCAACTATTTTTATCTTTTCAATTTTATTTTGTTATATGGAAATCTTATATAAGGTCCTTATAGGCTAGCCCTATAGGAGAGTGAATATTGTTAGAAGAGTATTTAGTACTTCATGCTTCCTTTGTGACATGTAGCCTATACTTTTTAATAGAATCCCTGCTATTGGATCCCGATCCACTATTCAGCAAAAGAATATAGGAGGAAGCCAATAGGCGAAAACAATACTTCTCCTTGGCGGGGTACTTAGACGTGGAATGATGAGACAGACAGCCCCGTGAGGGGATGGCCTGAGCTCAATACTTTAGACTAAGTCTGCATGCAGACGAAACCCTACTCACCCACGTACGATACAAGCGCCAATACTTCGTGAATCTAGTCAATAACAAGGCAGTACCCAGTTTGAGTTTTTCACTCTATTTTCCTAGGGTCATGCCTCGTGTCTGGAAGGTACCCGAAAATAATACGGGATTTATGAACTCAATACAATGAATGTCCGTTAAAAATTTCAAATTTGTACTTTATTAAATAGTCCCCCTGTTTTATCTTTTTTTGAATTTTTACTTTTTTGAGTATTTTTCAAAATAAGTTTCTTGACGATTTTTTTGGGTTTTATTTTAATTCTTATGTGATACAAAATTGGAAGAGAATATGGAACAACCATGCAAGTGACACCATGATGGAGAAATCACCACTGTGTCTAATGATGCATGCTCAATTAGAAGACTTACAGCGCTTCCCATCTCTCTCCATGCGAGATGCAAAACAAGGAATTAAAATCTACACTATATGGAACACAATCGAGTGAAATCACCCTAAGTAGGAATTGATATTATCGTGAAGAGCCAATTTAATTTGATCTAAGTACAAACGTAATAGAGACTATAGGCACACACAAATATTAGGGATTTCGACCAATATTACTAGATCAAGCAAGTCCTAAAATCTAAGGGCTCATTCATATAAAACAAATGAAAATAAAGGCAGAAAACACAAAATACAGAAAACAAATAAAAACAAATGGGAAAATATATAGGACAAAAGGTAGAAAGTGAAGTGTAATGAAAATTGAGCGGGCCCTCAAGTGTACAAACACTTGATAAAAGAGGCACAAATAGAGTCCAAAGTCCAGGTATTTGTATTTTTACAAATTAATTAAGCAAAATAAAAGTCCCTCACTCAAAAAATAAAAAGAAAAATCAACACTAATACTACACTGTTCTTCTCTCTCAAGATGGCTTTTATGCTCTCTCCAATTGGCTCGTGAAGAAGGAGCAGATCTCCACGTGACTTGGGTGCACCGACCTTCCTAAGAGAGTTGCCATCGTTCTGTTGTCCCTAGGACAAAGTAAAAAAAGAGATTGGTTAGAACAAATAAATAATTATTTTAAAAAGAAATAAAAGCATATATATGTATGTGCAATATATATATATATAATCATATCCTACATTGCTCCTCGGCAACAACACCATTTAATAGTGAGGATTGATCGAGGAGTCCTAACACCCGATCTTGGAGGGCCTACGGTGTCTGAAAAGTCAGATCCGGTAATCGCAGTATCGGCTGCTCTCATGGTACTCTAATCCCAACCAATCAACTCATCAACAATCAACCCACTATATATGATAGAACAATAAATAAATATGGAGTGAAATTTATTATACCCTACATAAGATGTGTATAGCAAAAAGTGTAGGGGTTGAATCATTAGAAGCAACTGTAGATAGTTATAATTATTATTAATTAGTAAAAAACAATAATAATTTTTGTGTTCTTATATTTAAGAATGAGGCTGAGACACAAACAGGAAAAGTGCTTAAACACCTTAGGTCAGATAGAGGAGGTGAATATACCTCTAACTTATTTGATGAACAATGCAAATCTATTGGCATAGTTCATGAAGTTACGACCCCATATTCTCATAAATCAAATGGGTTAGCAGAACGAAAAAATAGAACCTTAAGTGACATGATCAATGCACTCCTATAGAGTTCTGGACTTCCAACCTATATGTGGGGAGAAGCCTTGAATACAGCTTGCCATATTCTGAATAGGGTTCCTCCAAGGTATATGGAAAAGTGTCCTTTTGAACTTTGGAGAAATAGGAAATCGAGCTTAAGATATATCAAAGTGTGGGGCTGTCTCGCTAAGGTTTTAGTCCTAGAACACAAGAGAAAGAAGCTTGGTCCCAAAACTATTGATGCGGTCTTCTTAGGTTATTTGGAAAATAGCTATGCATATAGGTTCATGGTAATTCGGTCCGAGATACCGGGCATAGATGTCAACACCATTGTTGAACTCCGTGATGGTACCTTCTTTGAGGATGTATTCCCGCTGAAGACTGGGATTCCTCAGAATCTGACCATTGAGGGCGCCTCCACATCAGGATCTATTCCATATCAAGTGGAAAGGATAACGAACGTGGGTGTTGAGACTCAACCTGAACCCAATGACCTTTCAGAAGAGATTGAGCCAAGGAGGAGTAAAAGACCTCGGATAGCCAAGGATCTGGATAGCGACTTTGTTGTCTACCAGATCGAGGGTGATCCAACAAGTTACAAGGAAGCCATGGCTTCATCTGAAGAAAAATAATGGAAGGAAGCCATCAAATCTGAGATGGATTCCATTATGGCGAATGGAACTTGGGAGTTTGTTGATTTACCCACAGGGTGCTCTACCATTGGGTGCAAGTGGGTGTTTAAGAAAAGCTTAGGCCTGACGAATCAATTGAAAAGTACAAAGCTAGATTAGTTACCAAGGGCTTTAGGCAAAAGGAAGGTATCAATTAGATTGATATATATTCCCCTGTGACTAGGATGACCACAATCTGGATGCTCATAGCATTAGCATCTGTATATGATCTCTCTATCCACCAAATGGATGTGAAGACCGCCTTCTTACATGGCGATCTTGAGGAAGAGATCAATATGGAACAACCTGATGGGCTTGTTACTCCTGGGAATGAGAAAAAGGTTTGCAAGCTTGTCAAATCCCTTTACGGATTGAAGCAAGCACCAAAGCAGTGGCATGAAATTTTTGACAACTATTTTGTTATGTGGCTTTAAGCTTCATGAATCTGATAAATGTGTCTATTCCAAGGTGAAAGGTGATGAGTGTATTGTCTTGTGCCTATATGTTGATGACATATTGTTGTTCGGATCACATATGAGGATTATAAATGAGACTAAGGCATTCTTAATTAGCAAGTTTGAGAAGAAAGACATGGGTGTTGTTGATGTGATCTTGGGTCTTAAACTGACAAGGTCAGTTGATGGGATTGTAGTTTCTCAGTCTCACAATGTTGAGAAGGTACTTGAGAAATTTGGATATCAAGATTGCAAAGCTGTAAGCACTCCTTTTGATTCATCAAAAACGTTGTTTAAGAATAAAAGTGGAGTACCTGTAGCTCAGCTAAGGTATTCACAAGTAATAGGAAGTTGAATGTATCTTGCAAATTGCACAAGACTTGATATTTCATTCTCAGTTGCAAAGCTGAGTAGATACACTAGCTGTCCTGACCGTACTCACTGGGAGGCTCTGGATCGTGTACTAAAGTACTTGAAGGGAACTATTTCCCTTAGTTTACATTATGGTAGACATCCATCAGTACTAGAAGGATATAGTGATGCAAGTTGGATAGGGAAAATAGAGGAGTCTGGGAGTAATGGTATTATTGGGTATGTATTTACCCTTGGAGGCGGTGCAGTTTCCTTGAGGACTGTGAAGCAGACCATTCTAGCTTGATCCACCTTTGAGGGCGAGCTGTGTGCTTTGGACTCCACTGGAATTAAGGCTGAATGGCTAAGGGAACTTCTGTCCGAAATTCCCATGGTAGGTCAGCCTGTTCCTGCGATCTCGGTACATTGGGATAATATGACCACAATAGCCAAGATCAAGAGTTCAAAGTTCAATCAGAAAACAAGAAGACACATACAAATCAAACTTAGGACATTAAGGGATTTCGGTCTCGAGGGGGTGTTGGCTGTGGATTTAGTTGGATCCAAAGGCAACACGGTAGATCCATTGACTAAAGGTCTTGATGGATCTTTAGCCCTAAAGTTTAGGCTTGGGATGGGACTGAGACCCATTGGGAATTGCTCTACAGTAACAACCCAACCTTTCTGAGTGGAGATTCCACAAAGTCGGTTCAATGAGGAAATAACAAGTTGTTTGGAGAACTGGTTGGCACTCTAATCTTAATACGTATGCATAAGTGTCTTATCTCTGGAAGCCTGAGTGCCATTTAAGCTGCAAGTTTAGGAAGAGCGTAGGCTCTGAATGGGTTCAAGCCATTGGAAAGTATGTTAGCAGTGCATCCTTGGAGAACGCCACCTATGTGAGTGTTACTGTGGGCCGTAGTTAAAGGAAAATGGTCTTTCCTGAATACACTCATGAAATAGGATTAGGGTGCATGGCCTTTAAGAGCACCAACCCTGAATATTATACCAAGAACAACGCTTTGTTGTTTCTACAATATACTTTAACACCAAGGTCTGAAGTTCAAGACGTACTTCACTTCATTCATGTTAAAGTGAAAGTAGTAAACTCAAGTAGAGGTTCAAACCGGAAGGTACCTTTACTAAAAGCAAAGTGTGGCAGCCAAAAGTTGTGTTTTAACTCTCTTTGAATCTCTCTTTCAAATTGGTGAATTTGTGGGGGATTGTTGTATTAAGAATTGTAATTAGATTTTAATTGAAAAATCTATGTAATTACAATTGAAGTTAATATGGTTTCAATTGGGAAACCAAATGGCTTGGACGGAAGGTTGGGAATTCCTAAATTTGAAACATGAAAAAGTTTGGGTGGAAGTTTAGTACCATACCTAGGAGCTCTAAACTTTTGGTGGGCTTATATATGAGCTCACACCCCAAGATCTTGTAGCAATAGTAGAGAGGAGGAATGGAGGACCACACACGCGCGCACACATGCTCCGTCTCCGTCTCCGTCTCGGGCTCGGGCTCAGGAGAGTCAACTCGGATCTCGATACTTTTGCTATGGGTTTCATTTGGTAAGTCGATTAACATGATTAATTTGGTAAGTCGACTTAAATGGGAATTCACCTCGCCATTATGGATGCGATTCTGGCAGCGATTTAGGGATCCGAAATGACGTGCCCGTTGAATGGCATTTTCAGAAATCGAAAGGCACCGCGCTAGGGCACGCGACCATCTATCTATATATATATATATATCCCTTCCCCCACGTCGTGTTTTCTATACTCAACGGAAAAACTCTCACACCATCTTGGCTTAGTTCTGGTTCTTTCTCTCACGGACGAACCTACCTCTCTTTCTCTCGACTGCAGTTCTCTAAGGTACAATCGAGGATGATCTCGTCAGTGTGTGCAGACAAAGATCGTGTGACGTCGTATCCTGGGAGCGGATCTCCAGTACCCTACGCACCGGTATTGTGGGGGCAATATCCTCTCTAAAGACAGTCCATTTCACGGACCCTTCAGTGATTTCTAATATAATCTCTCTCTTATTTTATTTGGTGCAATTTGTTTATTGCTTTACCTTTCTTGGATCTCGCCCGGTTTTATGTTTTCGTTCGTTTAGTCGGTTCCTGTTTGCATTCTGTAATCGATAATGGATTGGAATTGCATGATATTAATTTTAATAATATGTACTGCTTTTCTGTTAATATATTTGAATCTGTGTAATTATTGTCTTTTATATGCATGGTTGATCCAATTAATAACAATTGATCCAATTTCATCTCTGTGATAAGGTTACAAGTTAGAGCAAGCAAAAGTTAAGAAAGGTCAAGAATAAAAAACAAACATACCACTTACAAGGCAACTATTCGAGATGTATTTTGTTTTAACAAAGAATAGAATAGTGGTGATGATGGTGATAATATATCAATTTAAAAATGAAAAATGGCATCGCGTAAGAGGGGGATGATGTTGTGTGAGACGAGCTGTGACATCACGAGGGAGGGCGCAGTGGCATCGTGTTGGAGGGGAACACATTGTGCAAGAGAAGGGATACATTGAAAAGGACAGAGAGGGAACTGAGAGGAATATTGACAATAAAGAGTGAAATGAGAGGGAGAGGGAACTGGGAGAGAAATGATTGAATAAAGTTTATAATTTTACAAGTTATAGACATAATTTATTATTTTGTATATTTTACATTTAACTTTCAATAGAGAAGAGAGGTTGGTGACAATAGGACTAGTATACATGAGTTATATGGGAAAAGATGAGATGAATGGCATTTATTATGACCTTATGAGAAATTCGAAATGGGTGCAAATAGATATTATGTGTGTGTATATGTATTGTATATGCTTGTATATATCTATAAGTGTGTATGTATATATGTGTCTTTTTGTATGTTTATTTTAACATATTGGATTGGATTGGATTTTGGAAAAGATACGATCCAATCCATACTTAAATATTTTGGAAAATTCCAATCCAATCCAATCCGTTATAATGATAAAATCAAACCAAACCAATCCAATGACATAGAATTGGATCAGATTACATATTTTATATGATCTATATACGCCCCTAGCATAGGCTTTCCTATACTCATTACAAGTTATGTCTTCCTTTTTCTCTTTGATCATTATGAGGACATAGCTCAAGCTAAGTATAATAGGGACGCATATGCATTGTATATAGTTTAGCCATAACTCGTACTTTCATATTTTTGAATGCCATATTGGGTAAGAGTATATGATTAATCAATTGTGAAGAATACACCCTAAATATGTATAATTTTTTCAAAATTCTTTATAAATATATGGTTAGTAAATCAGTTTAAAAACATTTTATAAAATGATTTGAAAAATGGTTGGAAAATATCTTCAAAAATCTTATTGAAAACTGTTTGAAAAACTTTTGTAAAATATTTTCAAACCTTCGTAAAAATATTTGGTAAATATTTGCAAAAATTTATTTCATTTGTTTGAATAATTATTTTGAAAATTGCATTGCAAATTATTTGGATAATGGTTGTAAAAAAATTGAAAAATCTATATATACCTTTGAAAAATATTACAAAATGATTTTTCACATTTTGTAAATGTTTGTAAAAAAAATGTCAAAATTATTTGTAAAACTAAAGTTTTCGAAAATGTTTGTAAAAAATATTTTCAAACTATTTTGAGAACCTTTTATAGAATTACAACAAATAAAATTCTCTATAAATATATATAACCCTTGTATATAAAACTTATAAATAACAACTAACTTCTCATGTACAAATTCCCAGTGTAAATATGTACGCACTCTTGTGTAACTATTTGTATATACTTCTCTCAATAACCTTTTAAAAAATCCCTAAAATTTTAAAAATTTACAAAACTTAATAAAATTTCCAAATTATTTTCAAAAAATTACATAAAAATATGAAAAACTTTTTCAAAAATACATAAAATGTTCAAAATTAGAAAATGCTTCACAAAAAAATTTCTTGCATTGTATAACATCTATATATCTTTGGAATAACAATGATAATGGAGCAAGTCTAAATAAAGTATGAAGATTGAAGCTTAGTCTAGACCTTAATCCACTTAATCAGAGGAACCCATTAAGGACTGTAAGTGAGATGCTTTAGGTCTCCGTGACTTAGTTCTTTAGATTCCATGAGACTGTGTTCATGAGTGAATTCAGTGTGTCTAACTAGAACCCTTCATGTCATCCATACGACCCTTGAGACAAAGGCTTAACTAGAAACCTCACACTTAACACTTAGCTCAACATCAATGGGCTGTTGAAAGATCTTGGTTTCTAAGTCAGGATGATACTAGACTGCTTTGTCAAAGGTGATTCAGTAACCATTCTTGGGGACTGCTGGAACTAGTACTTCATCCCACTGTCTATGATAGCAAGGACATCTAATGTCTAGATAATGGATTGAAATAAAGCTTCGGATGAGGAATGGTCTTCTGGCATAACTTTTTCCAAGATCCCAAAACATGGGTAGACCAAAATATTCTATATCCATCGGGGCAAAATAGGAATGCAGAGCAATGCCATAAAAAGAAAATAACCAAAAATAAGGCCATACCCAAAAATTTCAAAAATATTGAGCTTCCAGAAAATGCTTGCTTCTTGATGAAGACTCGGTTACACTAGCCAAGCTTCATAGGGAAATGTGACTACATTGGTCCATTTCTACTTCTTTTCCTATTCTTCTAGCTTCTCATCCTTTTGGTTCTGAACTAGAATGTATCTAAACTTAAAATGAAATATTCATCTTTCTGAGAATGTGTTGCTAGAAAGGGAGACCACTTTACAATTCAATGATTTGTTTTGGAAGAGCTAACACAATCCACACACATGGTAATTCTCATTTCAAGGTTATGAGAGTACGCGATTGAAAGGATGGTTTTGACTAGGCGGTGAATTGAAATGGACATAGGAGCATGGAACCTAAGGGCTATTGAGAAACTATTCCTAACCTGAATGTAGTTCCGAGCAAACCTAAAATTCAAAGATCTTAACTGTGCTCCAAACTTTGATTTTATCAAGACAACTATAAGAGTAAAAAAATATTCCAAGTTATTTCCTTTTCTTTTCTTTATTTTCTTTTCTACACTCATTATCGTAAATGTTTTTTAGGGATTAGCAAAATGCAAGTACACGGGGGCGACATATTTCCGTTCATCACCTTTATTATTTCATGTTGCCCCCTAGATAAATGCATCCATATAGCATTAATTTATACAAAATACCACTCAATAATTGACCATAAATATTGTATAAATATTGGTATTTAATTCAAAAATAAAAGAATAAAATAAAGAAAAGAAAAGAAAATGAAGTGTAAAAGTCACTGAATGACCTAGACCTTGAGAACAGTCATCAAGACGACTTGGTAGATAAGGAATAAAGTAGGGGAAGATAGGGCAGACAAAGTGTACATAAAACACCCTGAAACCTTGATTTTTATTAATCAATAATAGCCAATTTTGGCCCAATTTTATTTTCTTATTTTCAAATATCAAATAATAAAACCCCCAACATGAAGCTTTTACAGAAAAATACAAAGAAAAATACAAAATTGAGCAGTGTACCCGGGACACTCGGAATAAAAAGCCGTAAAGAAAACTTCCCAGACCTGTATCTCCTACATATAGAATTAAAATTGAGCAAAATAATGTTTACAATTCATAAAATTTAATTATCTATTTAAAGAAGGTAGTTTCATTTAATTTGGAGATGAGATGCAAAAGTTGGCTTTTGGGTCCTTGATGTATTGTATATCTATATATTATATTCAACATATACTTTCTTTATATTTTTATTATTTTCATATTTTTATATACTTGTAAGTATGATTAAAAATACATTTCAATAATTAACCTATAATAAAATTATGGAAAATACATTAAAATAAATAAAGTAATAAAATATATAGGTAAATTATACCTATAATATACATATACAGAATTATTTAAGTGAATAAATAAAACAATAAAATAAAATATGTAAATATGTAATTAAATAAGTTATAAATATACATTTGATCTAAATATAATAATAAAATATAAAATAAAAATAAAAATGCCTCAAATACATGTATATATGCCTATGTATATACATGTAAATATGAGCATCTAATAAATTAATTTGTATAAATAAATAAAAATCATTTTAAAATACTACATAAAATAACAATCATTTTTTATATTTTTGACAAAATTTAATGAAATAATTTATTATTTTATATCAATTTAATAAAGGGGTTTTATCCCTTGATTTTTGTTGTTGGTCCACGTGGACCAACCAGCATTCTCTGCCCGTTGATCCCCCGATCAACTACACGATCTCCACCCCCTCCCATATCAGAACCTATGACGTCCCTTCGTTCTCCATTTTTTATTCAATGATACGTTGCTAGAGGAACTTTGGTTCCTTCACTAAAGCTATTTGCAGTACGATCACCCATCTCGGCCATGCCTTAGATCATCTGTACATCCACGTAATCTCGAGCAATCCTGCGATATTCAGTTACCCATTTCATGTCTATAAAAAATCCCTTATTTTCTTTTTGCACTTTTTATCCCTCTTGACCCTTCGCATCCCCAAATATCAACACACTTGATCCACATGGTGATAGCAGCTGGCTCGCGGAGATGTCAGTGAGGAGAAGGAGGTGTCGGAGCACAGTCAACCATCACCGACAGCTCCTTCAAGAGGAGGTCTCTTTGCTCCCTGCTCGCTAGGAACGCGATGATAATCTTAGGTCTAATTCATCGCTTTTAGTTTTAGTAGCATATTTTAGCTGTTAGATTCATCAATCATTAAGCAGTTTAGTGTAACTTTAGGGTTTTTGATTGCTGGAGCATCACTCTTCAGCTCTAATTCACTGTAATCTACCATGTCATCCGACCCATATTCACGCCCACCTTCTTTCCCAATCGCTTCTCCACCAAAACCCTATCGTTCCACCCTTGTTCCTACATTGAATCAGGAGATCAGACCTCTCTCCATTGCCATCCATCGGAGCACACCGCCCATCTCATTTCTTTTTGCTATCAACTTTAATAATCAGTCGAGGAGACATCCCTCATGCCATCGAAACTTTTTGTGCAGTTCCAAGGCATTGAAAGCCACCTAGATCTGTAAATCGAGGGCTTCTTGTGCTCCAGATAAGTTGCACCTATAAGACCCCCATGTACCTATCGATGGGACCTGGAACTCTATGACGACAACATGCAGAAGTGAAAGCTTCAAGGAAGCTTAGGAGCTCGTTAAAGGAGAAGGAGGACGCCGTAGGTGGACAAAATCAGCGATCGAAGCTCGCCTATGTAGGTGTTCTTATGCGTTCTTTGAGATAGCCTACTCGTCATTGGATCAGAGACACTACCCGGATCTAATCTGGGTTCACCAATTTTTGGCGAAATGCCGCCCTCAACTGTTGTTCATCGAGACACGTGGAAAGCGCAAAGCCGACCGATGAATCGTGCCTTGGGTCAATTATTAAGTAACATCCATGCCTTTTGTAATTCTATTTTAGCACTGTAAATATATTAAGTAGTTTAAAGACATTTGTATAAATTGTAGTGGACCCCCCATACTTCCTGAAAATTACAAGTAGATCCTCACGCCTCACATGTTGTGCCATGTGGGGCACTGTGAATATTACAGTCCAGACCTCATGACTTTCTTCTATTAATATATAGTTTTTAAATCTATAAATAATGTGTAAATGTTATAGGTAATTGATGAATACCAATTCATCACTCTTTATTCTTTTATTTTAGCTACAAAACCTATGCAAAACACATGTATATTCCTGTAAATAGCAATAATTACAATTCAACAAGCATTGTGTAAATATGCATTATTAGCATGTTTTTGTGCATAAATTAAAGAATAAAGAAATAAAAGAAAAAGCGGGAGATATTTAGAATAAATATTGAGCGACCTAATCCCAAGGGAGGGCTCAGAATGGGCCTGACCGCAAAAGAACCCAAGTAGAGAGAGATAGGGAAGCTCATGTTTGTACATATACCTATAAATAAATAATAATTATTTTCCACTTAATAAAAATAAAATGGGTGTGTATATATTTGTATATATTTGTAAATATAAAAACTAAATAAAAATGAGAAAAATAAAAGAAAATTAAAAAGAAATTAAAATCCCTTCCTTATTGTATATAAGCCTTGTACATAGAAACCACATATCCATTTATTTCACCTTGTAAATAAATAAATAAAAATCCAATAAAAATATTTTCTCATCCCATATTTCATGATATAAATAAATAAAATAAAATCCATAAAAATAAAAACAAAATAAAAAGAAATAAAAATAAATTAATTCCCAACATTATATATATACCATGTATGTATATAAATAAAACTATTTATTTAACATTTGTAAATAAATAATAAAAATAAAATAAAAATACTACTTTATTCTAAATTTTATTCTATAAATAACAAAAATATAAAATTGGAATAAAATGCACAAAAATAAATAATTAAAAATCAAAAATAAAATATACATATTGTATATACCTATATATAATAATACTTTTTTGTAAATACCTTATTTTTATTTCAAAAAAATAAATAAAATCACTAAAAAATAGTTTAAAAATACAGAAACATCTTTCATGTTTTAACTTTTTCGAAATTCAACCATTTACTATTTTTATTTAATTTTCAAATATTTAATTATTGGCGCGCTCTGATTGGTCCACGGGGAATGTTGACCCCCAGTCAACTCCCCCCCTTGGACCACCAGCCCGCGGATCTTGCGCTTTGACCCGACTTCGCCTTATTTTCATGCAACGATCCGACTACCTCTCACCTAAACCCCGGGCTCCGATCCTTCTTCTTGCATCCGAGACCCACGCCCGACATGTTACCTAGGGGTCCGTGCTTCACCAAGCCAGACCCAACTCCATCTTCTCGGACATGCAGGAGTATAAAGCTCCAGCTCTGCCGCACGATTCACTCCATCTTTGGCATCGCCCCTTCCACCCAGGACCTCCACCTGATTCCCTAGAGTGACAGCTAGCGGCTGGCGTGTTGCAGAGAGGAGGAGGCGCTTCCCGTCACTGATCTGGCATCTTCTTGTCACCGTGCACCGCCCAGAGCAGCGCCCGAGCCTCGGGCCTTCGACGACCCTCGAGGCGACGACCAGAGCTCCACGAGCTTGTCCCCAGTCGATCCCAAGCATCAGGTAGCCTTGATTCTTCCCACATTATTGAATTTCCGATTTCGCCCAATTCATCCATTCTCCGTCGCCGGTCGATTCCCACCATCTCCGTCACCCTATCGATCATCGGACTCGACAATCACAACCACGAGACCTCTCCTCACCTTCTGCACCCACTCACACCCCCTGTCTTGCCCCGGAGCAGGAACTTCAATCTCCTCCGCCGTCGCTTCGCCGGAGGTCAAACATCCCGACGCACCAGACGCACATTTCCCCTCTAACCGGGTCGAGGCACTTTGCCCTCGACCCAGGAGCTTGCTGTGCTACTTTTTAGGTCAGAAGAGACCCATCTGAGGGTCTACGCATTCAGGCACAGGAGCCCAGCTCCGCCTTCGTCGTCGAAGCTCCTCGGAGCCTCCCGGCGTCATCGGAGGAGCTCAGCAGCTGCAGGACGTCTTGGCGAATCTATTCCACACCTTAGCAGCAACAGAGGAGGCATCCAGCGCGAGTATCGAGCCGGCGAACTTCATCAGCGACCTGTTCTTGGAGCAGCCTCCGTCATCGTCTAATCGAGTCCCCTCGCCCAGTTTTTATCCGGAGCGTCCACGTGCCAGGAGCCAGCGACCGTTAGATCTCCCAAGGTTCGATCATCACTGTCAGATCAGCGAGGGGGTGCCCTTGATTCCAGAGCGTCAGATCAGCCACGTGTGGCGGTTCACACCGCAGTCCCGACATTCACCTATTGGATACCATCTCGAGCTTAGTTTCACAGAGATCTTCTTCACGAGATGCCCTAGTCGGGACAACACATGAGGATGTTGCAGTACCAGTGCGGTGTGTCACATTACATGAGGAGATAGTTTCTACACACCAGCCTGAGGACATGGATGAAGCAGCACCACTGATAGAGGAGTTGACTGTGACAGCAGAGGTTCGGACCTAGAGTCTACTCGAGTTCCCGTTGGTCTTCCAGCTAGAATTCTAGTCAGCCCCAAAGTTCTCAGTTGATGAGTCTTGGATATCAGATCTTCTGATACTCCAGCAGTCGGAGGAGCCCACGCTATTACAGCCATTACTTCAACCACTTCAGTGTCCAGTCCCGGAGGAGTCAACTTCTTTTCTGCAGAGATACCTCTT
Organism: Ottelia alismoides; assembly: GCA_037367405.1. Classification (NCBI taxonomy): domain Eukaryota; kingdom Viridiplantae; phylum Streptophyta; class Magnoliopsida; order Alismatales; family Hydrocharitaceae; genus Ottelia; species Ottelia alismoides. Next base: position 462,322 of record JAZKJV010002937.1, read on the forward strand.
GGATTCTGATAGATACCAGGACTCAGCTCAGCATCCACAGTTCGATATGGGACACCACCTTGAGAGTACAGACACAGATAGTCCCATATTCGAGCCTTTTGTCCTCCACTTTGACAAGACAGACACACTTGCTGAGGACCGGTTGGCAGCCAGCATTGCCGCAGAGCGAGGATCAGCCGCAGACACTTTGCCAACCTCCGCGGTGTTGACCAGTACCTTCTCCTGCTTCCAGATTGCCGAGAGCTACACTTCAGATGATGATGCAGCCTGGTGCACCGAGTGGATACTTGACAACAGCATAGATGCCCTTCTAGATTCCGATCTTCTCTTAATCTGCGGGAGAATGCCGCATACGATGTGTACTTGGTTTCACCTTCTGAGAGTGTATCCGATCTGGCGGAACCCGAAATCTGCGGGAGAATGCCGCCATGTGGGGCACTGTGAATATTACAGTCCAGACCTCATGACTTTCTTCTATTAATATATAGTTTTTAAATCTATAAATAATGTGTAAATGTTATAGGTAATTGATGAATACTCATTCATCACTCTTTATTCTTTTATTTTAGCTACAAAACCTATGCAAAACACATGTATATTCCTGTAAATAGCAATAATTACAATTCAGCATGCATTGTGTAAATATGCATTATTAGCATGTTTTTGTGCATAAATAAAAGAATAAAGAAATAAAAGAAAAAGAGGGAGATATTTAGAATAAATATTGAGCGACCTAATCCCAAGGGAGGGCTCAGCATGGGCTTGACCGCAAAAGAACCCAAGTAGAGAGAGATAGGGAAGCTCATGTTTGTACATATACCTATAAATAAATAAAAATTATTTTCCTCTTAATAAAAATAAAATGGGTGTGTATTTATTTGTATATTTTTATAAATATAAAATCAAAATAAAAATGAGAAAAATAAAAGAAAATTAAATAGAAATTAAAATCCCTTCCTTATTGTATATAAGCCTTGTACATAGAAACCACATATCCATTTATTTCACCTTGTAAATAAATAAATAAAAATCCAATAAAAATATTTTCTCATCCCATATTTCATGATGTAAAAAAATAAAATAAATACTATAAAAATAAAAATAAATTAAAAAGAAATAAAAATAAATCAATTCCCAATATTGTATATATACCATGTATGTATATAAATAAAACTATTTATTTAACCCTTGTAAACAATTAATAAAAATAAAATAAAAATACTATATTATTCCAAATTTTATTCTATAAATAAATAAAATATAAAATTAGAATAAAATGCACAAAAATAAATAATTAAAAATCAAAAATAAAAAATACATGTTGTATATACCTATATATATTAATACTATTTTGTAAATACCTTATTTTTATTTCAAAAAAATAAATAAAAATCACTAAAAAATAGTTTAAAAATAAAGAAACGTTTTTCCTGTTTTAACTTTTTCGAAATTCGACCATTACTATTTTTTATTTTATTTTCAAATATTTAATAATTGGCGCGCTCTTATTGGTCCACGAGGGATGTTGACCCCCGATCAACTCCCCCCCTTGGACCACCAGCCCGCAGATCCTGTGCTTTGACCCGACTTCGCCTAATTTTCACGCAGCGATCCGACTACCTCTCACCTAAACCCCGGGCTCCGATCCATCCTCTTGCATCCGAGACCCACGCCTGACATGTTGCCTAGGGGTCCGTGCTTCACCAAGCCGGACCCGATTCCATCTTCTCGGACCTGCAGGAGTATAAAGCTCCAGCTCTGCCGCACGATTCACTCCATCTTTGGCGTCGCCCCTTCCACCCAGGACCTCCACCTGATTCCCTAGAGTGACAGCTAGCGGCTGGCGTGTTGCAGAGAGGAGGAGGAGCTTCCCGTCACTGATCTGGCATCTTCTTGTCACCGTGCGCCGCCCAGAGCAGCGCCCGAGCCTCGGGCCTTCGACGACCCTCATTCTTGTCACCGTGCGAGCTTGTCCCCAGTCGATCCCAAGCATCAGGTAGCCTTGATTCTTCCCACATTATTGAATTTCCGATTTCGCCCAATTCATCCATTCTCCGTCGCCGGTCGATTCCCACCATCTCCGTCACCCTATCGATCATCGGACTCGATAATCACAACCACGAGACCTCTCCTCACCTTCTGCACCCACTCACACCCCCTGTCTCGCCCCAGAGCAGGAACTTCGATCTCCTCCGCCGTCGCTTCGCCGGAGGTCGAACATCCCGACACACCAAACGCACATTTCCCCTCTAACCGGGTCGAGGCACTTTGCCCACGACCCAGGAGCTTGCTGTGCTACTTTTCAGGTCAGAAGAGACCCATCTGAGGGTCTACGCTTTCAAGCACAGGAGCCCAGCTCCGCCTTCGTCGTCGGAGCTCCTCGGAGCCTCCCGGCATCATCGGAGTAGCTCAGCAGATGCAGGACGTCTTGGCTAATCTATTCCACACCTTAGCAGCAACAGAGGAGGCATCCAGCGCGAGTATCGAGCCGGCGAACTTCATCAGCGACCTGTTCTTGGAGCAGCCTCCGTCACCGTCTGATCGAGTCCCCTCGCCCAGTTTTGATCAGGAGCGTCCACGTGCGAGGAGCCAGCGACCGTTAGATCTCCCAAGGGTCGATCATCACTGTCAGATCAGCGAGGGGGTGCCCTTGATTCCAGAGTGTCAGATCAGCCACGTGGACACCCCTCAGCCATCAGATCAGAGCGAGATTCCTTCACAGAGGTGTAGCGCCCCTCAGTCGTTCGATACCACATGTGGCGCACCTCCAGCCCTGAGATAATAAGGGGTAATTTACCCTTGGGCCCTTTTCCTTTTTGTTTTTATTAATTAGTCCTGTAAATATAGAATATAGTTCTTTTTATTTTGGTTAAATTGCACTTAGGACCTGGACTTTATAGTATTTGCATTTTCATCCTTGTATATGTGAGACACGTGTTTCGTCACGTGATGTTTGGTGAAATTGCAATATATGGGATGTTGTTTTGATGTGTTATTGAATGAAACAAACTTTCTGATATTTGCACTTATACCCCTATGAACAATTTTATTTGACATGTGCTGAATACTCTGGGTTATTTGCAACTTGTCCCCTGAGCTTTTAGCACCTGTTGCGAATTAGCCCTTGGAACTAATTTTTATTGCATTCAAGTCCCTCTATGCCTAGACCACGTGCAGCGCGCGTGGGGACTTGGACAAATTGCACGAGGGACCCCTCAGTTTCTAAGCTTGTTACATTTCAGCGCCTAGAACTATGTTTTCTTGCGTATAGGTCCCTATGCATTGTGAGACCTTGTGCCAATTAAATAAAATATCAATTCAAGTCCAAATTTTGTGAAAATTAGATACATGGCTCCTACCACTGTGTAAAAGTTTCCCTAATTTTTGGATATATTTTTTAGCCTTTTTATTATTTTTAAAATTCAAAAACAGCCATTTTTACCTATGTCCAGTTTATAAAATCCTAAAAAAATATTAAAACTCTTTAAAAACTCTAAAAAAATCTAGTTTTGTTTATTTTTGTTTGTTTGATTTTCTTTGTGAATTTGGCTATTTTTTGATTTATAAAAAGCTTAAAAATTTAAAAAACCTAAAAAACTTATAAAAATTCTAAAAAATCATAGAAAATAAAAAATTCACAATTTCTTTTCCTGAATTTTCTTCATTGTTTCTATTTTTCATAAAAAAATACCCCTAGGCTCTTTTAGGACCATTTTATATTTTATTTTGGTCCTTGAAGCCTGACTGGATAGTTTACCTTTATTTCTACCATCTTTGATTTTTAGAAAATTCCATAAAAGTTATAAAAATCTGAAAAATTCACCAAAAACATTAAAAAATATATAAAACCTAAAAATATTTTTGTTTGAATTTTTGGACCATTTTTTAGTATCTAAATAATTGGTTCAAGTTGCTTGTTTTGTTGTTTTCTTATTTTCCTTATTATTAAAAATTCCAAAAAAAATATAAAAATATTAAAACCCACCAAAAAATGTTGTTTTTATTTTCTTTTCTTTTTCGACTACTTCGTAGGTTACGAGGCCATCTCGTGCTCCTCGAGACCGACCCTGGGAGCTATACCAGGTTAATCACCTAGCTAGGACCGCAATTTTGGTTTTCATTGTTTCTCTCTCTCTTTATTTGGTGGTCCGATTTTGTTTCTTGATCGAGCTCTGAGTCCCGAGTGACTGAGGTCGCAATGACCTTAGTGATTCCTTTACCTTAGTCTATCGGGCGGCTCATCAGTAATTTGCATGCGTGCCCTTAAAATTTTTTTATTGTAAAAATACCCCTATTTGTCTCTTTATTTTTATCTATGCATGTCTAATTTTCTTAAATAGCTCTCGTGCCATAAAAATCTTGGGAAACTTACTATAGGTGACTGATATTATTGGTTCATTCTTAATTTTATTTTGGCATTTACTTGCATTTTTCCGTTTATTACAAAATAGAATAGCAAATAAATAATCCCTATTTAGATATAAAAATACAAAAAATTATAAAATCTCCTTTAAAAATTTAAAAAAACTTTTATTTATATTACAATATATCATAATTCCGGACCAAAAATCACAAAAATACAAAATAAAACTTTAAGAACTACAAAACTATAGAAACTCTATAAAATTCAGTAAACATTCTTAAAAATTCCAAAAAATAGTTTTCTATTCTATATTTTTATTTTACTTTATAATTTATAAAAATAGTTTTGGGAAATTTTGACATTATTATGTATTTAGCAATTTAGCCTATTTATATAAATCTTTGTTTTTATATATTTAATGCATATAACATACATAAACACCAGAAAAAATATATAAAAATAATAAAAATAGAGAAAAATATTAAATACACAAATAATTGTATTTTATAAATTTTAACTATATTTATATATATTTAAAATTATAGACCTATGTATATACTATATTATGTATATATACTTCGTATTATTATCATTACTTTATAAATACCTAATATATATATTTAAAACCTTTAAAAAATAAAATGGACTCTTACTTTTTATATTCCCCTATATTTTTCACATACTTATTTATCATATATCTAATATAGTATTTATAATATCCATATTATACTATATATTTTATATCTTAAAAAGAAAAGAAACTAAAAATTTGCAAAACTAAAAAAATAATAATTAAAATTTTTAAAAAATATAAAAAATAAATCAAATAAAAATCACATAAAAGTTAAATATAATTTAAAAACCCACAAAAATCTAAAGAAGGCAGAAAAAATTTCAAAAGTAATTATTGTTGATTTTTACTAATTAATAATAATTATATTTATCCCCATTTCCTTCCAGTGGTTTGACCCCTACACTCATTGCTATACACATCTTATATAGTTTATAATAAATTTCATGCTAATTTTATTTATTATTAAATCACATATCGTGGGATGATTGTTGATGAGTTGATTGGTTGGGATCCGAGTACCATGAGAGTGGTCAATACAACGATTAGTGTATACGATTTGTCGGACACCACATGCCCTCCATGACCGGGCGTTAGGAATCCTTGATCGATCCTCTCTATCAGGTCTCTTTCCAAACTATCAGGGACATTAGTACATCTTGTTGGCAGTTGATTAATTGTCCTAGTGGGTGGAGGCTATCCCAAACCGAGTCGTAGACAATAAGATTGTATGTAAGTTTATGTAGTACCACATCATTGCTAGGTTTGGGGTCCCTAAAGTTTTGATTTCAGATGGGGGTAGCCTATTTGTGTACCAAGATGTGAAATCATTTAGATAAGGACTATGGATTTGAGTACAGATTTACTAGTCCTTACCACCCATAATCGAATGACATGGCAAAGGTTTCTAATAGAGCTGAAGAGCATTCTTCAAAAGTTGGTTCGTCCAGATAGGAAGAACGGGTCCCAGCTATTCGATGAAGTTATGTGAGCCTATATGACGACCTATAAGACTCCACTTTATACTCCACCTTTCAGGATGACCTAGGACAAGCCATGCCATTTTCCCGCAGAGTTAATTCACCAATCAGAATGGGCAATTAAACAAGTGAATTGGAATTGTCACTTAAGGAAGATTTGTCGTGATCTAAACTTGAACGAGCTTGTGGAAATCAGAAACTGGGCATATGACAATAGTTTGATCTACAAGGACATGGTTAAGAAGTGGCATGATCAGCGCGCAAAGTGCAAAGACCTTGTCCCGAGATTAAAAGTACGGTCATTTAATTCTAAGTTGAAGATTTTCCATGGAAAACTAAAGTTTAAGTGGATGAGTCCCTACATAGTGAAGGAAGTGCACAACAATGGAAGTTTAGAAATAGCTTATCTCATAGATGGTGCACATTATTTCTTAGTTAATGGAAAACCGTTGAAGCATTTTATTGAATAAAAAATGATTAGTCCAAGTTGAGGTCATTGACTTCATGTAGAGTGAGCACCTTGCATATACTTCAGATCACTCTTCATGAAGATGCATAACAAAGATTTATCATCAAAGAAGATTCACCTATTCTTTCTTACTGACACTTACTCCACACTTGATTTATTCATTCTTTTAGAGTTTAGGTTCCCTCATATGTAGACACTCACTCCTTAGGCTATTTAAAGCCTAAGTATAGGGGGAACTATATCACTTTTCTGTATATTCTTTTCGATCTCTTGAGTCATTCCCTTGGTCCCTTTCCATTGTCCATACCGTCTTTATACTTAGGTGATTTTCAACCTAAGTATAGGGGGGCAGAGTCCTGTTTTATCTTGTTGTTTTCCTCTATTCTTTTGAACCATGTTCTTTAGGGCTTTTATCCTACACTTAGTCTATTTAAAACCTAAGTATTGGGGGTTGTACTGGTCTCTCTCCTCGTACTTTTCTTCCTCCTTATGCTTAGTATGAGCTATATCTTTCATTCCACCTTGTGGCTGATGAATCCACAATTCATCATCTCAATATATTAATCTTAGCAAAATCCCTAAGTAAAATCTCAAATAAATATCCATAAAATCATTAAATTAATAAAATAACTCTTGTAAATAAAATACACTAATTATTATATATTATATTGTACAAAATAAATTAATAATAAAAAAGGCATAAAATAAAGGAGTTTTTCACCTGTAAATAGTTCAAACCTCATGTATTTTTAGAAATTTCGTTTCAACTCCTTTGTGGATAATTCTTTTCTGACTTGTTTATAAAAATGAATATAAAAATACAAAAATATAAAATAAATTTCACCCTAAATAAATACTCCTAGATCCCAAAGAGAAAAAAACTGTAAAGTCCAACTTCCCGGCCAAATTTCCGCTCCATATGAACTCCAAATTCACCAAACTCACTTTTAAAGTTTAAGGTAAAAAAATATCTATCTAATGAATTGGTTTCATTGAAATCAGAGCTCATTTGCAAAATATGGGTTTTGGGACCTAGGCGTACATTGTATATATTGTAAATATTCGTTCTTCCTTCTGGTTTTATTTTCTTTTCTTAATTACTAAAAAATTCAAAAAAAACATTTTTGTATTTTATTTTATTTCTAGTAGTTTATTTTATTTTATGTTGTAAATATATTTTATTAAAAAATTAAATTTAGAAAAGTAAAAAACATGTACATATTGTTTGTTTTATTTGTGGGCTTACTTTTGTAAATTCTCCACTCTCTTTTCTCGTTATTTTTTATTTTATTTTAGTAGCCTATTTTTTTCTTTTCTTTATTTAATTTTCATTCTCTACAATAACCTCCATTCCACTCCATCTCCTCCATCATTTTTTTAACATTCCATTCAACTCCACCATTTTCTTTAATCTCCCATTCAACTACACCATTCCACCAGGTTTCTAACTTCCATTTTTCTCTTTTTGTTCTTTTCTTCAGCCTCATTGTTTTTCGTCATCCGCCATTTTTAGAGAAAAAGGAGAGCACTTGGAGTGTTTTGTTAGTGACAATGAATGAGAATCATCCTCAAACGACGATCTCCTTCATGCAGTGACCATCATTGTTGTGTTACGAGTTTCCCATCAAGCTCACATAGCTTCTCTGATTTTTTTCGCCAATCTAATCAAGGTTACTACAGGAGTCCAAAGTAGCTGCTCCAGAAATCCGACGAACCTCAGGTAAATATTCCCTCTCGTTTCCTTGTTATTTTATTTTATCTAACATTTTGTTTCTTTTTTATACAACATCCAAATCATATCATCACCACATCATCTCCTCCATGATACCATCACCATCACCACATCATCTTCTCATCTATGTTTCCTACCCTGTCTGAAAACAAAAAAAATTAAAAAATCAATTCACCACAACAAATCAAAAAAATTAAAAAAATTGAAATCGTAGCAGGTTGCCGGCCCCATACCACCACCACCGGCCACCGCTGCTTGCTCACCTCTCCATCCCGACCAGCCTCACATCCAAGCTCCACCCTGCACCCTCCCTCACGTGGCAGCCGCCTCCAGGCCACTCCTCCAACTTTAGCAAGCACCGCTGCTTGCCCGCACAGTCCGCGCCGCTCCACGCCCGCAACAGCCTTTCGCTGCTTGTGCCCCTCCAGCAGTGCCGGCCACCAAGGCTGTAGGCCCTCCTTAGCCCTCTCCTACCAGTGGTTGCTGCCACCAATACCCAACTAGGCCATTTGCCTCCTTGCGCCAACCTCCTACGCCAGCCCCCCCGGTCGCCCCTCCGCCCGCAGCTGCGGCCTATACCTACGACACCCGTTGCTGTAGCAACTCCAATGCCTTCCCTCCGCCGCCGCGTGACACCATGCGAGTTGCGCCGTCCTCACCGCCAACCGCTCCAGCCCAACTCGCGTCCGTTATCTCCCTTTCATCAAGCCCTACCTGCGAAGAAGCTTATTCGTTTTTTTTATTTTTGTAAAAAATGGCATTATTTTTATTTTATGTTTTCATTATTTCAAAAATGTCTATGTATATTGTTTGTTTTTATGTTTTTATTTTCTGAATTTGCATGGATAACCCTGTGTTTTAATGTTAATTTGGACCTTCATATTGCATTGTTTATTTAATAAAAAATGTCATGATTTTGAGCAAATAATTCTATATAGTATGGATATTTATTTGGATTTTTATGAGCTTTGGGTATATAGTTATAATTGATTGAGTTAAAAAACTGCATATTTTACCCATTGTGAGGTCTTAAATTCGTATTTAATTCTTGGTTGCTCCAAAAATTCCTTAAAAATCATAAATGATGTCTTGAAATGGTTTTTAATTATTTTACAAATTTCATTCAAATTGGAACTGTTTTTTGCCAAAAATAAATTATAGAGCAATTATAGTAAATGATTTTTTATTAAATTCACACACATTATTTTTGCGAAATTCCAACTCTCCTGGATTACTTATATAAAACTTTTTTGAGATAATTCTCTCTTTAGATGAATTGAATTCTAGATTTATTATGAATTAAATACTCACTATCACTCTGCTTTCATTAAAAAAAATTCCACAAAAATCATATATTGTAAAAAATTACAAAAACATTATTGTAGCCTTATTGCATCATGTTTAATTCTCAGTAAAATTTTCATAATTTTTGCATTCTATTTGTGTGAAAAAATACGTAAAAACCTATAAAAAGTGTGCATTTTTCATTGTTGTATTTTAACCCGCAAAATTATAAAAAATATGTTTTGCATTCACAACGTGATTATGTTTCTAGGAAAAATAATTAGCTAAATCAGGTAAATTTCATATTAAAATTAAATTTGCTAAATTGTGTGTTTTCTTATCAACTTAATTCAACCACATTCTGTATTCGCATTTATTTTTGCATAAAAAATACAAAAAATTCTGCATTGGAAACCTAGACCTAAGTCATTTGAATTAACCCAAAGTTGTTCCTTTGCCTTCCTGTATTCAACCACGGACTTGCCCAGGATATAAATTAAAAGATTAGTCCTCTTCACAAAGACATTTGATTCGGTTCTGCATGATTCGCTAAGTACCCATATTACAACGAGTACAAATTATATCATGTATTTAGTGATCCATCATATGATGCCGTTGCCTGGGAGGCAAACAACTTAGGGTTTAATTTAGAAAATTAGAATTAGGTTTTCTCTCACTCGGGTAGTCTGACCTCCGAGCCAGCTTGTAATTAATCCATTTCCCCTTCTTTTCTCACAATTATTTTGCTGTTCATTTTTGTATATATTTTGTTATTTATCCTTTAATATAAATTCTTTTTCCTTGCGAGGGCTCGATGGACTTGGAGTGCATCGGAGGTCGACGGACGGGACGCACGCCGACTGTTGAAGATTAAGGAATTTTTAATTTATTTCAAAAGCATTTTTATTGTTGTTAAATTTTGTAATTATTATGTTGTAATAATTTAGGCAATTTGCTTTTTACATCAGCTCTTATTTGAGAGCTCACGCTTGTATCAGGAATGGATATTTGACCTGTTCGTGGTCGTGTGGTTGATTGACATAGAATAGGACTTGCACTCGCAGCTCTTAGAGCATTTTTACTATAATATTTTTATTCCTTGTGCTCGTAATAATTAGGACCACACATCATATTTAACAAGAAGCACTTAGACTGCATAGCTAAAAGTATAAATTAAAATTTTCATCACTCGCTAATAGAACTGCATGTATAGGAATGGTTTTCTCGTTTGCATGTCATATAGTATAAATTTCTATTCTGCATTGCATCCCACGTATAGAGCATGAGGATCACTGTAAGTCTTCTGAACTAGTCAAACATCATTGATTTCACTATTTGCATCGGTTTTTATCGACTCCCTTCCACTTGGTTTTGAAACTTAGGTTAAAAGGAAACCAAGACTGATCGTTAGATGTGCCGTGTTTGGTGAATTAGTCAAGTAATAAATGAACTTAAAATTAGGACTGCTAATCAGAGTTGACCAAAAAAATAGACTAAAATTAACACATGTTTTTGGGAGAGCAAAACCCTCATTGTACGCTTGTGCTATTGTGATTGTTGAGAGGTGAGGACGCATCCCTAGGATAGTGCCCAAAATCTACTTTTAAGCCTTACATAATTGGATGTATATCTTGATTTATCACCTAATTAAAATTTAAAAGATAAATGGTCTGACTCTTGCGACCATCATTATATTGAGTAGGTGAACTCAGGGTTTGCTCTTGTGTTGCCTGTTTGTGTGTTATTTGGTGAACTTGCACACATTCTTCCTTGATCTGCTTCATTCTCCCGTCTCTCTTAGATGTCGGAGTGTTGGTCATCATATCCAGGTCTCTCTTCTTTGACCATATTCTGATGATCTCCACCCTCTTATTCCTCCTCATACCTACACCCCGATTGTGAAATCTGAACTCCGAGTGACTTCCCCACTTCTTCATGCTTCTCACCTACCCCAAAGTCTTACTCTCTTGACCCACATCCACCCTGGATTGACTCACCATATTCTCATCCGCTTGCTGGAATCAAGGAACAAATCGAAGAGCAAGCCACCGCCAAGATGAATTATTCGTAGAATCAGTTGCCCTCGCATACCTCATTCTCACCTCAAGTTGGGACCAAACAACGATTGATCTATATACATCCTGACTTGACCCTAGGGTACAACATTATCGACAAAACAAACCGAAAGGAGAGTCCTACACCATACGATCTTCCTGACTTGATTGACCTGAGTGATCAAGCCCACATTGACCAGCCTTCATATCATCCATTCGGAGAGCCGACACATACATGGGATTGGTTTCATGCGATCGATCTCCATACCCCCTGTCTACTGAATCCACCTTATGAGGCTCCGACCAACATCTGTCATATAGATGGGTCATACTCAACCCTACGCTACACGCCTGAGTCAAGGTATGTTGAGTACAAGATCCCGAGTTCTTAGCAGTATCCTCCAACTGAGCAGACTTTTCTCATGATGTGTCATGAGAACTTATTGGAGGATGACATTTCTAGAACAATCAAGAGTCCAGGTATAAAAGTGGATCATGGATTTCACAAATTGAATTTTGAAAACCTGGAAGACACCATATTGACCACACGCCATGTACAACTGGAGTCCCCTTTACCTACCTCTTATACTAACCACTTTCACTCCAAATTAGAGTCTTCACATTCTCCTATTCCTCCTTCACCTATCAAAAAGACCAAAAAAAATTAAGAACTAAAAAATACCATAAAAATTGAAAACGGAAAAGATCTAAAAATGTTGCATCCAATGCGAATGTTGCATATTCCTCCTTTTACGGCACTTGCATATCTCCTAGTAACAGTGCTCGCATCCAATGCGAATGTTGCATCTCATGCAACCGATACTCAAATTTGTTGGTTATAGTGTTCTTGACACTACATCTTATTAATTATCATAACCAGTATTCCCATAATCCTTATTAGAATACCTTCATTCCTGGAGATCTCTATCTCCTAAGGTATCTACAGTCAAGACCCTTATAGATCACTATCTACAAGGTCTTAAACCTTTGAAGATAAGACTTTGAGATCACTATCTCTAAGTTTCATCATCTTTGAAGATATTATTATTACTACAATCAAGTGTTTTATCTCCATAGTAGGATTAGTAACAGTTTACTACTCCCAGTGCATGGTAGACATTTGGTTCTTGTACACATCTAGCATACATTCCGCTTCTCATAACTGATGCACAAGTGCAAGCAGTTCTAACATTCTCTTCCTCAACTCTTTGAGGTGCTATCCCTTTAGATAGGTCAGTACCATATCTTAAGGGAAAGAAGCCTTTCTTGGAATTTTCCAAGAAATGGAATAAGCCCAAGGTGTACTACTAATGTGACGGTTCCAATACCCTCTTTTCCTTGATTCTGAACAACTTCAGAATTAAGATCTAAGAGGTATCCTTTGAGATCGTATCTCTAGGTATGAAACAACCAAATTTTAAAACACTTATTATTATCCTTATATCATTCCAAATGATTAGAATAATATCCACATTTAGCACGATGAACACAATGGTACTCCCACTAAGCTTCACATGGTTCATCAAGATTCTATCTGAAATCATAACATTTATAATTTCATCAAATCTTATTTTCCAAATACAGGAAGCTTATTGGAGTCCAAAGATGGAGTTCTTCAGCTAGCACACCTTGCTTTCCTCAACCATGAAGCCATAGGGCTACTTCATATGAATATCCTCAGGGAGGTATTCATAGAGGAATGCAATCTTGACTTACATCATGAAGATGTCATAAATAAGTTGTCTAGCTATAGTTAGCAATATTCTGATGGGTTAAAGCAAGGTCACTGGAGAGCAAGTCTTATCGCAAGCGATGCCTTCTCTTCAGTGTGTAGCTCATGGCTACGAACCATGCTTTGAAGGTCTATACCTTCTCATCAGGTTCCCTCTTTCTCTTGAAGATCCATTTACACCTTAATGGGTCTAACCCATATAGGTGGATCCTCGAGGGTCCATATACAACACTTGCATATGAAGTCTACATTAGACTTTTATTGCTAACATCCATCTTTCCATGTCATGATCCTCGGGAGCTTCATTACATGAAGTCCGATCATTTTCAGATTTAACTGACACATGGAATCCATCCTCAAACTTATTTGAAGAGGTATTAATGTTTCATCTTTAATTATCTATTTTAGTTTCCGATTTCAGGAGCCTCATTATCTTTTCAAGATTAAATGAGTTCCTTTACTTCATTTTCATCTTGATTCTCAAGAGAGTCATCCTATAAGAATCATATTCTCAAAGATTAGATCTTTTAAGAATCTCAAGGTCATAAAGTAGGTATCCAATACCATCCTTTATTTTCCTAATGAAGTAGCACTCTCTAGTGCCAGATTCCAGCTTAATCACACGGAACCTTATTAAGGATATATAATGCAATCTCTACCACATATATATACCTGGAAACTAAGAGATAATTATGCTATGATTAATCATTGATCAAATCATGTCACACATGATCAATTGTATCTCCCTACAACTCTATTGAGTTAAGGTTCATTAGGAGGATTGAGATAGGAATGATATTCATATCTCCATAAGGTATTTCTTGAATTCATCTAATATGTACAGGCTACCTTGGTTAGATCAAATTCATTTCATCTTCCCTCAAACTTTGGTTCTAAACCAAAATTACGAAATCTTTGAACATTTCAAAGGTTTCTCAGGTGAAGAGAAGAAATCTCATATCATACATAATCATTAACAGATATCACATATCCATAATGTTTACTATGATATAGATGATCTGCATACATCAATATGTATGAGATCCTTAATACCTTGACACCTTACACCTTTCCCAAGGAAGGGTGTATTGGACATTTTTACTTTGAATACAATATTCACAAGTATGTGAGATTTGAATCTTTAGACAATCTAAAGTTTCATGTCTTACCAGTCCATTGATTTCATCAACAGACATATGTCCAAAATTTGATGCCAGATCATTGTCAAATGATCTTTATCCTCCTATTGATCTTTTAAAGGTTTAATTTTCAGTATTAGAAATCTTAATGAACCATTCAATAATTTTCTAATTTAATAGAGTCCACTAGATTTTAGATTACTATCTGAAATATTTCCATCATAACTCTTTATGATAGATTTATTACAGAATTCATGTTTATATCCAACAATTAGAAATAAACAATGAGTGTATTCTAATATCTAGGTCATAGAGACATTCTCTAAGACTAAGGGCTCCCACTGAAAATATGAAGTCTATTGATCTCATGGAAATTGTTGCAACACTTGCATCACTTTCAACATGGATGACCAATAAACCTTAAGATCAAATTTCTAATACATATGCAACCAATTGCAAGTGTCATTAGAAAATTTGAGATACAATTATTAGACTCTATCTTATCAAATAAGTAAGTCAATATCAATGATTATATGTAGATTATACTGATGCTCCATCCGAGTCCTTTTCTGAAGATTCTAAACAGACTTGATAGTCATACTATCAACACATCAACTTATTGCAGTATTGACATTCATCCAACTCTTTGGATGTCATATGGAAGTCACAGAAGTACAATCAACTCTTTGACTATACCTCTTACTTGGGTCCAACCCATGCTTCCACTGCGCTCCCTTTGTCTACAAGCAACCTTTGCTCAAGACCAAGGATCTCTTATGTTAAAATCAAAAATTTCAATATAAGAGTATCTCAACATTTATACAAGCTTCATTTAAGTTCATATAATATGAATATTATGAAGCTTCATGAATGACTGGAGTATAGACAGTAGAATGATGACACTCATCATCTACATCCATCTAAACTCTTTGAAGCATCGGTTCAGGTAGGTATTCAAACAATTTGAATACATTATCTCTAATAGAGCTACCATTCTACATGATGTAGAGAACCATGTCATTCATGATTAAATGTCAAGAGCACATATATATGCCAGAATATCTTTATTGATTTTATAAGGATTAATTTGATAATTACGATCATCATCGACATGTCACTTCAAAAGTACATTCGATAAGATCAAGACTTATAGAGACATACAAACCCTAGGGTTTTAGTCCTATTGTCTATTTGATTATCACTTCTCATTATTATGAGGAAACTTGCATATTGCAACCACATACATTGTGTGTCCAATTGCAAGTACAATATCTGGATCATAGGGTCCAATCCACGATATTTTACTGGTTATTATTGAGTATAATATTGAGTGGGTTTAATGAAGGATTATCTGAAATAAGTAATTTGCATAAGGGTATATATTTATATATATACACATAATATACTTTGATTTAGGAGTTTTTATATCAAAGTTGTCTTGCCATGTCAACAATGAAAGTTCATTCCCTTAATCACTTTCAATGTAAGAGATATACTTACCATTATATCTCAGCAAGATCTGGGATCTCCTCTTTATCTTTGTTACATCCCAATAATATGAGAAACTGCAACTCCAATAAAGAGAAGCGGGAACACATTCCGCCTTGCAAGTCCAACTTGCATTTCCCAATTCGGTCTTTAACACCCGGGCCCACCACCCCTAAGGTGATGTTGACCCGTCGTTAATTAAACCAACCGTCAACAGGAATAGAACTCGCTATGCGCAATCCAATATCGCCCCAATAATATGAGGATCCGATATTGGGGTCACTACGCATACGGCCTTACTCTTTCGAGAAGCAAAGAGTCCGATCCAGATGCGCTTGTATATAGGAGCTGTCACTATGTACAGGCGTCTCCTATATACAATCCCTGGCGACGGAAACCCTTCGCCTTGACGGGAGACCATGGATGTCACTTATGTGATCCTCCACCTCTTATTCAAATTTAATTAATTACTATGAATCACATTCATATAATTAATTCTTCCAAGGGAATTATTAACTCTAATCATATTAGAGTATTCTCAATTGGATATAATTAACTTAATCATATTAAATTAATTATCAATCCAATTCAATCAATCAAACTTAATTTTATGCTTGAATATATATATGGTATTATTCTCAAAGTACGTATTAATTCGTATTTTAATAATTAGAAAAATACATCATAATCCCTCGGACATTATCCCGGCCCTACCCGCTGTCATGGCCAGTACCGACGGGAGTGGGGCGGACCACATACGTTGCAACCCGCTGACCAGCGATCCCCGACTAGACACCATATCCACCTCGGGAAAGGATAATGCCAAATTGATTATTTTGTACTTGAGATGATCATCGGTTCTTCAACCGAAATTATACCATATAGTAATCAAAACAATTTTGATTTTAAGGAAATTTGCTAGGCAAATTCCCAAGTCCTATTCAAGCAAGAAGTTTGATGATTGTAATTCCAATTATGGTTTAGATCAAATCTAATCAACTAATTGGTTGGGGCCAAGTCAATTAGGCAAATAATCATGTTTCAATATTTCACAAATATTTTTCAAGATTATTTCACGAAATTAACAATTAATTTCACTAATTGACAATCACTTGGATCTAGATTAGGAAAGCAATTTCAGCAGTGACCCCTACTTACTAAAATTGGCATATCTCAATCATATTAAATCCAAATTAAGCAAAGTCAATTTCTAAAGTTTGCTAATTTGATTTAGGACAGAACCTAAGTGATGTTTCACGCATTTCGAGGCAAGTCTAAACAGTAATTAACACTTTAATCACGTTCAAATTCACAGTTCCCGCAACAGTGCATACATGTTCATTAAAACTACCATATCTAGAGCATACGAAATCCTATTTACGTAAACTCAGATCCTATGGTTTCCTTATTTAATGGGGAACAAAATCCAAGTGCTATTTTCGTGTTTAAACAATTTAAACATGGCCGAAAAATTACACCAAACAGATCTGCGAAATCAAATGCGATAAAAAATTTCGCGACCTTAACGAACCCAAGTCGTCCTTGGTTAACGAATCACTATTCGAAACCGTCGACCTAAGGCTCTGATACCACTTGTAGGATATGGTTAGATCCTCAAGCGCATCACGGAAGCGTGAGCGTCGCATCGAATACGACGAAGAGCGACTAGTTGCACTAGTTGCTCGATGCAGCGGAATTTTAAAAAAAATTTCTTATGACGAAACCACATGATCCAAGAACACTTCTCGGATCGTTTCGTCTAAACCACAAACAAGTAATTAGGATTACCTCTTGAAGCGTGGTTGCGATCAAGTCTCTAAACGAAGAGACCTCCTGTCTCAAGTCCGATCCGACGGAGGAGACGCTTGCGAGCGCGGGGATGAACCGCGTGCTTCTCGCAATCCAAGTTGATGATCCAAGCGGCGGATCTCCTGATCTCGACACACGAGATCCAACATCTTCTTCATGAGCGAGGCGCACCGAAGGAGACGGAGATCCACGAGCAGAAGAACGGGCAGCATAACGACGATGCCGCGGCGATGGAGAACCTCTCCATGGCATCCATGGTGGAGGCCATGAGAGGGAGAGAGAGAGGGCTGACCTCTAAAGAGAAAGAGAGAGGGAGAGAGAGATGCTTCTCAAGCATTATGTGTGCAAAGAGAGAGCATGGGTATGCCTCTCTATTTATAGGGTTTTGGGATCCATGGATCTCAATCCATGTGTCATATAAAATCAATGGATGAGATTGATTTATGACAATCCAATGGTCAAGATTGTTGTTGGTAAAAACCAACAACTTGTGATTTAATTTTGATAAAATATATTTGATAAATCAAATAAATATTAATACCAAATTAAATCAATCAAATAAGGAGAGAAAATACAAAGGAGATCAACCTTCCCCTTTAGAGGGCAATCTCATGGATTCCCATGAGATTGCATATCTCCTTGATTTTCTCTCTACTTATTTTCCAACAACTATTTGTTGGGATTTTTATTCACCAAAATAATTCTCAATTAAATTTGGGAATATTGCAATCTTGACATTGGAATATTGTGAATCATATTCACAACCCAAAACAAAATGTAATTTACATTTTCAATTAATTAGACAATGTGTATCCAATACACATTAATAATTAATCTACTAATATAAATTATATTTAACTCTCTCTAATACATTATAAATCACATTTATAATATATTATGAATAATTGGATATTACTATCCACATTATTCTTATCCATAATAATTAAATCACATTTAATTATATTGGATAACTTATTCTCATGTGCTCAAATAATATGAATCACATTCATATTATTTACATCTTTGATAATCAAATCACATTTAATTATCTAAGATAACTCTCCTTATAATATGAATCAAATTCATATTATTCATGATAATTAAATCACATTTAATTATCCATTTTCTCAATGCTCGGATACATATATCAACAATAGAATTATCCATGAACTCTTTCAAGGATAATGCGCTTTCTCCGCGAATACTTGGAGATAAGGACATGGCGATTGTATTGTTCCACGTATAGTGACATGGATATTGAGATCACATCTCAAATCCAGATCTCGGGCCTCCCATAGATGCTTGATTAAATCAAGACCGCAAATCTAATCTTCTCATTGAATCTGAATCACATTCAGATTAATGTCAAACATTTGGACTAAGATCAGATTACTTCTCTTCTGAGAGGAGTCACTAAAATCCAGACCCGTTTCATCACTCCCTAGGAATGGAAGTGTCATGGTTATACAACCGTTTATGATCACATCACCCTCAGGCATTCCCAATACCTGTACATCCTGCATACTGGAAGACTCAGAATAAACCAGAAGTATTAGATCAACTTTACACTGTCTACTTCAGGGTTTTATCAGTAAGTTTCTCATTCGATCATTGGGAGTCGGTATTGATCATATACTTTCCAAAAGCATATATCATACCTAGGTCTTGATCATATACTTTCCAAAAGTATATATCAAACCAACAAATTCAGTCAAGCTTCCAAAGCGAGACGACCGTGCGCACAGAATTTGATTCTTCCCAATATCTCATGAGTGAGCTCTTATCTTCCGGTTCAGTAGTGAACCTGTATGATCCCTTTGAGAGATCGTATTACTCATATGCCCTTATATGCACACCAGCGCGCCGGTGTATAGACCTTGATTAGGTCATCAACCTATTGGTCTGCCAAATGTACATACTCAGACATATAGTAACACACCTGTCTCCGGTCAGAGGATGTGTGCCTATATCATGACAGCATATGATATAGGACTTTGGTTATCTCGATCTCGTTAAGTCAACTCTTTGACCTAACTAATCTGACACCTCCGAATTTCTATTCCTATGCAGAGGACCTGCATCAAGAAGTCGGTCAGATATCAGCCTAACTGAGAAAGGATTGCCATCTCCTACTCAGGCTGGAGATCATCTCTTAATAATCATTTGACGGTGCTTGATGAGTCCTCAATCTAACTGATTAGATATTCATCTAAGCACCAACCTCTATGATTCAATAATTGAATCAACAGCTGTATGATCATTAAGATGGCCATGGTACACAACCCTAATTGTACTAAGGGACCTATTATGCAAACTATGTACTCTTTATTTCAGATTAAGGAGTGAATTGCAATAACATTTATTGCATAATGGCTCGCCGTGGGCTCGCATTTCCAACAATCTCCCACTAGCCCAAAGAGCCATTAATGGGCTAATCATTTAAACCCACACTCATGTGACAATCATAGGCTATTTAGAAAATAGCTAGGTAAGATGATCAGTCACTCTGTTGCCAAGAGACTACGCCAAGTCCTTTTACGGCACTTGCATATCTCCTAGTAACTGTGCTCGCATCCAATGCGAATGTTGCATCTCATGCAACCGATACTCAAATTTGTTGGTTATAGTGTTCTTGACACTACATCTTATTCATTATCATAACCAGTATTCCCATAATCCTTATTAGAATACCTTCATTCCTGGAGATCTGTATCTCCTAAGGTATCTACAGTCAAGACCCTTATAGATCACTATCTACAAGGTCTTAAACCTTTGAAGATAAGACTTTGAGATCACTATCTCTAAGTTTCATCATCTTTGAAGATATTATTATTACTACAATCAAGTGTTTTATCTCCATAGTAGGATTAGTAACAGTTTACTACTCCCAGTGCATGGTAGACATTTGGTTCTTGTACACATCTAGCATACATTCCGCTTCTCATAACTGATGCACAAGTGCAAGCAGTTCTAACATTCTCTTCCTCAACTCTTTGAGGTGCTATCCCTTTAGATAGGTCAGTACCATATCTTAAGGGAAAGAAGCCTTTCTTGGAATTTTCCAAGAAATGGAATAAGCCCAAGGTGTACTACTAATGTGACGGTTCCAATACCCTCTTTTCCTTGATTCTGAACAACTTCAGAATTAAGATCTAAGAGGTATCCTTTGAGATCGTATCTCTAGGTATGAAACAACCAAATTTTAAAACACTTATTATTATCCTTATATCATTCCAAATGATTAGAATAATATCCACATTTAGCACGATGAACACAATGGTACTCCCACTAAGCTTCACATGGTTCATCAAGATTCTATCTGAAATCATAACATTTATAATTTCATCAAATCTTATTTTCCAACTACAGGAAGCTTATTGGAGTCCAAAGATGGAGTTCTTCAGCTAGCACACCTTGCTTTCCTCAACCATGAAGCCATAGGGCTACTTCATATGAATATCCTCAGGGAGGTATTCATAGAGGAATGCAATCTTGACTTACATCATGAAGATGTCATAAATAAGTTGTCTAGCTATAGTTAGCAATATTCTGATGGGTTAAAGCAAGGCCACTAGAGAGCAAGTCTTATCGCAAGCGATGCCTTCTCTTCAGTGTGTAGCTCATGGCTACGAACCATGCTTTGAAGGTCTATACCTTCTCATCAGGTTCCCTCTTTTTCTTGAAGATCCATTTACACCTTAATGGGTCTAACCCATATAGGTGGATCCTCGAGGGTCCATATACAACACTTGTATATGAAGTCTACATTAGACTTTTATTGCTAACATCCATCTTTCCATGTCATGATCCTCAGGAGCTTCATCACATGAAGTCCGATCATTTTCAAATTTAACTGACACATGGAATCCATCCTCAAACTTATTTGAAGAGGTATTAATGTTTCATCTTTAATTATCTATTTTAGTTTCCGATTTCAGGAGCCTCATTATCTTTTCAAGATTAAATGAGTTCCTTTACTTCATTTTCATCT
Organism: Ottelia alismoides; assembly: GCA_037367405.1. Lineage (NCBI taxonomy): Eukaryota > Viridiplantae > Streptophyta > Magnoliopsida > Alismatales > Hydrocharitaceae > Ottelia > Ottelia alismoides. The sequence goes on from JAZKJV010002937.1 coordinate 483,934, forward strand.
TGATTCTCAAGAGAGTCATCCTATAAGAATCATATTCTCAAAGATTAGATCTTTTAAGAATCTCAAGGTCATAAAGTAGGTATCCAATACCATCCTTTATTTTCCTAATGAAGTAGCACTCTCTAGTGCCAGATTCCAGCTTAATCACATGGAACCTTATTAAGGATATATAATGCAATCTCTACCACATATATATACCTGGAAACTAAGAGATAATTATGCTATGATTAATCATTGATCAAATCATGTCACACATGATCAATTGTATCTCCCTACAACTCTATTGAGTTAAGGTTCATTAGGAGGATTGAGATAGGAATGATATTCATATCTCCATAAGGTATTTCTTGAATTCATCTAATATGTACAGGCTACCTTGGTTAGATCAAATTCATTTCATCTTCCCTCAAACTTTGGTTCTAAACCAAAATTACGAAATCTTTGAACATTTCAAAGGTTTCTCAGGTGAAGAGAAGAAATCTCATATCATACATAATCATTAACAGATATCACATATCCATAATGTTTACTATGATATAGATGATCTGCATACATCAATATGTATGAGATCCTTAATACCTTGACACCTTACACCTTTCCCAAGGAAGGGTGTATTGGACATTTTTACTTTGAATACAATATTCACAAGTATGTGAGATTTGAATCTTTAGACAATCTAAAGTTTCATGTCTTACCAGTCCATTGATTTCATCAACAGACATATGTCCAAAATTTGATGCCAGATCATTGTCAAATGATCTTTATCCTCCTATTGATCTTTTAAAGGTTTAATTTTCAGTATTAGAAATCTTAATGAACCATTCAATAATTTTCTAATTTAATAGAGTCCACTAGATTTTAGATTACTATCTGAAATATTTCCATCATAACTCTTTATGATAGATTTATTACAGAATTCATGTTTATATCCAACAATTAGAAATAAACAATGAGTGTATTCTAATATCTAGGTCATAGAGACATTCTCTAAGACTAAGGGCTCCCACTGAAAATATGAAGTCTATTGATCTCATGGAAATTGTTGCAACACTTGCATCACTTTCAACATGGATGACCAATAAACCTTAAGATCAAATTTCTAATACATATGCAACCAATTGCAAGTGTCATTAGAAAATTTGAGATACAATTATTAGACTCTATCTTATCAAATAAGTAAGTCAATATCAATGATTATATGTAGATTATACTGATGCTCCATCCGAGTCCTTTTCTGAAGATTCTAAACAGACTTGATAGTCATACTATCAACACATCAACTTATTGCAGTATTGGCATTCATCCAACTCTTTGGATGTCATATGGAAGTCACAGAAGTACAATCAACTCTTTGACTATTCCTCTTACTTGGGTCCAACCCATGCTTCCACTGCGCTCCCTTTGTCTACAAGCAACCTTTGCTCAAGACCAAGGATCTCTTATGTTAAAATCAAAAATTTCAATATAAGAGTATTTCAACATTTATACAAGCTTCATTTAAGTTCATATAATATGAATATTATGAAGCTTCATGAATGACTGGAGTATAGACAGTAGAATGATGACACTCATCATCTACATCCATCTAAACTCTTTGAAGCATCGGTTCAGGTAGGTATTCAAACAATTTGAATACATTATCTCTAATAGAGCTACCATTCTACATGATGTAGAGAACCATGTCATTCATGATTAAATGTCAAGAGCACATATATATGCCAGAATATCTTTATTGATTTTATAAGGATTAATTTGATAATTACGATCATCATCGACATGTCACTTCAAAAGTACATTCGATAAGATCAAGACTTATAGAGACATACAAACCCTAGGGTTTTAGTCCTATTGTCTATTTGATTATCACTTCTCATTATTATGAGGAAACTTGCATATTGCAACCACATACATTGTGTGTCCAATTGCAAGTACAATATCTGGATCATAGGGTCCAATCCACGATATTTTACTGGTTATTATTGAGTATAATATTGAGTGGGTTTAATGAAGGATTATCTGAAATAAGTAATTTGCATAAGGGTATATATTTATATATATACACATAATATACTTTGATTTAGGAGTTTTTATATCAAAGTTGTCTTGCCATGTCAACAATGAAAGTTCATTCCCTTAATCACTTTCAATGTAAGAGATATACTTACCATTATATCTCAGCATGATCTGGGATCTCCTCTTTATCTTTGTTACATCCCAATAATATGAGAAACTGCAACTCCAATAAAGAGAAGCGGGAACACATTCCGCCTTGCAAGTCCAACTTGCATTTCCCAATTCGGTCTTTAACACCCGGGCCCACCACCCCTAAGGTGATGTTGACCCGTCGTTAATTAAACCAACCGTCAACAGGAATAGAACTCGCTATGCGCAATCCAATATCGCCCCAATAATATGAGGATCCGATATTGGGTTCACTACGCATACGGCCTTACTCTTTCGAGAAGCAAAGAGTCCGATCCAGATGCGCTTGTATATAGGAGCTGTCACTATGTACAGGCGTCTCCTATATACAATCCCTGGCGACGGAAACCCTTCGCCTTGACGGGAGACCATGGATGTCACTTATGTGATCCTCCACCTCTTATTCAAATTTAATTAATTACTATGAATCACATTCATATAATTAATTCTTCCAAGGGAATTATTAACTCTAATCATATTAGAGTATTCTCAATTGGATATAATTAACTTAATCATATTAAATTAATTATCAATCCAATTCAATCAATCAAACTTAATTTTATGCTTGAATATATATATGGTATTATTCTCAAAGTACGTATTAATTCGTATTTTAATAATTAGAAAAATACATCATATACCCTCGGACATTATCCCGGCCCTACCCGCTGTCATGGCCAGTACCGACGGGAGTGGGGCGGACCACATACGTTGCAACCCGCTGACCAGCGATCCCCGACTAGACACCATATCCACCTCGGGAAAGGATAATGCCAAATTGATTATTTTGTACTTGAGATGATCATCGGTTCTTCAACCGAAATTATACCATATAGTAATCAAAACAATTTTGATTTTAAGGAAATTTGCTAGGCAAATTCCCAAGTCCTATTCAAGCAAGAAGTTTGATGATTGTAATTCCAATTATGGTTTAGATCAAATCTAATCAACTAATTGGTTGGGGCCAAGTCAATTAGGCAAATAATCATGTTTCAATATTTCACAAATATTTTTCAAGATTATTTCACGAAATTAACAATTAATTTCACTAATTGACAATCACTTGGATCTAGATTAGGAAAGCAATTTCAGCAGTGACCCCTACTTACTAAAATTGGCATATCTCAATCATATTAAATCCAAATTAAGCAAAGTCAATTTCTAAAGTTTGCTAATTTGATTTAGGACAGAACCTAAGTGATGTTTCACGCATTTCGAGGCAAGTCTAAACAGTAATTAACACTTTAATCACGTTCAGATTCACAGTTCCCGCAACAGTGCATACATGTTCATTAAAACTACCATATCTAGAGCATACGAAATCCTATTTACGTAAACTCAGATCCTATGGTTTCCTTATTTAATGGGGAACAAAATCCAAGCTATTTTCGTGTTTAAAAAATTTAAACATGGCCGAAAAATTACACCAAACAGATCTGCGAAATCAAATGCGATAAAAAATTTCGCGACCTTAACGAACCCAAGTCGTCCTTGGTTAACGAATCACTATTCGAAACCGTCGACCTAAGGCTCTGATACCACTTGTAGGATATGGTTAGATCCTCAAGCGCATCACGGAAGCGTGAGCGTCGCATCGAATACGACGAAGAGCGACTAGTCGCACTAGTTGCTCGATGCAGCGGAATTTTAAAAAAAATTTCTTATGACGAAACCACATGATCCAAGAACACTTCTCGGATCGTTTCGTCTAAACCACAAACAAGTAATTAGGATTACCTCTTGAAGCGTGGTTGCGATCAAGTCTCTAAATGAAGAGACCTCCTGTCTCAAGTCCGATCCGACGGAGGAGACGCTTGCGAGCGCGGGGATGAACCGCGTGCTTCTCGCAATCCAAGTTGATGATCCAAGCGGCGGATCTCCTGATCTCGACACACGAGATCCAACATCTTCTTCACGAGCGAGGCGCACCGAAGGAGACGGAGATCCACGAGCAGAAGAACGGGCAGCATAACGACGATGCCGCGGCGATGGAGAACCTCTCCATGGCATCCATGGTGGACGGCCATGAGAGGGAGAGAGAGAGGGCTGACCTCTAAAGAGAAAGAGAGAGGGAGAGAGAGATGCTTCTCAAGCATTATGTGTGCAAAGAGAGAGCATGGGTATGCCTCTCTATTTATAGGGTTTTGGGATCCATGGATCTCAATCCATGTGTCATATAAAATCAATGGATGAGATTGATTTATGACAATCCAATGGTCAAGATTGTTGTTGGTAAAAACCAACAACTTGTGATTTAATTTTGATAAAATATATTTGATAAATCAAATAAATATTAATACCAAATTAAATCAATCAAATAAGGAGAGAAAATACAAAGGAGATCAACCTTCCCCTTTAGAGGGCAATCTCATGGATTCCCATGAGATTGCATATCTCCTTGATTTTCTCTCTACTTATTTTCCAACAACTATTTGTTGGGATTTTTATTCACCAAAATAATTCTCAATTAAATTTGGGAATATTGCAATCTTGACATTGGAATATTGTGAATCATATTCACAACCCAAAACAAAATGTAATTTACATTTTCAATTAATTAGACAATGTGTATCCAATACACATTAATAATTAATCTACTAATATAAATTATATTTAACTCTCTCTAATTCATTATAAATCACATTTATAATATATTATGAATAATTGGATATTACTATCCACATTATTCTTATCCATAATAATTAAATCACATTTAATTATATTGGATAACTTATTCTCATGTGCTCAAATAATATGAATCACATTCATATTATTTACATCTTTGATAATCAAATCACATTTAATTATCTAAGATAACTCTCCTTATAATATGAATCAAATTCATATTATTCATGATAATTAAATCACATTTAATTATCCATTTTCTCAATGCTCGGATACATATATCAACAATAGAATTATCCATGAACTCTTTCAAGGATAATGCGCTTTCTCCGCGAATACTTGGAGATAAGGACATGGCGATTGTATTGTTCCACGTATAGTGACATGGATATTGAGATCACATCTCAAATCCAGATCTCGGGCCTCCCATAGATGCTTGATTAAATCAAGACCGCAAATCTAATCTTCTCATTGAATCTGAATCACATTCAGATTAATGTCCAACATTTGGACTAAGATCAGATTACTTCTCTTCTGAGAGGAGTCACTAAAATCCAGACCCGTTTCATCACTCCCTAGGAATGGAAGTGTCATGGTTATACAACCGTTTATGATCACATCACCCTCAGGCATTCCCAATACCTGTACATCCTGCATACTGGAAGACTCAGAATAAACCAGAAGTATTAGATCAACTTTACACTGTCTACTTCAGGGTTTTATCAGTAAGTTTCTCATTCGATCATTGGGAGTCGGTATTGATCATATACTTTCCAAAAGCATATATCATACCTAGGTCTTGATCATATACTTTCCAAAAGTATATATCAAACCAACAAATTCAGTCAAGCTTCCAAAGCGAGACGACCGTGCGCACGGAATTTGATTCTTCCCAATATCTCATGAGTGAGCTCTTATCTTCCGGTTCAGTAGTGAACCTGTATGATCCCTTTGAGAGATCGTATTACTCATATGCCCTTATATGCACACCAGCGCGCCGGTGTATAGACCTTGATTAGGTCATCAACCTATTGGTCTGCCAAATGTACATACTCAGACATATAGTAACACACCTGTCTCCGGTCAGAGGATGTGTGCCTATATCATGACAGCATATGATATAGGACTTTGGTTATCTCGATCTCGTTAAGTCAACTCTTTGACCTAACTAATCTGACACCTCCGAATTTCTATTCCTATGCAGAGGACCTGCATCAAGAAGTCGGTCAGATATCAGCCTAACTGAGAAAGGATTGCCATCTCCTACTCAGGCTGGAGATCATCTCTTAATAATCATTTGACGGTGCTTGATGAGTCCTCAATCTAACTGATTAGATATTCATCTAAGCACCAACCTCTATGATTCAATAATTGAATCAACAGCTGTATGATCATTAAGATGGCCATGGTACATAACCCTAATTGTACTAAGGGACCTATTATGCAAACTATGTACTCTTTATTTCAGATTAAGGAGTGAATTGCAATAACATTTATTGCATAATGGCTCGCCGTGGGCTCGCATTTCCAACAGAATACTTTCCCAACCTCAAAAGATTTGTGAGAAGTAAATTAATGCCTGAATGATCAAGCAATAAGAGGACAAGGACTAAGAGACACATAGTGTCTATGGCCACCTCTTTGGTGATAGGGAGAAAAACCAAGAGTCGTAGAGTAAAGCGGTTGCATAGGTTCGATTGTGAAATTAAAGACACTACCTTCACCCATGCAAGAATCGATGATAACTCTCCGATAAAAATCCTCCCGGCCTCATGTTTGCCAAGCTCAAACTCGGATCTGCCAGGAAGTCAAAAGAGATCGATCAGTTTGTTGATCGGTCCATTAAACGGTCTAGAGGAACCATTTCAGTCATCATTACTTTGCAAGGTGCTCTACCATAGGTAGACTTTACGATCAATGACATTGAGCACGGAGGAGAGTTCACCCAGTCTCTGATCATTCTTGAGAAGCCGTTATTAGCCTTGGCTAAGGCAACTATAGATTGCGAGACTCAGGAGATCGATTTCATTGCATTGGAAGCACTCCGACCTCACCCAATCTTTGAGAACACACAATATTTTAAGGCAACACATAAAGTAGCAGACAACCGTGACCTCCGAGAGACAGTTGAGTCCCGTCTCTGTACTACACCAGAGATACTGACTGTCGAGGCGACTATTGGTTCAGAGACTCCATACATCTCTACATCACCCACTACTTGCATCACCATATCTGTGACTGCTTCTAGAGAAGACTCACAACCAAAAGATTCACCTGATTTAGATACAAATATTTCTAATTTCCTTGACTATCTAGATGATCCGACACATGAGCCGATAAATGCCAAGCCAACTGAGAACACTATGCCATACCAAAGACGTGCGCTGACCCTGCAGGAGTATTACAATGCATATAGTGACTCATCTATTGATGAATCTCTGGTCAGCACCTCACACACACTTCTTACAGGACCTACACTAAAGAGACAAATGGGACCAAATTGACTAATCTCGATAAATTGGTTCGTCCATCCCCTAGTCGGTCATCTGGTAAGAAGAAGAGTAGTATTGATTCCTCGAGGTGTTCCCCCGAACTCCTCAAGACTTATCACTCTCCTCTTCCTCTTGATGTTTCAGGTTCTAGAAAATCAACTAAGAAAGTTGCCTTAGACATACAAGAGAAGTAATTTTCTGAGGAGTCCTCATCAGGTCCAAATGAGGTGATCTATATTTGAGCAGCTCTTAAGCCATATTTAAGCAAGAGCCCAGTTTGACATCTCTAAAGCCATATTTGAGCAAGAAACCGTGTGTCGACCCTCATTGGAAATTCCCTATCCTTCACTATTATCCCTTTGAGGATGATTCCGACAACGACACATATGTATACTACCCACCCCTCGTTCTCGCAAGAAGGTATGTCCCAAACCTTCTTGATTCTGGTATATTCTCACTCCTCCTTGTGTAGGTTTTCTTTCTTTTTTTTCACTCCATACCCTATGATTCGCATCACTTACCCCTGTTCTATATCATTTTCATTTTGTGGTTATACTTAGGATAACTAAATCCTAAGTATATGGGGTGAGTGACCCGAGTTGCTCCATCTCTTCTTTTTATTTTCTTTTTATATATTCTTTCCCTCTCTCATCGCTCCTCAAATCTTGTGTTCTTTCCAATACTTAGGCTGACCAGAGCCTAAGTATAGGGGGGCTGATGTCTGATGTGTATTCTCCAATGCTCTAATATTTTTTCTCTTCGATTCTTTTCACCCACTTATGCTTAGTACGAGTTATGGGTTTTTGTCACCTTGTGCCATGAATACATATCACATGCTAAGTATAGGAGGTTTGTATATATTACATATATACTTTACCTATAGCTCGTACTTTGACTTGTTTGGAATTAGAATAAGGGGTTATGGGTAAATAGTTGTAAATAAGAGTTATAATAAAAAAACTTTTTCAAAAAACAAAAATTTGTTAATAAAACTAAAAACTCTCCATTTTCAAAAAAATAATATAAATACTTTTGAAAAAAATCAAGAATATTTTCAAAAAAATATCTTTTAAAAAATTTTCGATTTTTTTCTTCCCATTTCTTTTCAAAAACAAAAAAAAACTTTTCAAAAAAAATTGAGTTTCCATTCTTATTTACCTTTATTTAAAAAAACTTTTTTAAAAAACAAAAACCTTTTTTTTAAAAAAAGGAAAAAAACTTCTTTCTTCTTTTCATTCTTTTTCAAAAAAAAATTAGAATAACTTTTTCTTTCTTTTTAAAAAACTAAAAAAATTCATAAAAATCAAAATCACAAAAAAACCTAATTTATGAGTCCCTTACACATTCACATTCACGCAAGACTAGTGAAGTTCAAGAACACTTGGTTTATGAGGTCATGAGATTTTGAGTTAACCAACCTTAGTCATCAGAGTCTTTGACTTAATTATTCACATTTCCCTAGTTTGGAAGATTTGTGTGATATATTGCATGCTTAGTCTCTACCTTAAGAATATGATCATCACCTCACAAACACGGCTACGGTTGTGATGAGATGGGTTGAAATTTCTGTTGAGGAACTGGGATGAGGGGTATGGGTTTGGACATGATTTTATGATGCTCGAGGATGGGATAAAATGAATGCATGCTTCAAGAAACCTGAGTGTCAACACCTTTAGCCAGTATGAGAACATGATTCCGATATTATCTCTTGACACTTACCTATGTGCCAGGTTGTGATAAATCAGAAAAAATTGTTGATCAATGTGCGCCAACTCTTGGTAAAAGCAGTGGAGATATCCAAAAAAAGAAGAAATGTTGAAAGAAAAGCTCTCACCCTATAAAGTAAAATATCAAAGAGCTTCCACCAAAGGCGAGCGCTCCCAAACATTTCAAAGTATTCACTTGGATCAAATGCTATTAGGACCAAGGTGTCGGGCTAGCACCCAAAATGGGCTCTACACCGTATAGTGGTACAAGTCTGGGTGTCCAAGGTATCATAGATACTCAAAAGAGATGCACCCCGATGTACTCCCAGGAAAACAAGTGTAGACAACTCTGAATTCTCTTGACGGACACACTGATCAACAAACCCAAAAAATACATGTGTTAAGTAAATAAGGCACTTGAGAGGATCTTTGTTCCAATGAGAGGGATAGAAGAAATTATACAATCCTATGCCCTCCATCAACTAGCCTTACATCTACACTTTTAAGTCAAGCAACTAAAGAGACTATGGATTGGATGCAAAAAATGGTTTATTCCCTAGTGTTGAGGATCATATTCTTAGGAGAGTGTCTTGGACTGAATCTTGGGTAATGTTGCGACTCAACTCTTGTAACTATGGTCCACACTAAAAGTCATATCCCTATTATATATATATACACACACAGAGAGAGTTTGATGATTAGGGAAATTGGATACCTTTTGACTAGAGCTTGGTTCAACTTAGAATTTCAGAATCACTAAAACCAAGAGTTCTTCAACCAATCAAGTCTTGTATTCACATGCACAGTTAGGGGTTAATCCAACTCATTCATTTTTTATTTTCTCGAGGACTAAAAAATTTTAAGTATAGGGGGGGTGATGAATCTATGATTCATCATCTCAATATATTGATCTTAGCAAAATCGCTGAGTAAAATCTCAAATAAATGTCCATAAAAAAATAAATTAATAAAATAACCCTTGTAAATAAAATACACTAATTATATATATATATTATATTATACAAAAAAAACTAATAAAAAAGCCATAAAATAAAGGAGTTTTTCACCTGTAAATAGCCCAAACTTCATGTATTTTTAAAAATTTCATTTCAAATATAAAAATTCAAAAATATAAAATAAATTTCACCTCAAATAAATACTACTAGATTGCAAGGAGAAAACAACTATAAATTCCAACTTCCCTGCCGAATTACCACTCTGTATGAACTCCAAATTCACCAAACTCACTTTTAAAGTTTAAGTTAGAAAATTATATATCCAATGATAGTAGTCTCATTAAAATCAGAGCTCATTTGCAAAATATGGGTTTTGGGACCTAGGTGTACATTGTTTGTATTGTAAAAATTATTTCTTCTTGCCTTTTTTTATTTTCTTTTCTTAATTACTAAAAATCCAAAAAAATCGTTTTTGTGATTTATTTTATTTCTAGTATTTTATTCATTTTACTGTTATTTTGTTTGGTACCATTCCACCATATTTCTAACTTCCATTTCTTTTCTCTTTTTATTCTTCTCTTCATCCTCATTTTTCATGCCACCACTATCGGCCACCGCTGTCTGCTCGCCTCTCTAGCCCGACCACTGCCACAACCAAGCTCCACCCCATGCCCTCCCTCACACGGCAATCACCTTTAGGCCGCTCCTCCACCTTCTACCAGCGTTGTCTCCCGCCTGCGCAGGCCGCACTGCTCCATGCCCGTGACCACCCTTCTCTGCTTGTGGCCCTCCAGCCATGCCAGCCAAGAAGGCTGCAGTCCCTCCTTGTCCCTCTCCTTCAGCAAACCAGCAGCCGCCGCCTCCAATACCCACCTCGACCAGCCACCTCCTCGCACCAACCTCTTGCCATGGCCCCTCTTGGCCTCCTCTCCACCAACGGCTCATCCCGTAGTCGTGACCTCCACATATGGCCACCCGTTGCTGCAGTAGCTCCAGCACCCTCCAGCAGCCTTGTTCCACCACCACATGCCTCCACGCGGGCCGCACCGTCCCCACCGCTAGCCGCTAAAGCCCAACCCACATCCGTCATCTCCCTTTCATCAAGTCCTACCTACAATGAAGTTTATTCATTTTTTTTATTTTTGTAAAAATTGCATTATTTTTATTTTATATTTTCATTATTGCAAAAACGTCCATGTATATAGTTTGTTTGTATATTTTTATATTCTGAATTTACACGGATAACCCTATGTTTGCATGTTAATTGCATCCATATTGCATTGTTTATTTTAATAAAAAATATTAGATGTTGAGCAATTAATTCCCTATAATCTGAATATTTATTTGGATTTTTACAAGCTTTGGGTAATTAAGTATAGATTATTTAGTAAAAAAATTGCATATTTTATCCATTGAAGGGGTCTTAAATTCATATTTAATTCACAATTGCTCCAAATATTCCTCAAAAATCACAAATGATATCTTGAAATGGTTTTTAATTATTTTACAAATTTCATTCAAATTGGAGTTGTTCTTTGCCTTAAATAAATTATAGAATGATTTTAGTAAATGATTTTAAATTAAATCCACACATTATTTTTTCGAAATTCCAACTCTTCTGGATTGCTTATATAAATACTTTCTTGAGATAATTCACTCTATGGATGAATTGACTTTGTGGATTTATTAGGAAATAAATACTCACTATCACTTTGTTTTCATTAAAAAATCCATAAAAAATCATATATTGTAAAAAATCCAAAAAAATTATTATCGCCTCTTGCATCATGTTTAACTTTCAAATAAATTATCATAATTTTTGCAATATGTTTGTGTGAAAAATTACGTAAATACTCATAAAAAGTGTGCATTTTTCATTCTTGTATATTTACCCTCAAAACTCCAAAAAAATATGTTTTGCATTCATCACTGGATTAGGTTTCTATGAAAAATAATTTGCTAAATCGGATTAATCTCATATCAAAATTAATTTGGCTAAATTGTGTGTTTTCTTATTAACTTATTTCAGCCGCATTTTGCATTCGTATTTATTTTTTCATAAAAAATACAAAACAATTCTGCATTGGAAACCTATACCTAAGTCATCTGAATTAACCCAATGTTGTTCTTCTGCCTCCCTGTGTTTGACCCCAGACTTGCCCGTGATATAAATTAAAAGCCAAGTCCTTTTCACAAAGAGATTTGATTTGGTTCTGCATGATTTGCTAAGTATCCGTATTACAATGAGTACAAATTATTACACGTATTTAGCGATCCATTAGATGGAGCCGTTACCAGGGAGGCAATCAACTTAGGCTTTAATTTAGAAAATTAGATTTAGGTTTTCTCTCACTTGGGTATCCTGAACAACGACCCACCTTGTAATTAATCCAATTTTTATTTCTTTTCTCGCAATTGTTTTTCTGCTCTTTTTTGTATATATTTTGTTGTTTATCTCTCTAATATAAATTCTTTTTCCTTACGAGGGTCTGGTGGACTTGGAGTACATCGGAGGTCGATAGATGTGACAACTGCTGACTGCTGAAGATCAAGGAATTTTTAATTTATTTCGATTCTATTTTTATTATTGTTAAATTTTGTAATTATTGTGTTGTAATAATTTAGGCAATTTGCTTTTTACAGCGGCTCTTATTTGAGAGCTCGCGCTTGTATCAGGACTGGACATTTGACCCATTGATTAACGTGAAATTTTACTTTTTTAATAATGTAAATTGTCGTAGTATAGGAGGCAAATTTGGTTCAGCAAAAACCAAAATCGTTTGAATGTTGTGGAGTATTTATACTTGGCAAGTCTACCAAGGTCAAACACAGGGACACAGCTACCTAATTTATTTATTGAATTTTTATTCATGGAGCACATGTGTGAATAAATTCAATTACAGGTCTACATGATGAAATAATGCATTTTAAAATGCAATGATGTGATGCATGTTAATTTTAGTTGATTTTTATGCAATTTAAAGTGATGAATGAGTAATTATGCAAGGTTACATGTATGCTAAACAAAATATTACAAAAATACCCTAAAAGTATGAGCATCATAATAGAAATAGAAATCAGGGTCGATTTAATCGCGACATGAAGAACATTCATCAAATCAGAGCAAGATCAAGGAGGGAAGAACCAACATCTATCACAAAAAATTCACTTCATTGAAAATAGTGGTAGATAATAAAATTAAACATTCTATGATGTAGAGGATGAGACAAGGATAAAAACGACACTAAAATCATGCAATTTGGACCTACGATGCTCAAGTTATGAAGAAAATAATGCAGGGGCATAATTGTAAATAAATGCAAGAAAAATAAATGATAAATATTACATTTAGGTCCCTAGAGGGACCTAAATGCATATAAGAAAATATGCATGGGCCCCTTTATAATTTTTCCACTGAGCGGGGACCTTGTTGTAATTTTAGGAAAGTTGGAGGGCCTCCCTATAAAATACCCAGTCACGCACATGAGGCACATGCTTGGGGACCATTTTGCAAATATCAAAAGCACTAGGGTCTTTCATGCAATTTTCCCAGCACCCCACCTGTTGTGCATGTGAGAGAATAGGTTCGGAAGGCTGCCCCAAGTTCGGGACACGTGGCCGCATCTGGAGGCTCGGGTCAAGGTTCGGTGGGACCCAAGCCTGTAGGTTTGGAGGAGAGGCTCGGGCGCCACGTGGCTTCATCATAGCCGTCCGATAAGGATGATCGGACGATACATGTGTCTTCTTCCTCCACCACGAGCCACCAGAGGAGGCGGGGCTCCGACGACACGCGAATTTCTCCTCCGTGATCCAGAGGGTGGTCTAAAGGTCGGAGAATAGAGCAGGACGCCTGGTGGAGGTCTTGTAGGAGCGACGAGGCTTCGTCTATGTCTGGAATGGCGAGGCATCGGATGGTGATCAGCGTGAGGGCTCGTGACCGGCGAGGTGTCTTGAACTCCGACCATTGACAAGATATTGACCTGCTGGTGTGAACTTATAGCCGAAGCGTGCGAGTGAGTGAATGAGAGTGAAGTGGGGGTGAGTGGGAGCCATATCGAGCGAAGCTAGTGGTGTCTCGAGTGGGTCCTCCGATGTGTTGTCGGAGGAGATGGATCAAGGCGAGGGAGGTTCTGAGGAAGAGAGGGGGTGGTAGGCGAGGATTTGGGTGATCTTGCGGAGATGGTCGAGTGATCAATAGAGGGTCGAAGTGATTGCAGGTGGCGCAATAATTAGGAGAAGAAGTAAAGAAAATGTAAAGGAGATAACCTGGAGGTCGGAGCGGAACCGGCGGAGGAGGTGGCCTGGGTTGGGCTTCGGTTGAAGCCCGAGGTCTTTGCACAACGAGGTCGACCCTTCCCCGGTGCTCGGCGGAGCGTGATAGCGCCCGCAGCATGGTCAAAAGACCATGGATCGCACCAGGGGACGGCGACCATCGTCGCCTCGACAAGACCAACCTCCGCTGTCACCGGAGAGTGGAGGAGGCTAGGGCGGAGCCCCGTGAGTTAGTGGATGCCGGTGAAGGGAGGTGGAGGTGGTTATTTTATAGGAGGGAGGCTTTGCCATTATAATGTGGTAAGGGGTGCTTGCATGGATGATTGATGGCGGGTGAGTAATGGAGGAAGAAGGCTGGAGGTTATGCGAGGGAGGCGGAGGAATGGGCTACGTAGTGGAGCATTTTGATGGGAAGGGGGTGGCCTGAGGTGCCTTCCAAAATTGGAAGGGGGAGGAGGCGTTACAAGGGAGAAAGGCTAGCTGGAGAAAGACGATGGATGACAACCGTTGGATCTCACGATCCAACGGTTGGGATGGGTGCGAGAGCAGAGGGTGGAGATTAGATCCTTAGGATCTGATCGTGCAATGGAGGAATGGGCGCTAAAGAACGACCCAGATGGAGAGGTAGGAGAGATCGAATGGCTGGGAGAGATTGGGCGACGTGGAGAGATGGGAGTCGTAGGATGCGAAGGGGATCGAATGGCTGAAAAATGGGTGAGAGCGGATGGATTAGATTAGATCTCAGGAGAGATCTTGTGGCTGGAAGTAGGCGATAGATGGACGATGGAGATTGAGGCGGGACAGAGTGGATCCGACAGCCCACATGGGCACCGGGTGGCAAAAGGGGAAGCAGGCCATGTGGGTGGCCCAGAGGGCACCACGTGGCCCAATCAGAAAATTCAGAGAAATAAATACAAAGGAAAATAAGAAAGAAATAATTAGAGGCAAAATTAGGAAAAAGTCAAAACATGAAAGTTGCTCGTTTCGACGAGATCTATAACTTTCATGTTGGACAAAAAAAGCCAAAAGAGTCATTTGCACAAAAAGTATTTTTGAGGTATTTTTAAGGGGGATAAAAATACCGTCTTTTTGGTTTTGATATGTTTTTGTATTTTTTTAGTCTTTTAAAAGTCAGTGAATTATAGACAATTAATCTATCTAATTTTTTGGGGTTTTCGATTATAAAATAAATACAATAAAAATAAGAGAAATTAAATATAATTAATTAAGGTAAATTATACACAATATATTACAGGATAAAAATAGAGAATTAAAGGAGATTTTTATTGGTTTGATTAAGCCGGGGGTTTAATATGAGACTTTTAGCATGATGAATACGGGATTCATCATACCCCTATACTTAAACCATGCTCGTCCTCGAGCATCTAAAGAATGAAGGAGCCAGATTAATTCCTGATAGTGCAAGTGAAGATTTCAAGGTTCAATCTTTCGAAGACCCTTAATTTAAGAGATCCTAAAATTCTAGGTTTATCCAAGCCTTAGTCAGAAGGAATCCAACTTCTCTAATTATCAGACTCTCTTTTTGTACATATAATATAAGGATATGAATTTAGGTGTACTGCATTTCAAGAGAGTCGAGTCAATGCATCACTCAAAGTTCCAGTCCCAAAGACTCTCCTCTAGACCTCATCCTCAATACTAGGGAATAAGTCTATTCTTGCTTCAGTCAAACGTCTCATTAGTTTATCAGACTTGAAAGTGTAGATGTATGACCAGATGATGGAGGGCATGTGATTGTGTCTATTTTTCTCTCCCTCACATTGGAACAAGGGGCCTCTCGAGTGCCTTTTTACTCAACACATGTAAATTTTTAGATTGTTGATAAATGTGTCCGTCAAGAGAGTTGGAGCCATCTGCACTTGTTTTTCTGGGAGTACACCGGGGTGTGTCTTTTCTGAGTATCTAAGATACCTTCGACACCCATACTTGTATCTCATACGATGCAGAGCCCTTTTTGTGGTGTCAGCCCAACTCCTTGGTCCTAATTAGCACTTGGTCCAAGTGGACACTTTGATAGTGTTAGGGAGCGCTCACCATTGGTGGAAGCTCATTTGTAATTTGACTTTGGTACTTTGAGCTTTTTTTTGACATTTATTTTCTTTTGTTGGCTAGCTCCACTGCTTTTACCAAAAGTTGGCGCACATTGATCAACAATTTCCATTAAGTTTCATCACACCCTGGAACATAGATAAATATCAAAGAGATAGCATATGAATCTTGTTTACATATTGGGTACGGTTTTGCTGACACTCAGGTCTTCTGAAGCCTTCATTAACTTTATCCCATCCTCGAATATTATTAGATCGGGTCTAAACTCAAATCTCTAGTCCTAGTTCCTCAAGTGATTTCTCAACTCCTCTCATCAATTATGCAGTTGTGAAAGTGACTTGTGCTGATCATATTGTTTTGAAAGTAGAGATGAAGAGTACAATATAGCGCTCAGATCTTTCAAAATAGGGAAGTGTGTATATTTAAGTTTTAAAAACCCTAATGACACAGGCATGTTAACTCAGACTCTCAAGATCTCAGAAATCAAGTGTCCTCAAAATCCTCAAGCCTTAAGTGAGTGTGAATGTGTCAGGAATACACCAACTCCTTAGTTAGTGATTTTTTGTGTGATTTTTTGTTTTTGCAGATTGATATGGGTTTTCATTTTTGCGATTTTTTTAATTCTTGGGAGAGACAATGACTGGCCCAGGTTCAAATGAATAAAAGTATCTACTCTCAGCCAGTATGGGTGTAAGTACGAGCCGATAGATGGACCCGTGTTACTTGAGGACGGGGCCATATACGGTGTCCCCTAAACCACCCACTCTGCTAAGGGAGACCGAGGTTCCCTCACTAAAAGTGTCTACTAAGCCTAGTAGTCAGAGTCTAATTCCAAGAAGGGCTTTTAATTTTTTTTGAAAAGGAGTATTTGCATTAATCCCTCAATTTTAAGAAAAACATTTTTACAAGATTTTTACAAAACTCAGTTCTCTGGTTTACCAAAACCAAGCCTGAAAACAAAATTTTCAAAAAGTTTGAAAAACACGAGCTCTGGCTAAATTATATATATAGTAACATACAGTATACCCCCTATACTTAAATCTTGCTATGTCCTCATAGCACAAGTGTCATGAAACCATGGCTCGATCAAATATAGGGTGATATAGCGGAACTGAGGAGGAGGGTTCCCCTATACTTAGGTCAAAAATTGACCTGAGTATAAGAAGATAATTTGAGGGAAGGATGAGCAGGCGGGTCCCCCTATACTTAGGCTAAAAATAGCCTACGTAAGGTCTGAGTTAGGGGGGTGTCTGTACTATGATACACGGGTGGGGGGTAGTGAAATATACAGCGAGAGAGAGAGAGAGAGAGAGGGTGAAATATACAGAGGGAAGGGAGATGGGGGTTGTGTGTGTATGTGCAAATTTGTGTGTGAGAGGGGGGTGGATCATCAAGTGATCTACCTCTTCTTTTTTTTACAACATGCAAGCCCTCAAACGAGGACTGTTAAAATAAATATGCAAATGCAACACATAATTTTTTTTGTTTACAGGATGCAAATGCAGGCTGATTGATAAAAAATCCTAGAATTTCTTCACAAATTCTTTTACGGCCTCTTCAGCGGAAGCTCCCGACTTCACGCCTCCATAAAGATCAAGCGTCCTCGATTTTCATGGGCCCTGCCACAAAATAGAAAAGCTAGAATACACAGAGAAATTAAATCAACAGATATGATGCAAAAATGCTGCATGAAATGAGGACCTGTATATTTTAAAAATATTCAAAAAGAATTCAACAAATAAATTAAGTTAAGCTGTGTCCCCGGCAACGACGTCATTTGATGAACGTGAAATTTTACCTCTTTAATAATGTAAAATTGTAGTAGTATAGGAGGCAAATTTGGTTCAGCAAAAACCACAATTGTTTGAATGTTGTGGAGTATTTATACTTGGCAAGTCTACCAAGGTCGAACACAGGGATACAGCTACCTAATTTATTTATCGAATTTTGATTCATGAAGCATGTGTGTGAATAAATTCAATTACAGGTCTATGTGATGAACTATGCATTTTTACGCAACGATGTGATGCATGTTATTTTTAGTTGATTTTTGTGCAATTTAAAGTAATAAATGAGTAATTTTGCAAGGTTACATGTATGCTAAACAAAAGATTACAAAAATACCCTGAAAGTATGAGCATCATAATAGAAATAGAAATCAGGGTCGATTTAATCGCAACATGAAGAACATTCATCAAATCAGAGCAAGATCAAGGAAGGCAGAACCAACATCTATCACAAAATTCACTTCATTGAAAATAGTGGCAGATGATAAAATTAAACATGCTACATTGTAGAGGACGAGACAAGGATCGAAACAACACTAAAAACATGCAATTTAGACCTACGATGCTCAAGTTATGAAGAAAATATACAGGGGCATAATTGTAATAAAAATGCAAGAAAAAAATGATAAATATTACATTTAGGTCCCTGGAGGGACCTAAATGCAAATAAAAAAACCGGCTAGGCCCCTTTATAATTTTTCCACTACGTGGGGACCTTGTTGCAATTTCAGGAAAGTTGGAGGGCCTCCCTATAAAATACCCAGCACACACGAGAGGCACGTGCCTGGGGACCATTTTGCAAATATCAAAAACACCAGGGTCTTTCATGCAATTTTCCCAGCACCCCACGTGTCGTGCATGACGGGTCCGAAAACGCCTGGTTAAGAATGTGTTTTTTATGTTCGTGAGTGAAAATAATTAGAGTCGTTCGTTGTAGGCGGCGATCGGAAACAGTCAAGAAATAACCACAAATTATTATTCAATTTCAATCAAGTGGTTTCATATTTATTTTACTTGGGCAAGTCCCAAGTTCGATCACAAGGAGGCAAAGGAACAACCTAGAGATATGTCTATCTAATTTCGTGTTCGATTTTCAAGGCGGTCTTTTTTTGGAGTTTTCAATGCAATAAAGGGATGCAAAATGCAATTTCGGCCTATGGGACTAAAATGTAAAATTCACTCAAACGATGTCCGAAAAATACGAAATTTGGCCGAGACGATAATTATGACAAAGTTAGTCCACTGTAATTTTTTTGGAATTTTTGGATGCAATATGATTTTTTTTAGATTTTTAAATGCAAACAAAATAACTTTCAATATTTAATTATAATAAATATTAAACCTACTTATTTTCAAGATATAAAATTATCTAAGATCTATCACTAGGTGATAGACCTCGGAAAAATCCTAGACCTCAAAAATGTGGGGTTGAATACATATTAAAAATTAAATACTGAAACATGCTAAATAATATTTACAGAGCAATTTATGAATGCAAATGCAACGATTTTTGGGCACAATGTCAAGCAAAGTAATCTCTACAAAATGTGATTTTTCGAGGATTTTTAGAGCAACGGTTAATTAAATAAAATTTGAAGAGCACAGACTGGGCAAAATATAGTAAATTCCACATAATAATTAATTAATAATTAACCATTAATCCGAAAAATATCCACAGCATATCAAAATGTAGAGAATTAAGCAACAAATATAGTGCTATTTTTTTGATAATAAAATAATGTAGGGAAGATGTCCAAAGTTATGGGGGAACACAGGGGTGCAAATGTAAATAGTAATAAAATAAGGAAAAATAAAAGTGAAGACGGGGACCTAATAGTAATTACCAAAATTAGTAGGGCCCTTCTTGCAAAATTCCTAGAGAGGCACGTGCCCTCTGGAGGCGGGACTGATGTGCAATTAATGGAACCTCCGGGGGTGTCTTTGTAATTTTCCCATGGTCACGTGCCCGGCACGTGACCTGGGTGACATACGCTGACGTTCCCCCGAAGCACGTGCCGTGCACGTGCTTGGGGGCCTCGGGTTTCGCACCCGGCCCGGCGTTGTGGAACGGAGGCGGGAGGGAGCTCGGCCCCTCCTGGCGGAGCCTGGCGGTGCGGCTGGAGGAAGTTGGCGGAGGGGCTCGATGAAGACCTGTGATGAAGATGGCGTTGCGATCAGGCAAAGATGGGGCGGTGTTGTCGATGTCGCTGGAGGAAGCTGGCGGAGGGGCTCGGCCTAGACTTGCCGGCCGAGGTGGTGGCGAGGTCTGACGGGGAGGGCTGGCCGAGGCAAGGCGCGGAGCTGCTGGCGTTGGTGATGAAGGTGGAGGCGTACAACACAGTCGATGAAGATTGTCGGAGCGGTGTTGTGGCAGCGGAGGTACGGTGGTTGTCGAAGAAGCTCGATGGGGATGTAGCAGGCGGTGGTGGCGCGAAGTCGAAGACTATGGTCGGTGGCTCGACGCAGATGGCGGAGCAGGAGCAGAGGCGCGGCGAAGTGACGCGGTTGTGGCGAAGCCCGGAGGACTTCGGATCTCGCTGGGGTTTAAAGATGCCTGGGCTGTCACCACCAGTCACCGTCGTCCCAATCGGCGGATGAAGAATGGGGGACGCGTGCGGGTGGTTTAAATAAGAGAGAGAGATAGGTGGTCGGCGCGAGGATAACGGGATGACGGTCGTTGCGAGATCGGCGGGCGGCAGCCGTTGCAGAAGATGCGGAGGGGGCGGCGACGCCCACAAAATCGGGGGCGGAGGTTACGTCGCAGGCCGTTGGGAGGTAGACGACGCATCGCGGCCGTTCGATCGGCTGCGGATCGAACGACCGTGGATGGGCCACGTGGCGATAGCAGTGAGAGGGGGCGGGCGTGCACGTGCAGTGCGCGTGTGGGTGTGGCACGTGCGTGGTTTTAATTTTTATAAAAAACGAAATGTAAAAGGTCTAAAAATCAATGACACGTGGCGGCCTCTGGGGCTGCCACGTGTCAGCTCCAGAAAAATCAGAAAATAAAAGAT
The DNA here is from genome assembly GCA_037367405.1 of Ottelia alismoides. Classification (NCBI taxonomy): domain Eukaryota; kingdom Viridiplantae; phylum Streptophyta; class Magnoliopsida; order Alismatales; family Hydrocharitaceae; genus Ottelia; species Ottelia alismoides. The sequence goes on from JAZKJV010002937.1 coordinate 505,054, forward strand.
TTGTAAAATCGATAAAAAATAGCAAATGACCTCGGATCGAAAAAATTCCTTCATGAAAAATGCTCGTCTCGATGAGATCTACAACTTTCATGAAGACATCAAATCCAAAATCGGTCAAATGTAAAAAGGGAATTTTTGGGGTATCCCATGTACATAGAATACCTTGATTTTTAGGTTTTGTAATTTTTTTGTCATTTTTAAACACGATAAAAATCTGGAAAAATATAGAGAAATCAAAGATAAATAAAAGACACCTAGTTCTAATTTTTTTGAATTTTTATAAATTAAGAAAATTTATGCATGAAATACAAGGTCAAAAGCCACGAAAATATACAATGTACAAAAGAGGCCCAAAAGCCAACTTTCACATACGAGCTCCGATTCACTTGAACTTGGTCTTGTTTTGAAGGTAATTGAATGTGCATTGGTTCAAAAGTGAGTAGGATCCAATGGACACTGGATAGGGAAGATATGGGGCTTTTAGTCTGAAAATCCTGAAACTAGGGTTTGGGTTTTTGGTCCACTTAACAGGGTTAGTGATTTTTTTGTATTTTTCCTCTATTCTTGTTAGTGATGTGCACACAGTGGAGGTGGTTTTGTGGCATTCGGAGTTAGCATGGAGGTGTTAAAAATAGGGGAAGTTAGGCTATTTACAGGTCATTTTTGGCTTGGATTTTTGGCTTCTTATTTTATGCAGAAATTAAAGCTAAAATGCAATTCTTATGAAATCATGCATAAATGCTAATTATGCAAAATAAATGCAGAAATGCAGTTGATTTTGAGGGACTTGAGCTTAATTAATGAGACTTAGAGTGGTGAATCCGAGATTCATCATCCCCCTATACTTAAACCATGCTCGTCCCTGAGCATCAAAAAGAAATACCATGAAGTGAAATGAGACTGGGTTCCATACCAAGACCATGAGCTGAAGGTGAAAATGAAACTAGACTCGACCCTTGGATTAATAGTGTGGCGGAACTTCGGTGAGACTTAGAATTTTAAAATCAACAGCCCTCAAGTTCTACACATCATTGTCACAGTTTCGGCTCAGAAGTCATCTTAGACCAATCCTCTTCCCAAAGTATACCCTATGAATATTGAACAACCGGCTCAAGTGTGTGAAGGGGTTTTAGCTCTTCCCATCCAGAATGCCAGACTACCATGCTCCTCTCCTCTCCAGTAACTCGTCCTCGGGGAGTCATGTATTTCCTTCTAAGGTCTGTCGCGTTGTGTTCACAATCGAATGAGGGAGAAGATAGAAGAAAGAGAAAAGAACTGGAGGGTGGCCAGTGTAGTCACCTCTCCTTGTGAAGATGGCCAGTGTAGCCGAGTCTTCACCAAGATCTGCAGTTTTCTTGAAGCTTGGACCTTTTTGGTTGGATTTTTATTTGGTGGAATGCTTCTTTGTATTTGGAATTTTTAGTGGTTCTGCTTGGATCTTGTTGTGCCCCTACGGATATAGAATCTTTTTGTTCCGTACATTTTTTGGGATCTTAAAAAAAATTGTGCCCAGCCGTCCATCCCTTTTCCAAAACTTTATTTCAACCCGTACTCCGGTCTTTAGATTTCCACGCTACCAGAAAAGGGACTCACACAGTCTTCCAACATCCCATCTGGGTTGAGCTAAGTGCATAGTGCGAGAGTACAAATTAATTCTCTATTCCAGAGTTGTACCCAGAATGAAGAGACCAGGTTAGACACTAAGAGTCAAACGCTGTACATTATCATGTGGAACTTAAGGAATTAAGTCACAAAGACCTGAAGCTCTTAAAATCCTATTTCTCGGTGAAGTTCCTCTGAAAATTAGGTGGATTAAGATCAAGTCCAGACCACTCTCGATTTCTACTCATGACTCGGTTCAGATGCCAATGACTTTTCACAGATGCAAATGCATGTGATGTTGGATGAAGTGCAGGTGTGTGCAATGCAGATACAAAATTTTTTTTTGAATTTTTTTATGCAAGGGACATTTTTTATGCAGAAAATGGAATAAGAAGCCTTCTTTTTTTTTCAAAAATTTTGGGCACGGTTAGTGTTAGTAGAAAAACCCTTTTTTTTGCTTGTTTGTTTGTTTTTTTTTCAAGTTAGTACCCACCCCGTAAATACATATAGACTTACGCGAAAGTACGAGATATGGGTAAAATATATACAAAGTATATATACAGACCCCCCTATACTTAGCGAGTGCTGTGTCCTCAGAGCACAAGAAGCGGAAGACATAGCTCGGGCTAAGCGTAAGAGAGTGGAAGAAAAAAAAAGCGGTTAGGATATGTGAATAAGGCGAGTATAAACAGGTGGATGTTGGTTCCCCCTATACTTAGACTTTGGTCCGCCTAAGTATGGAAGAAGGGTGGAGATGGAGCGATCGAGAGGAAGAGTGTGATCTGGGGAAATGATATATACAGATGGCATTGGTCCCCCCTTATACTTAGGCCTTGACCTAAGTAGAGGAAGAAGTTGTACAAGGAGACCGATGTGTCGGGAAGGAGAGTGGGTAGCCGATGATTAAGGCGATTTTCGCTGATCTTTTTGTGAGCCTGCGGTGGGAGATCGTAATGATGAGACGGAGATGAAGCATATAATTCCCAACTATGATCAGAGTAATCCTCAGAAAAATCATGATGGGTAATAGATGAAGTGTTTGAGTCAGATGAAAGATATCCATCATCAGAGTTATCCTCAGAGGAGTAGTAATTGAAAGTAGACATACTCCAACTATTCTGGTCTTTTTGTTTCTTCAGTTGTTTCCTCAGACTTCGTTCGTTCTTGGGGTCAATCGGTTTGTCCTCAGATGAATACTCAGAAGCACCGGTCTCAGTCAGCTCATACGAAATAATTCCAGTGTACTTGAAGAGTGCAGGAGCATCAGCTTTGGATGAGTAGTAGTTAGGAACGGGAGTTGTCCAACGAGAATTGAATTTTGGATCCTTGGGAAGATATGGCTTTAGGGCTGCCGAACAGACTTCACTCATGCAGACCATCTTTTCCGAACCTGATGAGGGATAATCAGCTGATTCATCTTCCGAAGGGTCAAAGGTAGCTCTCTTTTTATTTCGTCGTGAAGGTGTCGGTTCACTCGAATATCCATATGAATAGCCATTAGAATTTTCCTTGGTCGGTGTTTGGTCTGCGCGTTTGTTCTTAGTCTCCCGAATGTTTGACCACTCTCGATTTAGGATGATTTGGTCAAGATATTCAGAGAATGTTGCTCCAGGGTGTGACCATGCATATGTCTCAGGATCGTAGTAGAAAGATTTGTCTATTTTGAGATCCGCGGGAATTGAAATACTGGGGAGAGTCTCCGCATGTTCTTTCTCAATTGATTCGATGTTGGCGCATTCCTGTGTCGAGTTGATGTAATCCATGTAGTCAGAGTAGGTTGACCCAGGGTGTGCCCATGCATAAGTCTCTGGATCATATGATTCATATACATGATTCTCCATTGTGAGAGCGGCTGAGAATGGAGCAGGGGGGACATTTTCTAAACCAATAGTCTCATCAACAACCGCTATCTCAGGTGTGGTTGCGGGGTAGGGCTCTTCTACCACTTCATGGTTACGGTTGTTGGGGACTTCGTGGGTTGCCTCAGGAAATCGTGATTCCTCAAAGATATGGTCTGATCTAAGTGCTTCCAATGTTGTGAAATTGATTTCTCGAGTCTCACAATCAATACTCGCCTTGGCCAATGACAAGAATGGCTTTCCGAGAATGATTGGAGACTGGGTGAATTCTCCATGATGCTCAATATCAATGATCGTGAATTCTACTTTGAGCGGAGCATCTTGAAATTTCATGATGACAGAAATGATTCCTCTCGGCCGCTTTATTGATCGGTCCACCAATTGAATAATCGCTCGTAATTTCCTAGTCGGTCCGAGTTTGAGTTCGTGAAATACAGAGGTCGGGAGGATATTGATTGGTGAATCGTCATCAATCCGAGCATGGGTGAAAATTGTGTCTTTGATTTCACAGTCAAATCTGGGCAACTGCTTCACTATGCGGCTCTTGGTTTTTCTCCTCAACACCAAGGAGGAGCCATTGACAATATATGTCTCTTGGTCTTGGTTCTAGTCTTGCCCGACTTTTTCATAGTTAATTTTTCCGTTAAAAATCTTTTAAGGTCGGGGAAGTGTTCAATGGCCTGTAGAAAGGGAAGTTCAAAAATAAATTTCTTTCCTAGTGCTTCCCGTACAGTTGGATCCAAATTCCTCAGATCGTCTTCAGTCTCAATTTTTATGAAATTTTCTAAATTTTCAATTTTTTAAATATTTTCTGGGTGGTGTGGGGGTGTGGGGTGTTCTTCAGATGAAAGGGGCTCTGGTGTTTAGGGTGAGAGTTAATGACATAGTCATTTTCAGAATCGTCCCTAGCTCCCTGAATATCCTCAGAATTTTCAATCTCAGATCAAGTTATTTCCTCATTCATTTTATTGTCCGAGCCACCATAGAATGCGATGAATCGATCGGTAAATTTTTGAAATCTCTCCTCTATTGAATTGAATCTTGTTTTTATCCTCGAAATATCATCCTCAAAATTCAATTCATGATTAATCATAGGCGCAGTCGGTGTGTGTTCGATGATTTCATCTTCCATTTTCTCGTTTGTGCTAAGAGGAGAATTTCTTGGAATATCCAATATATGATCATTAATTTCAGAAAATATCTCCTCAATAATCATGGAAGGCGGCTGCTCATATGATCCTGACATGTGGAGTCGGTCCGAAGGGTGTTCAATTCTTTGAGCGGTCGGACGTTGATGTAGTAGAGTCAGCATGTAATCAGTCCAGTCCTCTATATGATTGTCATGTCTGAAAAGGGGGTTGTGATGGTCAATCCAAGATGATGATTGTTCATGTGTGTTCAAGGGAAGGGTCGATGGAAGAGGTGAAGAAGTGTTCAATTCGATCATGTGGTTACCATCTCCCATGAATGATGGATTGATATTCACCAAATAGGATGGGTGAATTGCATGATCGGTGTAGGGAGGATTGATATATGAAGAAGTGGAGACCTCAGTCGGTTGTTGATTTGTCCGGTCCAAAAACAGAGGATTGTCATTCATGGAGCATATCGGATTGGTCAAAAGAGATGGTGGTTGAGAGTCTCTTGGAGAAGGTGTTTTGGGTCTAACCGACACGAATTCATTTTCATAGTATAGTTCTGATGGATTCTCGGTCATTTCTGAAAGAGTTGACAGGAATGAGGGGTTGGGTCTATTTTTGTACAAGAATTCCATTATCAAGAAGAGAGGAGAGATAATTGCACGGGATAGTCAAGAGAGATCGAATGTGCGGCTATTGATCTTGAAATCGGTTAATGCACACCAATGCAAACACCTTTCAAACCCCGGGTTCACCAACGCACACAATGAAGCCGTAAGAGCTCGGCTATTATCTTTTCGATTTTAGTTGGTGATAAATCAATCTTGGCAAAAATTTAGCGAGCTGAGATTTCGGATTTGGGCTCTAGCCTTAAGTGTCGTCTCTCGCTCACAAAAAAAAAATATAAACATCCAAGGTCGGGGTTGCTCTCCCGCAAAAATTCTTGATTTTATGGATTATTTTGAAATCGGCTATATTTAGTAGTCCCAGTTTTTATTAGGTGATCACTGAAGAATTTAGATGAGCACAAATACACGTCTACCGTCCAGTCCCAATTTCCGTCTAAAATTATGTGATAAAACAAGAGGGAGGAGTTCGGGAAAAGCCGATGCACGCGAAAAACAATGATGTATGCTCAGTTAGAAGACTTACAGTGCCTCCTCGCAATCTCCATGTGGGATGCAATACTAAATTGAAAAATTTATTCTAAATGCGTGCAAGCCGATGAAAACCGCACCTAAGCAGAAAGTTCTATTAGCGGGAAGAATTGAGTTAAATTTGGCTAAGTTGAACGATCTATGTGCGTCTTGATTAAAGTGTAGTGTGGCTTAAGATCCTACGAGCACAATCAAAAATAAAAATGCTCTGAGAGCCGTATGTGTAGGTCTATCCTAATCGCCACTCAAGTCGGGCCCCACCCTCACCGGACAGTGAAACAGGCCACAACAAACCACAAATAGAGTTCAATGTCTTTTTACACACGCGAGAGTCCAAACGGACACCGCTATAAATGAGCAGAAAATAAAAATTGCAGAAATTTAAAACCTAGACTCTACGCTCTCTCACGACTCGACTCGATCTTAAATTAATTGCGGCTTCTTCGGATGTCGGAGAAGATGCGTCGGTTTCTTGAAAAACAGCTCCACGTGCGCCGGATACCTCGCAAGAAAAATAAGAGAGAAGATGTAAGAGAGTGACTCAAAAAATAATCAAAATAAGAAAATAAATGTTGGAAAAAAATTATGGCATTTACAATGGAAAATTCGGGGGTCAGACTACCCGAATGCGGAAAACCGAACAAATTTTTTCAAAACACAAAACTAAGCCATTTGCACTCCCCAGCAACGGCGCCATCTGACGGTCCGAGAATGTCGCTTTTAAAAAGTTGTTTTTATCGTGAAGTGCGTAAAAATAATTAAAGTCGTTTGTTGTAGGCGACGATCAGAAATAGTCAAGAAATATCCACAAATTATTATTCAATTTCAATCAAGTGGTTTCATGTTTATTTTACTTGGGCAAGTCCCAAGGTCGATCACAAGGAGGCAATGGAACAACCTAGAGATATGTCTATCCAATTTCGTATTCAGTTTTCAAGGCGGTCTTTTTTTGGAGTTTCCAATGCAATAAAGGGATGCAAAATGCAATTTCGTCCTATTTTAGGGACTAAAATGTAAAAATCACTCAAACGATGTCTGAAAAATACGAAATTTGGCCGAGATGATAATTATGACAAAATTAGTGCACTGTAATTTTTTTGGAATTTTTGGATGCAATATGATTTGTTTAGATTTTTAAATGCAAACAAAATAACTTTCAATATTTAATTATAATAAATATTAAACCAACTTATTTTCAAGATATAAAATTATCTAAGATCTATCACTAGGTGATAGACCTCGAAAAATCCTAGACCTCGAAAATGTGGGGTTGAATACCTATTAAAAATTAAATACTGAAATATGCTAAATAATTTTTACAGAGCAATTTATGCATGCAAATGCAACGATTTTTGGGCACAATGTCAAGCAAAGTAATCTCTACAAAATGTGATTTTTCGGGGATTTTTAGAGCAACGGTTAGTTAAATAAAATTTGAAGAGCACAGACTGGGCAAAATATAGTAAATTCCACAGAATAATTAATTAATAATTAACCGTTAATGCAAAAAATATCCACAGCATATCAAAATGTAGAGAATTAAGCAAGAAACATAGTGCTATTTTTTGATAATAAAATAATGTAGGGAAGATGTCCAAAGTTATGGGGGAACACAGGGGTGCAAATGCAAATAGTAATAAAATAAGGAAAAATAAAAGTGCAGACGGGGACCTAATAATAATTACCAAAATTAGTGGGGCCCTTCTTGCAAAATTCTCAGAGAGGCACGTGCCCTCTAGAGCCGGGACTGATGTGCAATTAATGGAACCTCCGGGGGTGTCTTTGTAATTTTCCCACAGTCACGCGCCCGGCACGTGAACTGGGTGACGTACGTTGACGTTCCCCTGAAGCACGTGCCTTGCACGTGCTTGGAGCCCTCGGGTTTCGCACCCGGCCCGACGTTGTGGAACGGAGGCGGGAGGGAGCTGGGCCCCTCCTGGCGGAGCCTGGCGGTGTGGCTGGAGGAAGCTGGCGGAGGGGCTCGATGAAGACCTGTGATGAAGATGGCGTTGCGATCAGGCGAAGATGGGGCGGTGTTGTCGATGTCGCTGGAGGAAGCTGGAGGAGGGGCTCGACCTAGACTTGCCGGCCGAGGTGGTGGCGAGGTCTGACGGGGAGGGCCGGTCGAGGCAAGGCGCGGAGCTGCTGGCGTTGGTGATGAAGGTGGAGGCGTACAACACATTCGATGAAGATGGTTGGAGCGGTGTTGTGGCGGCGGAGGTACGGCGGTTGTCGAAGAAGCTCGATGGGGCTGTAGCAAGCGGTGGTGGCGCGAAGTCGAAGACGTTGGTCGGTGGCTCGACGCGGATGGTAGAGCAGGAGCAGAGGCGCGGCGAAGTGACGCGGCTGCGGCGAAACCCGTAGGACTTCGGATCTCGCCAGGGTTTAAAGATGCCTGGGCTGTCACCACCAGCCACCGTCGTCCCAATCGGTGGATGAAGAATGGGGGAGGCGTACGGGCGGTTTAAATAAGAGAGAGAGATAGGTGGCCGACACGAGGATAACGGGATGACGGCCGTTGCAAGATCGGCGGGCGGCGGCCGTTGCAGAAGATGCGGAGGGGGTGGCGACGCCCGCAAAATCGGGGGCGGAGGTTACGGGGCAGGCCGTTGGGAGGTAGACGACACACTGCGGCCGTTCGATCGGTCGCGGATTGAACGGCCGTGGATGGGCCACGTGGCGATAGTAGTGAGAGGGGGCGGGCGCGCACGTGCAGGGCGCGTGCGGGTGTGGCACGTGCGCTGCACGTGCGTGGTTTTAATTTATTTTTTTTTATAAAAAACGAAATGTAAAAGGGATAAAAAACAATGACACGTGGCGGCCTCTGGGACTGCCACGTGTTAGCTCCAGAAAAATCCAAAAATAAAAGATTTGTAAAATCGATAAAAAATAGCAAATGACCTCGGATCGAAAAAGTTCCTTCACGAAAAATGCTCGTCTCGACGAGATCTACAACTTTAATGAAGACATCAAAGCCAAAATCGGTCAAATGTAAAAAGTGAATTTTCGGGGTATCCCATGTACATAGAATACCTTGATTTTTAGGTTTTGTAATTTTTTTGTCATTTTTAAACACGATAAAAATCCGGAAAATATAGAGAAACCAAAGATAAATAAAAGACACCTAGTTCTAATTTTTTTGGATTTTTATAAATTAAGAAAATTTACGCATGAAATACAAGGTCAAAAGCCGCGAAAATATACAATGTACAGAAGAGGCCCAAAACCCAACTTTCACATACGAGCTCCGATTCACTTGAACTTGGTCTTGTTTTGAAGGTAATTGAATGTGCATTAGTTCAAAAGTGAGTAGGATCCAATCAGACACTGGATGGGAAGATATGGGGCTTTTAGTCCGAAAATCCTGAAACTAGGGTTTGGGTTTTTGGTCCACTTAACAGGGTTAGTGATTTTTTTGTATTTTCCCTCTATTCTTGTTAGTGATGTGCACACAGTGGAGGTGGTTTTGTGGCATTCGGAGTTAGCATGGAGGAGTTAAAAATAGGGGAAGTTAGGCTATTTACAAGTCATTTTTGGCTTCTTATTTTATGCAGAAATTAAAGCTAAAATGCAATTCTTATGATATCATGCATAAATGCTAATTATGCGAAATAAATGCAGAAATGCAGTTGATTTTTAGGGAATTGAGCTTAATTAATGAGACTTAGAGTGGTGCATCCGAGATTCATCAGTGCACGCGAGAGACTAGGTTCAGAAGGCTGCCTGAGGTTCGGGACACGTGACCGCATCTGGAGGCTCGGGTCAAGGTTCGGTGGGACCCGAGCCTATAGGTTTGGAGGAGAGGCTCGGGCGCCACGTAGCTTCATCATAGCTGTCCGATCCGGATGATCGGACAACACTTGTGTCTTCTTCCTCCGCCGCGGGCCACCTGCGAGGCTCCGACGACAAGCGAATTGCTCCTCCGTGCTCTAGAGGGTGGTCTGAAGGTCGGAGAAGAGAGCTAGGCACATGCAGAGGTTCTGGAGGAGCAGTGAGGCTCTGTCTATGTCTGGAATGGCGAGGCGGCGGAAGATGATCGGCGTGAGGTCTCGAGACCGGCGAGGTGGCTTGAACTCCGGTCATTGACAAGATATTGACCTACAGGTGTGAGCTTATAGCTAAAGCGTGCAAGTGAGTGAATGAGAGTGAAGTGGGGGTGAGTGGGAGCCATATCGAGCGGAGCAGGTGGTGGCTCGAGTGGGTCCTCCAACGTGTTGTCGGAGGAGATGGATCGAGGCAAGGGAGGTTCTAAGGAACAGAGGGGGTGGTGGGCGAGGATATGGGTGATCTTATGGAGATGGTCGAGTGATCAATGGAGGGTCGGAGTGATTGGAGGTGGCATAATAATTATGAGAAGAAGTAAAGAAGATGTAAAGGATCTGACCTGGAGGTCGGAGCGGAACCGGCGGAGGAGGTGGCCTGGGGTGGGCTTCGGTTGGGTCTTTGCACGACGAGGTCGACCCTTCCCCGGTGCTCGGCAGAGCGCGATGGCACCCGCAGCATGGTCAAAATACAATGGATCGCACCAGGGGATGGCGACCATCGTCGCCTCGACAAGACCACCCTCCGCTGTCACCGGAGGGTGGAGGAGGCTAGGGCGGAGCCTCGTGAGTTGGTGGATTCCGGTGAAGGGAGGTGGAGGTGGCGATTTTATAGGAGGGAGGCTCTGCCGTTATGAGGTGGTGAGGGGTGCTTGCATGGATGATTGACGGTGAATGAGTAATGGAGGAAGAAGGCTGGAAGTTACGCGATGAGGCGGATGAATGGGCTACGTGGCGGAGCATTTTGATGAGAAGGGCGTGGCCTGAGGTTCCTTCCAAAATTGGAAGGGGGAGGAGGCGTTACATTGGAGAACGGCTGGCTAGAGGAAGACGATGGACGGAAACCGTTGATCTCACGATACAACAGTTGGGATGGATGCGAGAGCAGAGGGTGGAGATCAGATCCTTAGGATCTGATCGTGCGGTGGAGGAATGGGCGCTAAAGAACGGCCCAGATGGAGAGGTAGGAGAGATCGAATGGCCGGGAGAGATTGGGCGACGTGGAGAGATGGGAGTCGTAGGATGCGAAGGGGATCAAATGGCTAAAAAATGGGCGGGAGAGGATGGATGAGATTAGATCTCAGGAGAAATCTGATGGCCGGAAGTAGGCGATAGATCAGAGGTGGAGATTGAGGTGGGACGGAGTGCATCCGACGGCCCAGATGGGCGTCGGGTGGAAAAAGGGGAAGCGGGCCACGTGGGCGGCCCAGAGGGCATCACGTGGCCCAATCAGTAAATTCATAGAAATAAATACAAAGTAAAATAAGAAAGAAATAGTTAGAGGCAAAATTAGGAAAATGTCAAAACATGAAAGTTGCTCGTCTTGACGAGATCTACAACTTTCATGTGGGGACAAAAAGCCAAAGAAGGTCATTTGCATAATAAGTATTTTTGGAGGTATTTTTAAGGGGGATAAAAATACCGGCTTTTTGGTTTTGATACGTTTTTGTATTTTTTTAGTCTTTTTAAAGGTCAGTGAATTATAGGAAATTAATCTATCTAATTTTAGATGTTTTTGATGATAAAATAAATACAATAAAAAAATAAGAGAAATTAAATATAATTAATTAAGGTAAATTATACAAAATATATTACAGGATAAAAATAGAGAATTAAAGGAGATTTTTATTGGTTTTATTAAGCCGGGGGTTTAATTTAATATGAGACTTTTAGCATGATGAATACGAGATTCATCACCCGTTCATGGTCGTGTGGTTGATTGACGTAGAACAGGACTTGCTCTCGCGACTCTTAGAGCATTTTTACTAGAATATTTTTATTACTTGTGCTCGTAATCTTTAGGACCACACATCACATTTAACGAGTCACACTTAGACCGTAAAGATATTAGTACATATTAAATTGTTCATCACTCGCTAATAGAACAACCTGCCTAGTAACGAATTTCTTGTTTGCATCTCATATGATATAAAATTTCAATTCTGTGTTGCATCCTGAATGTAGAGCACGAGGATCACTATTAGTCTTCTGAATTAGGCATGCATCATTGATTTCACTATTTGCATCGGCTTTTCTCGATTCCCTTCCTCTTGGTTTTTAAACATAAGTTAAAAGGAAATCGGGACTTATCGTTCGGCATGCCGTGTTTGGTATATTAATCAAGTGATAACCAAACTTAAAATTAGGATGGGTAATCAGAGTTGACCAAAAAAATTGACTAAAGTTAACACTTATTTTTGGGAGAGTAAAACCCTCATTGTACGCTTGTGCTATTGTGATTGTTGAGAGGTGAGGATGCATCCCTAGGTAGTGCCCAAAACCTGCTTTTACGCCCTACGTAATTGGGTGTATATCTTGATTCATCACCTAATTAAAATAGAAAAGATAAACGGTCGGACTCTTGCGACCATCACTGTGTTGAGTAGGTGAACTCAGGATTTGCTCTTGTGTTTATTTGTTTGTATGTTATTCGGTGCACTTGTACACTTCCTTCCTTGATCCGCTTCATTCTCCCATCTCTCTTCAAAGATGTCGGAATATTGGTCATCATATCCAAGTTACTCTTCTTCGACCATATTCCAATCATCTCCACTTTCTTATTCCTCCTCATACCCACACCCCAACTGCGATGTCAGAACTTTAACTGACTTCCCCCACTTCTTCGTACTTCTCTCCTACTCCACATTCTTACTCCCCTGAGCCACATCCACCTTAGATTGATTCACCATATTCTCGTCTGCTTGCTGGAGTTAAGGAACAAATCGAAGAGCAAGCCACTACTGAGATGAATGATTGGCAGAATCAGTTGCCCCCACAGACCTCATTCTCACCCCGAGTTGGGACTGGACGCCAATTGACCTATACACATCCCGACTTGACCTTAGGGTACAACATGGTCAACCAAACAAACCAAATTGAGAGTCCTGCACCATATGATCTTCTTGACTTGATTGACATGAGTGATGAAGCCCACGTTGACCAACCTTCGTATCACCCATTCGGAGAGCTGAAACATATTGGGGATTGGATTCATGCGATCGATCTCCTTAACAGACCCCTGTCTACTGACTCTACCTTATGAGGCTCCGACCAACATCTGTCATACAGATGTGTCATAATCAACTCAGCATTACACACATGAGTTGAGGTGTGTTGAATATAAGATCTCGAGTTCTTAGTAGTATCCTCCAACTGAGCAGACTTCTCTCATGATGTGTCATGAGAATTTATTGGAGGATGACATTTCAAGAACAATCAAGAGTCCAGGTATAAAAGTGGATCATGGATTTCATGGATTGAATTTTGAAAATATGGAAGCCACCGGATTGACCACATGTCATGTACAACTGGAGTCCCTTCTACCTCCCTCTTCTACTAACCACTTTCCCTCCAAACTAGAGTCTATACATTCTCCTATTCCCCCTTCACCTATCAAAAACACCAAAAAATTTGAAAAACCCGAAAATACTAGAAAAATTGAAAATGGAAAAGATCTAAAAAAATTAGATCTAGAACTTAGGGAAGCACTCGATAGAAAGTTGATTTTTAAGCTCCCCTTAGTATTGGCCATTGAATACTTTCCCAATCGCAAAAGATTTGTGAGAATTAAACTAATGCCTAAATGATCCGGCAATAAGAGAACAAGGACTAAGAGACACATAGTGTTTATGGCCAATGCTTTGGTGATATGGAGAAAAACCATGAGCTGCGGAGTAAAGCGGTTGCCTAGGCTCGATTGTGAAATCAAAGACACTACCTTTTCCCATGCAAGAATCGATGACGACTAACAAATAAATATCTTCCCGGCCTCCCTGTTTGCCAAGATCAAACTCGGATCTGCCAAGAAGTCAAGAGAGAACGTTCAGTTGGCTAATTAGTCAATTAAATGATGTAGAGGAACCATTTCGGTCATCATTACTTTCCAAGGTGCTCTACTGTAGGTAGACTTCACGATCATTGACATTGAGTACTGAGGAAAGTTCACGCAGTCTCATATCATTCTCAGGAAGCTGTTTTTAGCCTTTGCTAAAGCAACTATAGATTGCGAGACTCGGGAGATCAATTTCACTGCATTGGGAGAACTGAGACCTCACCCACAATATTCTAAGTTAACCCAAAAAGTCGCAGACAACCGTGACATCTGAGAGACAGTTGAGTCCCATCTCTCTACGACACCTGAGACACTGACTGTCCTTATGACCATTGGTTCAGAGACTCCCTACATCTCTACATCACCCACTACTTGCATCATGACAACTATAGCTTCTAGAGAAGACTCACAACCAAAAGCTACCCCTGAGTTTGACACAATTATTTCTGATTTCCTTAACTATCTAGATGAACCGATGCATGATCCAATAAATTCCAAGCCAACTGAGAACACTATGCCATACCAGAGACGTGTGCTGACCCAACAGGAGTATTACAATGCATTTGATGACTCATCTGATGATGAACCTCTGGTCAACACCTCACGCACACTACATCTAGGACCTACACCAAAAGAGTCAACTGGGACCAAATTGACTAAACTCGATAAATCGACTGCTCCATCCTCTAGTTGGTCATCTAGTAAGAAGAAGAAAAATATTGATTCCTAGAGTATTCCATCGAACTCCTGAAGATGTATCCCTCTCCTCTTCTTCTTGATGCTTTAGGTTCTACAAAACTGGCTAAGAAGGTTGCCTTCGACATACAGAGAAGGAATTTTCTGAGGAGTCCTCATCAGGTCAAGATGAGGTGATCTATATGATTGAGCTCAGTTGGGCTATTCTTAAGCCATATTTGAGCAAGTAGCCATGTGGACCCTCATTGGACGTTCCCTATCCCTCACTATTATCCCTCTGAGGACGATTCCGACAGGGACACATATGTATACTACGCACCCCTCGCTCCCTCAAGAAGGTCCATCGCAAACCTTCTTGATCCTTGTATATTCTCACTCCTCCTTATATAGTTTACCATTCTTTTATTTCCCTCCCTCCCCTGTGATTCGCATAACTTGCCCCAGTTCCATATCATTTTCATTTTGTGGCTATACTTAGGATGACTAGATCCTAAGTAAAGGGGGTGAGTGGCCCGAATTGCTCTAACTCTTCTTTTTATTTTATTTTTGTATATTCTTTCCCTCTCTCATCGGTCCTCCATTCTTGTGTTCTTTCCAATACTTAGGCTAACCAAAGCCTAAGGATATGGGGGGTGATGTCCATTGTGTATTCTCCATCGCTTTAATATTTTTTCTCTTCTATTCTTTTCACCCACTTATTCTTAGGATGAGCTATGGCTTTTTGTCACCTAGTGCCATGAGGACATAGCACATGCTATGTAAAGGGGGGTTTGTATATATTACATATATACTTTACCTATAGCTCGTACTTTGACTTGTTTGGATTTAAAATAAGGGATTATGGGTAAATAGTTGTAAATAAGAGTTATAACCAAAAAAACTTTTTCATAAACCAATTTTTTTTCAAAAAACAAAAAAATTTAAAAACTCTCCTTTTTCAAAAAATAATATAAACACTTGTTGAAAAAAATCAAAAGTATTTAAAAAAATCTCTTTAAAAAAAGCTTTCGAATTTTTTTCTTCCTCTTTCTTTTCAAAAACAAAAAATCTTTTTCAAAAAAATTGAGTATCCTCTCTTATTTACCTTTATTTTTTAAACAAAACTTTAAAAAAAAAAACAAAAACCTTTTTTCAAAAAAAGGAAAAAAATCTTCTTTCTTCTTTTCCTTCTTTTTTTTTAAAAAACTTTTTTTAAAAATCATTTTTATTTCTTTTTCAAAAAAATCTCAAAAATAAAAAAAATCACAAGAAACCTAACTAATGAGTTGGTTTAGTCCCTGACACATTCACATTCACACAATGCTAGTGATGTTCAAGAACACTTGGTTTATGAGGTCTTGAGATTTTGAGTTAACCGGGCTTAATCATTAGGGTCTTTGACTTAATTATTCACATTTCTCTAGTTTGAAAGATTTGTGTGCTATATTGCATGCTTAGTCTCTACCATAAGAATATGATCAGCACCTCACATATATGACTGCATTTGTGATGAGATGAGTTGAAATTTCACTTGTGGAACTAGGATGAGGGATTTGAGTTTGGACTTGATTTTATTATGCTCGAGGATGGGATAAAATTAATGAAGGCTTCATGAAACCTGAGTGTCAGCACCTTTAGCCAGTATGAGAACATGGTTATTGTACTATCTCTTGACATTAACATATGTGCCAGGGAGTGATGAAATCTAAAAAGATTGTTGATCAGTGTGTGCCAACTCTTGGTAAAAGCAGTGGAGCTAGCTAAAAAACCAAGGAGTCGATCTAGCACCCAAAAAGGACCCTGTATCGTATAGTGATACAAGTCTGGGTGTCAAAGGTATCTTAGATACTAAAAAGAGACACACCCTGGTGTACTCCCAGGGAAACAAGTGCATTCGACTCCAAATCCTCTTGACGAAGCATTGATCAACAAACCAAAAAATACATGTGTTGAGTTAATAAGGCACTCGAGAGGATCCTTGTTCCAATGAGAGGGAGAGAATAAATGACACGATTCTATTCCCTCAATCAACTGGCTTTTCATCTACACTTTAAAGTCTTACAACTAAAGAGACGATGGATTGGATGCAAGAAATGGTTTATTCCCTTGTGTTGAGGATCAGGTTCTTAGGAGAGTCTCTTGGACTGGAACCATGGGTAAAGTTGTGACTTTACGCATGTAACTGCGGTCCACACTGAAAGTGATATCCCTATTATATATGTATACAGAGAGAGTCTGATGATTAGTGAAATAGAATACATTTTGACTAGAGCTTGGTTAAGTATAGTATTTTAGGATCACTAAAACAAGAGTTCCTCAGCAGATAAAGTCTAGTATTGACATGCACAGTTAGAGGCCTAAGACCTAGCCGCTTGCTTCCCCTGCTTCCGTGAGACAACTTAGGCCCACGAAAAACATTTCCTTCCCTGACTAATGCCCTTCCGTGATGAATAGGAAAATGCACTCTTTTCAGAAAATTGCCCTCGAAAACTCACCCTCCTCTTTTCCCTACTCCTTATGGATGGCTACTTTTCCTACTCCGTATTGGCTCTCTTCCTTTAGTCCAGAAGGCTCTTTTCCTATTCTTCACAAAATTCCGCGTATATAGTGAAATGGGAGGGGGTTTTCCTATGCATAAAAAGATGTCAAACATCTAGAACAAAAATGGGAGTCTGAATCAGAGAACCACTACTAGATAAAGGATGAAGTGAACCATCTGCAGTGGCAAAAGTGGAGAAGGCGCACAATTCGTTAGAACAAAGGCATCTGATATGGTGTAGTTCATCCATGAGGGCCTCTATAATGATGCCCTCAGAGGTAGAGGCAGCGTGGCAAGGAGAAGGAGAACTAGACCTAAATAATGCCCTGAAGTTGCTGCTGATGGTAGACGTTGTAACCACACCAGTTGCTATGCATAGCTCATGGAATCATCAGTTTCAACAGAGGGAAAGGCAGAGTAGGAGAGGAGGATCCCGTGGAGTCCAATTCTTATCTGTGCGAGTTAAGGGAATAGCTTCCTGGCAGCTGATTTCCTTACAAAGAACACGACGAGAATCAAGACCCTCTTAAACCTCCATTCTGATTAACTGTATATCAATTTTCAAAATGTGAAAGAAGATGCAAACGTTTTTTCCAGGGTCAACAAAAAAGACATACTCTTCCCTCTTCTTCCCGGCCCATATGTCAAGGCATCCCGAGCTTAGGTATATGGGATCGGAAGAACCCTTTCGAATAGATCTTCTTCTCTTTGAGAACTGAGTTCTCATCCGGGATCATGATTGGCCGGTCCTTGGGCATTCGGGGTCTCCTCCGGTCAGGGGCAGTCGACCCGATTGTCCCCTGTGATTGGTAATGAACTTGAAGAGGGGTCTTTTCAGGATACCAAACTCAAGGTAGCGCATCTGTTTTGGGTATAGAGGCGATGAGGGCTGAGGGCCACCCTTGAGGCAGGCGGGCAAGGGGTTCGGATCCTGCCACCTTTCTTGTGATATTTTTTATTTAGTCGAGGACTAGCAAAGTTGAAGTACATGGGAGTTATGAATCCACGATTCATCATCTCAAAATATGGATCTTAGCAAAATCCATGCGTAAAATCTAAAATAAATGTCCATAAAATCAATAAATTAATAAAATAACACTTGTAAATAAAATACACTAATTATTATATATTATATTGTACAAAATAAATTAATAATAAAAAAGTCATAAAATGAAGGAGTTTTTGATCTGTAATAGCCCAAACATCATGTATTTTTAGTAATTTCATTTCAACTTCTTTTTGACTAATTCTTTCTTTGCTTGTTTGTAAAAATTATAAAATACAAAATAAATTTCACCTCAAATAAATACTCTTAGATCATAAAGAGAAAAAAAACCATAAAGTCTAACTTCCCGACCGAATTCCCACTCCGTATGAACTCCAAATTCACCAACTTACTTTTAAAGTTTAAGTTAGAAATTATCTATCCAATGAAAGTGATTTCATTAAAATCGGACCTCATTTGCAAAATATGGGTTTTGGGACCTAGGTGTACATTGTATATATTGTAAATCTTCTTTCTTCCTCCCTTCCTTATTTTCTTTTCTTAATTAATAAAAAATTCAAAAAAATCATTTTTGAGTTTTATTTTATTTCTAGCATTTTATTTGATTTTTATGCTTTAAATATCTTTTGTTATAAATATAGAAAATTATTACATTTAGAAAAGTAAAAAAACATGTACATATTGTTTGTTTTATTTGTGGACTTACGTTTGTAAATTCTCCACTCTCTTTTCTATTTTTTTATTTTATTTTAGTAGCCTACTTTATTTTCTTTTATTTATTTAATTTTCATTCTCTACAATAACTTCCCATTCCACTCCATCTCCTCTGCCATTTTCTTTAACCTCCCATTCAACTCCATTTTATTTAACCTCCCATTCAACTCCACCATTCCACCATGTTTCTAACATCTATTTTTTCTCTTTTTATTCTTCTCTTCATCCTAATTTTTCGTCATTCACCATTCTTAAAGAAAAAGGACATAGCTTGAAGTGTTTTGTCGTGATAGCGGATGAGCATCATCCTCAAGCGACAACCTCTTTCAAACAAGATCCGCGCCGACATCGTTGTCGTGCAACGAGTTTCCCATCAAGCTCACATAGCTTCTCTGAATTTTTTTCGCCAATCGGATCGAGGACACGACATGAGTCTAGTGTAGCAATTCCACACATGTAAGTATTCCCTCTCATTTCCTTTGTTATTTTATTTTATGTAACATTTTGTTTCATTTTTATACAATGTCCAAATCATATCACCACCACATCATACCATCACCATCACCACATCATCTTCTAATATTAATTTCATTCCCTTTTTGAAAACAAAAAAATTAAAAAAAATCAATTCACCACAACAAAACGAAAAAATCAAAAACAAAATAAAAATAGCAACAAGTGGCTAGCTCCCTACCCCCACCGTCGGCCTCTGCTTCCTGCTTGCCTCTCCATCCTGGCCACCCCTGCAGCCAAGCTCCATCCATTGCCCTCCCTCACACGGCAACCACCTCAAGGCCGCTCCTCCATCTTCAGCCAGCACTATAGCCAACTCATGCAAGTCGCATCGCTCCACGCCTGCAATCTCCCTTCTCCACCTATGGCCCTCCAACCACTCCAGCCACCAAGGCCGCATGCCCTCCTTGGCCCTCTCCTCCAGCACACCAACGACCGTCGACAACGACACCCACCTCGGCCAGCCGTCTTCCCACACCAACCTCCTACACAAGCCCCTCCCCCCCCACCCCCCCTGGCCGCCCCTCCGCTCGTGGCCCAGCCCGCAACTGCAGCCTCCACCTGTGGCCGCCAGTTACCGCAGCAGCACCAACACCCTCCAGAGGCCTCCCTCTACCACTATGCACCTCTGCACGGGCCGCACCATCCCCACTGTCAGCCGCTCCCGCCCAATCCGCAGGCGTCATGTCCTTTTCATCATGCCCTGCCACTATTCATTTTTTTATATTTGTAAAAATTGCATTATTTTTATTCTAAGTTTTCATTATTGCAAAGCATCCCTGTATATAGTTTGTTTGTATGTTTTTGTTTTCTGAATTTGCATAGATAACCCTATGTTTGCTTGCTAATTTGGACATTCATATTGCATTTAATATTTTAATAAAAAAATTCATGATGTTGAGCAATTTATTCTCAATAATTTGGATATTTATTTGTATTTTTGTGAGCTCTGGGTAATTAAGCAAAATTGATGTAGTAAAAAAATTGCATATTTTACCTATTTTGAGTTTTTAAATTCATATTTAATTCACGATTGCTCTAAAAATTCCTCAAAAATAGCAAAAGATGTCTTGAAATATTTTTTTAATTATTTCCCAAATTTTGTTCAAATTGGAGTTGTTCTTTGCCTTAAATAAATTATAGAAGTATTTTAGCAAATGTTTTGTAATTAAATACACAAACATTATTTTTGCGAATATCCAACTCTCATGGATTTCTTATATAATTTTTTGAGATAATTTGCTCTCTAGATGAATTGACATTATGGATTTATTAGGAACTAAATACTCACTATCACTCTGTTTTCATTAAACAATCCATAAAAAAATTCATATATTCTAATTTTTTCAGCCTCAATGTATCATGTTTAACTTTCAATAAAATTACAATAATTTTTCCATTCTCTTTGTGTGAAAAATTACATAAAAACCCATAAAAAGTGTGCATTTTTCATTGTTGTATTTTAACCCTTAAAATTCCAAAATATATTTTTTGCATTTAACACTGGATTAGGTTTCTAGGAAAAAAATATAATTTAGGTAAATCGGATTTATTTCATTAATTTGGCTAAATTGTGTGTTTTCTTATGAACTTAATTCAACCGCATTTTCCATTCACATTTATTTTTGCATAAAAAATACAAAAAAATCCGCATTGGAAACCTAGACCTAAGTGACCTAAATTAACCCTAAGTTGTTCCTTTGCCTCCCTTTGTTCGACCCCATACTTGCTGAGAATATAAATTAAAAGGTGAGTCCTCTTTATTGAGGCATTTTATTCGGTTATGCATGATTCGCTAAGTACTCGTATTACAACCAGGAAAAATTATATCACGTATTTAGCGATTTGTCAGTGCCATGAGGATATAACACAAGCTAATTATAGGAGAGTGTACCTACATTACACATATACATTATTCATAGCTTGTACTTGCACATATTTTACATATTATTTTGGGTTTTGTGTATAAGGATTTGGAACTGTTTGCAAAGATATAAGGATTTGGAACTATTTGCAAAAATGATTTGTGAAATGTTGGAAATGTCTATCTATTTGACAAGGTTTGTACAAATATTCTACAGCTGGTTATAAAAAGTGTACAAATTGTTTTAACACCTTGTTTTGTATATACATACAATTTTTTTAAAATAATGAAACAAATAAATGAAAAAAATAAAAAAATATTAGAACTAACTAATGAGTTGGATGTATCCCTGATGCTTACACATTCACACAAGGCCTGAAGAGTTCAGAAAACTTGAGTTATGTTATCCTTAATTTAGAGTTAACCAACCTTACTCATTAGGTTCGATGGCTTAATAATTCAAACTTCCCTATTTTGAAAGATATACATGCCATATTTGCATGTTTAATCTCAACGCTTAATAATATGACCAACCTCCCACTTGTATGACTGCAACATCGATGTGATGAGTTGAGGTTTCTCTTGAGAAACTAGGATGGGGGATTTAAGTTTGGACTTGATTTAATGATGTTGTTATGGGATAAAATAAATAAAGGCTTTGTGAAACCTGAGTGTCAGCAACTGTAGCTGGTTTGAGAACATGTTCTTATATTAATATATTGATATTAACCTAAGTGCCATGGTACATGAATTTAATAAAAAGGGACTTTACCCCATGAACCTTATAAACTTTATAAATTACCTTCTCGGCTTTTGAAACAATGTAATTCCTCCCTCAACCCTATAAACTTGTTCTGTCTTACCCCACAGACCTTGTCGTTACTTTTACTTTTACTTGAGTCAATAACATAGGTTAATCTAACTATAGGTGCATTGGATGGTGGATCTTCCACCACCTCATATTCTTCTTCATCTTCATCATCTTCTTCCTCCATTCCTCTTCTTCTCCATCCACTCTTTATTTTCTATCTCTTCACCACATCTCCATTCATCCACCAAATCACAAATTATTTTCTATTTTTACGGATAAACCATGCCTTCTGATTATGAAAATGTTTTTTTATCTTTTTTATGATGAATTCTTGAACCGATTAATCAAATATTTATTGTTGTTAAATAAATACATTGCAACTCTCATTCCCCAATCTAAAACAAGGGGAAGAGGAGGAGGTGGTGGAGGGGGTAGGGGTGCAGGAACACAGGGAGGAAGGAAGCAATGGATGAGGTAGGGTTAGAGGAACAAAGGGAGGAAAAGGAGGCAGTGGAGGGGGCGACTCCTACTGCAGGCGGAGGCGGGGGTGGAGGGTGGCAGGGGCAGAGGAACTAGCGGAGGATGGGGAGGCGGCTCCTACTGCTGGCAGAGGTAGGGCAGGAGGGTGGCGGGAGAGGAGGGTGGCTGGACGGAGGAGAAAGCTTCTCTCCCTTGGCTTAAAGTCTCTCCCTTGGCTTCAAGGTTTCCATTCTCGAAGGCTATGCATGCCCAGATGGCTGCTTGCTCACCCACAAGATGTGAGGCCTGGGCATCGTCGTAGACATCAATCTCGGAGTCGTGGAGGAGTTGGAAGGTCGTTCGAAGGAAGCGGAAGAAGTAGAGGTCAAGGAGATGGGTGGAGATGGTTCTGGGTGAGGGAAGGGAGGTTAGGAGGAGGGTGAGGGGGAGAAAGGGAGAAGGGTCGTCATTGTAATTTTTTGCAAAATAAAAGGATATTATATATAAGAAACTAACAAAATCTGGTTAGTTTTAACAGTCCAATGAAAGGGAGTTCACCGCAGGGTTCATAGGGTAAGAGTTAGCAATTTTACGGGGTCGAGGGAGGAATTACATAGTTTTAAAGTTCGAGAAGGTAATTTGAAAAGTTTATAGGGTTTGTGGGCTAAAAATCATTAATAAATTTGTTGATTAATGGCGCCAATCTTGGTCAAAAAAGTGAAGCTAGCCAAAAAGAAAAAGAAAATTTTAAAAAGAAAATATCATAGATTACGAAGCCAAATACAAAGAGCTTGTACAAAAGGTGAGCATTAGGCTTTGATGAGTCGGGCTAGCACCATAAAAGGATTCTACATTGTATAGTGATACAAGTCTGTGTGTAGAAGATATGATAGATACTAAAAAAAGATACAACTCGGTGCATTCCTAGAAAAACAAGTGCATACGACTCATAATTCTCTTAAAAGACACACTGATCAACACCAAAAAATACATGTGTTTTGTTAATAAGTAACATGAAAAGATGCTTGTTGTAATGAGAGGAGGAGAAGAAAAGACTATCATATTCCCCTGGCATTCCATCTCTAGTTTTAAGTATAGCAACTAAAGAGACAGTGGATTGAATGCAAGAGTAAATTTATTCCCTACTGTAGAGGATTGGATCCTTGGGAGACTCTCTTGGACTGGAACCTTGGGTGATGTTTGGACTCTACATTTGTAAATGAAGTCAACACTAAATGTCATATCCTTACTAAATATATATATACAAAGAGTCTGATAACATGGGAAGTTGAGTTCCGTTTGACTAATATTGGGTTCATCTTAGAATTTTAGGATCATTAGAATTGAGAGTTTTGAATGAATCTAGTCTTGTATATTCAAATGCACAGTCAGGGAATCAACCAACTTATTCATTATTTGTTTGCTCGAGGATGAACAAGGTTTAAGTACAGGGGGATGATAAATCCATGATTTATCATCTTATTATTCACTTGTTATGACTCTTACTTAATTAGTCAATAAGATTCAACCTCAATTCATTAACATTTAGCCCTTTGTTTATAATTAACACTAATTATTTGCATATAAATAAACTTATTAATGTGTCTTTATTTTATGTGTTTTCTTAATATACAAAATCCAACAAAAAATAGAGTAATATTGTACATTTTTGTTTTGGAATTAAATATAAATAAAAAAATACAAATATTTCTCAAAAGAAATTAAAATGACTATTTTAATTACTTGACAATACTTTCAAAATATTAGTTTGTACATTTTTGGTATTTTGACTTTAGATTCTATGAAACTTATAGATCTTAAAAAGATCTACAACTTTCATGTTGAATACTTTTTAATTGAAGCTTGTAAGTATTTATTATTTATTTAATAAGATTTTTTGGGCTCTAATTTTTTCTGATTGGGCCACGTATCCCAATCAGGCTTTGACACCTCACTTGCTCTCTTTCATACACACATCCTCTCTCCACTATTAGATCATTCTTGATGATTTCACCCTAGTCGCTTAAGCTCGCCTTTCCCCTAGCCATTGGATCCCTCGATCCAACGACCACGCTTCTTCTTTCTCCTCCGACTCCCCCCTTCTAGAGACATTCAGCTTGCCAACCACCAATCTTTGATCAAATTTTCTTGTCGCCCCAATACCTCCTTTCTACCTCATTCCAACTCCACATCGTAACCACGACCTCTCACTCACACCCTAGATCTAACTCCCACGCTCCTCCAACCTCTAGTCAGAGAGAGGCAGTTGAGTCTTTGATGACAACTGCTTAGAGCTTCCTCCTCCTCTTCAAATACCTCGCTACCTCCAAAAATTCACGCAATCATCCATTGTATGCAAAAGCTTCGAACCTATATCCTCCACTTTGTGACAAAAAGAGTAAGAGATTTCAACAACCAAGCCAATTGTTGACATGATCCAAGA